>JAGIQG010000030.1:5043947-5507842 GCA_024679065.1 Sphyrna mokarran
ATAGAAAAGAGAATAAGCACAGCTTCTGCTAATTTAGAAACTTAAACATGACAAAGCATAATTCTTAGTAGCTATCCATCTCTATTGTTCCATTCAGACTTCACCTCCACCATCCAATTCTCCTCTCAGAACCCCTCCATAGACTGATGGGGTCATGGATTGTCTACAGGATAGAGGGAGGATGTTTCATCCATCATGTCTGTACCAGTTTCCTGTAAAGCAACTTGTCAAATGCCACTTCCCTTGTCTTTTCCTCATAGGTCTGCAAATATTTTCTCTTCGGATAATGATCTAATTCCCTTTGATAGCCACAATTGAATCTGCCTCCAGGACATTTTTTGCCAGTGTACGCCGGGTCCTGACCGCACTGCACAAAAACCTTTTTCCCGCAGGTTGCTGTTGTTTCTTACCAATCACCTTAAATCAGTGTTCTTTGATTCGCCATCTTTCGACCAGTGGGAACAGTTTCTATCGACTCTGTCCAGACTGCCTTCTACTCTCCATCCAGAAAACCATTAGATGCTTCTTGCTCTTTGTCATGACAGTCCTGATGAAGCTGCCCATCATTGATTGACTTTGCATTCCTCTCCTGATTTACACTAGTTATTCTAATTTTTTTGGACTGACAATGATAGCAGCTCCACTCTCCAGAATATGCTGTTGATGCTTCCCTGGCAATCTGACATTTTTATACAGAGTCATAGAGTCAGAGAGGTTTACAGCAAGTTTAGTATGATCAGAAATAATCAGAACGCCTTTGTCAAGGGCAGGTCGTGCCTTATGAGCCTAGTTGAGTTCTTTGAAAATGTGACTGAACACATTGACGAAGGAAGAGCGGTGGATGTGGTTTATATGGACTTCAGCAAAGCGTTTGATAAGGACCCCACGCAAGACTTCTTGAAAAGGTGAGAGGGCATGGGATCCAATGGGCTTTGACCTTGTGGATCCAGAACTGGCTTACCTGCAGAAGGCAGAGAATGGTTGTGGATGGGTCTTTTTCTGCATGGAGGTCGGTCACCAGTGGAGTGTCCCAGGGATCTGTTCTAGGACCCTTGCTATTTGTCATTTTCATAAATGACTTGGATGAGGAAGTGAAGGAATGGGTTAGTAAGTTCGCCGACGATACGAAAGTTGGTGGTGTTGTGGATAGTCTGGAGGGATGTCTGAAGTTGCAACATGACATAGATAGGATGCAAGAATGGGTGGAGAAGTGGCAGATGAACTTCAACATGGATAAATGTGTAGTGGTCCATTTTGGCAGGACCAATGGGATGAAGGAGCACAATATCAAGAGTAGGAGTCTTAGCTGTGTTGAGGAGCAGAAGGATCTTGGGGTCCAGGTCCATAGGACTCTTAAATCGGCCTTGCAGGTGGAGGATATAGTCAAGAAGGCATATGATGTACTGACCTTCATTAATCAAGGGACTGAGTTTAGGAATCGGGAGGTAATGCTGCGACTTTATAAGACCCTTGTCAGACCCCACTTGGAGGACTATGCGCAGTTCTGGTCGCCTCACTACAGGAAGGATGTGGAAGCTATTGAGAGGGTACAGAGGAGATTTACAAGGATATTGCCTGGATTGGGAGGCATGCCTTATGGAGATAAGTTAAGGGGGCTAGGTCTCTTCTCCCTGGAGAGACAAAGGTTGAGAGGTGACCTGATAGAGGTTTATAAGATGTTGAGAGGAACAGATAGGGTGGATTCTTGGAGGCTATTTCCCAGGGCTGAAATGATTGCTATGATAAGACACAGGTTTAAGGTGCTAGGAAGCAAGTATAGAGGAAATGTTAGGGTTACATTTTCACTCAGAGGGTGGTGAGTGAGTGAATTGGCTACCGTCGGTGGTGGTAGAGGTGAACCCTTTTAAAAGACTTGTGGATGAATACATGGGATTTACTAGGATTGGAGTTATACATAGTTCTATGGCCTGGTAGGTATGGATGTGATTGACGCAACTTGTGGGCTGAAGGGCCTGTTTGTGCTGTAGTGTTCTATGTTTCAATAAGATCCCCTCTCAATATTGGTGACATTAACCCTTTGGTATAAATGGGTTGATATCTCCTTTAAGTCAGCAAAGAGAGGATCACCTTTAGAAGGCGTTGAACATTTGAGAAGGATTTGCTCTGTTTTTGGCAGTAAGGGGTGAATGTTTTACTTTGCAAGTAAGTTCAAGGTTATGGATTGTGTCTTTGATACAAGGCAATCAGACAGTCCGGAGCCAAATACATCTGAACAATTTCAACACTCGTTTGATTTAAGACACTACAGTGGGACTAACAAAACCAACATCTTCACTAGGATAGAAGGGTAATGAAGGTAATGACTAATGGTCCCTCCCAGGCAGTAGAGCAGTAGCATGCTGTGTGCCAGGAGCTGTAAACTGTGATTACAATGGCAGTACAGGCAGTTCTCATTAAACAGACTAGATTGCATCAGTTTGATAAGAGCTGAGGGAGCGTATATACAAGAACCAACCTAGACATACACTATGAATGCAGCTGAGAGACCTCTGCTCCCCTTACGCTGATGGATTTCAGACTGAAGCACTTTTGAAATAGGGGTTCATTGTTCCATATAAATACACACAATAATGAGGCATGTGTGTTTCTATTGAAGAGTTTGTGGTGCTCTCAAATGGTACACTTCAGTGAGGTGGAACCATAAAGGGTACTCCTGAAGCCTCTCTGCTCACATGAAACCATTTTAGCAACATTTGAATTTCATCAAAGCTTCTTTGGCTGTGAATGGGATATGAGACTAATGGGCCAGAGTTCTACTGTCCCACCACCACAGGAATCGGAGTGGGAGAGGGGCAGAACATAGAAAGGTCTGTTGAACTCAGGTGTGATTTTATGGTTTCAGAACAAGCGATGCTGTAAAATTCCAAACATGCAGTTGTTTCATAAATTATCATTTTTACCCCACGAGTAATTAGAATGGGGAACTCACTATCTCTGGAGTGGCACAATGGCACAGTGATTAGCACAGCTGCCTCATAGCTCCAGGGACCTAGGTTCAATTCTTGGCTTAGGTCACTGTCTGCGTGGAGTTTGCACATTCTCCCCATGTCTGTGTGGATTTCCTCTGGGTACTCCACTTTCTTCCTGCAGTCTGAAAGACATGGTAGTTAGGTGCATTAGTCATGCTAAATTCTCCCTCAGTGTACCCTAACAGGTACCAGAGTGTGGCGACTAGGGGATTTTCACAGTAACTCCATTACAGTGTTAATGTAAGCCTATTTGTGACTAATAAATAAAATTTAGCTATTACATATGAGAAGGAGAGTTTTCAATTTCCCAACCAAATGATTCAATTCCAGTAAAATGTGAGCATTAGACTACTGTGTTGAATTTGTTTGAAGAGTTTGATCTACAGAAGATCTTGGTTTGATTGGAACATCTTAAATATATTTGTTTCAATATCATAGTCACATTATCGTGGTTGTTTTTGTTTGTAATTATAAAAGTTATTGCTAAGTTGCTTTCCATATATATTGTTATACTCTTAAATAAACTTAAATAAACTTTGTTTGATAAAAGCTTCCTAGTGGGTTATTTGAATCATACCTGAGGTGAACCATATCCTAGCCAAATTCAAGGTATGAAACATATGATCCAGGCAAGCTTCATAAAATGTGTGAGTTTCTGATCTGAACCATAACATAATGAAGGTGAGAGAAGTAAACAAAACCCCTTCCAAAAGGAAATAAGGAGAGAGAGACATTTCAAAGGAAACCTATATATGTGAAAACACAACACTCTAATGAAGGAAGAGATTAAAAATGCAGTGATGAATTTTAATTAATAATAAAGGTAATGGAAACTACTAACTAGCCAGGTATACCCAATACTAAACATACCAACCACCAGCCCTCCCCTGTAGAGGATGAACTAACCACATTTCCTGTTCATGGAATCCCCAAAAGGAGGGAATTTAGCCCATTCAGTTTGCACGGATTCTTCAACAAAGTACTTCACCTAGGCCCAATCCCCACCCCACCCCTCCCCATGTATTTATCCTGCTAATCCCACTCACCCACATATCTTGGGACACTAAGATAATTTAGCATGATCAATCCACCTAATCTGCACACCTTCAGACTGTGGGAGGACATTGAAACACTCAGAAAATCTATGCCAACATGGTGAGACCACGCAAACTTCACGCCCGAGGACAGGACTGAACGCAGGTTCTGGCACTAACTATTGTGCCTCCATGTTGGCTTTTACTATATTCAAATGTGTCATATATTTGTGAGGTCACCAAAAATCAAAATATGATCACTTGTTCTACAACAATGACTATCAAACATCTAAATCAAATTCCTTTTTTGGGCATATGCAGACAGAAAGTTTTTAAGAACTAGTTTTGCCAAGCTAGACACAAAGAGAAGTCATCAAAATCTATTGAACAAACTGCTGAAAGGAACAATAGAAATCTCTCTCATTCTTAAGTTAAGAAAAGCTCTATCTCTATAGCATCCAATCCAAGAGATAGTGACTGTCCATCAGAAAGGACCCCAGGAGAAACCTATCGATTTCCGGGAGACAGATCACCAAATTAAAAGGAAATAAATTGTCCCCAGCCACGTATAGTTACATGGACTTTAATTCAACTCCAGGAACTTAAAGGGTATCGATGAGTTTCAAATGACCTCAACAATCAACAATCTGTGTGTCAAGTAGAAACACAGAGTCATTGAGGTTTACAGCCTGGAAATAGGACCTTCAGCCCAACTTGTCCATGTTGCTCAGTTTTTACCACTTAACTGTTCCCAATTACTCCCACTTGGCCCATATCTCCCTTTACCCCTCTAAATGTTTTTTTTAAAAGACAAAATTGTACCCGCTTCTACTATTCCCTCATTTCAGACACCCACCACATTCTGCGTGAAAAAATTGCTCCTCTGGATCCTTTGAACCTATGCCCTCTTGTTTTAGCTCCTCCACCATCAGGAAAATATGTTGACTATCCACCTTATCTATGCCCCTCATTATTATATAGACCTCTATAAGATTATCCCTAAGGTTCCTGCGCTTCAGGGGAAAAAGTGCCTCTCTATCCAACTCCTCCTTATAACTCAAATCATCAAGTCTGGGTAGCATCGTAGCAAATCTTTTCTGCACTCTTTCTGGTTTAGTAATATCCTTTCTACAATGGGGTGATCAGAACTGTATACTGAATTCCAAATATGACCTGACCAACATCTTGTACAACTTCAACATCACAACTTCTATATTCAATGTTATGACCAATGAAGCTAAGCATGCAGAATGCCTTTTTCATGTTCATCTGTGACTTCACTTTCAAGGATCAATGAACCTGTACCCCTAGATCTTTTTGTCCCTTTAGTCTCCCCAACAACCTACCATTAACTGAGTAAGTCCTGCCCTGGTTGGATCGACCAAAATGCATCACCTCATATTCATCTAAATTAAACTTCATCTGCCTTTCATCAGCCCACTGGCCCAATTGATCGAGATCCCATTGCAATCCAATATAACTTTCTTCATTGTCCACTATGCCACCAATCTTGGTGTCCTCTGCAAAGTTATTAAACATGCCTCCTATAGTCTCGTCCAAATTACTAATATAAATGACAAATAACAGTGGATCCAGCATTGATCCCTGAGGCACACTGCTGATCACAGACCTCCAGTTTGAAAAACAATCCTCTACAACAACCCTCTGTCTTCTGATGCCAAGCCAATTTTATATCCAGTCAGCTACCTCACTCTGGATCTTGTGAGATTTAACCTTATGCAACAACCTACCATGCGATATGTTGTTAAAGGCCTTGCTAAAGTCCACAACTACACTGTCCTCATCTACTGCCTTGGTTCCCCTTTCAAAAAGCTCAGTCAAATTTGTGAGTTATGATTTTCCAGTCACAAATATAGGATTTAATCGTATAACCAAAAGAGAAAACGCTGGAAAATCTCAGCAGGTCTGGCAGCATCTGTAAGGAAAGAAAAGAGCTGATGTTTCAAGCTTTGACAAAGGGTATCTGGACTCAAAACGTCAGCTCTTTTCTCTCCTTAGATACCTGCTGAGATTTTCCAGCATTTTCTCTTTTGGTTTCAGATTCCACCATCTGCAGTAATTTGTTTTTATCCCAGGCTTACTCATATATTCTTTTAAACTTTTATTCTGGATTGTAAACTTCCTTAGTTGTCACATCCACATGTACGTATGTGTCATTGTTTATTTTATTATTTTTCTTTGTGTTTAGCAGCTTATAAATTTGTTCCACCTTTGACTCAAGAAGATGTGGTTTGATTGATTCTTCAGTAAGACAATTGGAACTGGAAAAACTATCTATGGAGAAAATAAGTTTCAAAGTCTTTGTTTTGACTATTGAAGAGGCTGAACAAAGAGGTGAAAATTCATGCCTCCTGACCCAGTCACAACAGTAATTAAAGAAAAGCTAGCAAAATATGTGAGGGAGAAAGGCAAAGGACATTACAAATGGCATTAGACAAAGTTGGGTAGGAGCAGGTACTTGTGGAGCATTAACACCACAGCGGACTGTCAGATCAAAAGTGACCTGACCAAGTGCTAAAAAATCAGTCTAATTGTGAGAAGCCCACACAAGGGGCCCACAGGAAGGAGTCTGTATTGATATCCATGGAGAAAGGGTGTTGTAGTGGGGGTTCTGCTAATGTGAACAGACAGACATTCTATACCTGATTGCTACCAATGAACCCTTCAAGGAAGGACAAGCCCTGTGGTTTTTTTAACATTTATTTTAATGTCACAAGTTGGCTTATTTCAGTATTTCGGATGCTGACTATCCACCTTATCTATGCCTCTCATTATTATATAGACCTCTATAAGATCATCCCTAAGTCTCTTGCACTTCAGAGAAAAAAATCTCTCTCTATCCAGCTTCTCCTTATAACTCAAATCATCAAGTCCCAGTAGCATCCTAGCAAATCTTTTCTGCACTCTTTCTGGTTAAGTAATATCTTTTCTATAATGGAGTGATCAGAACTGTATACAGAATTGCAAATGGCTGGGAAATCACGTACACCCAGCTTCACTTTTGAAGTTATCATATAAAAATAAAGATCCATGAAAACAAAATAGGGCATCAAAAAAAAGTGAGACATTTTGAATACTTTTTTTTTAATTTAACAATGCTTTAAATTTAACAATGCAATTTAAATATTGTTTAAATATTAAACAAATATTTAAGTTTAAGCTTATTTATTACTGTCACAGATAGGTTTACTTTAAGCTGTAATGAAGTTATGGTGAGAATCCCCTAGTCACCATACTCCAGCGCCTGTTCAGGAACACTAGGGGAGAATTTAGCACAGCCAATGCACTTAACCAGCACATCTTTCGGGCTGTGGGAGGAAACCGAAGCTCCCGAGGAAACTCCAACCCTCATTGCACCGTCCCCGACATTTTACAGTCACTGCTGGAGTTCACAATTAAAGAATGGCCACTTTATTGGAGTACCAGAGGGGATTGATGGAACCATACCAGATCAAAGTGTCTTTTATAAGAGAAGCAGGGGCTCACTGAAAGAGAAATCATCATTTGTCTTGAACACATGGGTATCTGGTCACATAAATTTCCTTAGATGTTTTCAAAGCTGTAGCTCATCAGGGAAGACCTGTAATGAGCCAACAGCTGATTTTTCACCAGACCCGTTCATCCTTCCTGTGGCAATCTCTTTTTGGATGCTTGTTTGCTGGTTTCACTGTGACCAATATCTGGTTTGAAATTCAAAATCTCGGCAACATTTTCCCAGCTATTCTGATTGGCCAGGCCCATCATTGCGACTGCCCCTCTCTCCAGACAACGCTGTTGGATTTTTCCAAAGCATTGAATTCTGATGTTATCACCCCTTGTAACACACCATCTGAGCAGATAATCAATAAACACTGATCAAAGTAATAAACCAAACACAATCAAATCTCGCATAGTAAAAAACTGGCTGGCAATTTGTTATAAAGTCCATTTCATGCTGCTCGTGCAGACTAATTTTGCCTGTGACTGTTTCTAAACGATCTGTAAAGAGGTACACTTTGAAGGAAATTGACCTCTTCTCTCCCCTTTTTAATTAACCTTCTTTAAATTGTGTGGACATCGTGCAAACCTTTATAAATCCTTTCCTGTTGTATACTGATGTCACCAATAGATAAAAGAGTCTAGAAGTCAATATAAAAATGATACATTATAATTACCAAAGCAAGGATGCTAATACTGGAAACCTTACTTCATTTTCATTTAACCATTCAGGGGATGAGGCGTCATTGGTTGGGCAGTGTTTATTGTCCATCCCTAATTGCCCTTGAATTAAATGGTTTGTTAGCTTCTTTACTCAGAGGGTGGTAAGGGCGCAGAATGCCCTGCTTGCAGCAGTGGTGGACTTGCCAACTTTAAGGGCATTCAAATGGTCAGTGGATAGGCATATGGATAACATTGGAATAGTTTAGGTTAGAGGGTCATTAGATTGGTTCCACTGGTTGGCGCAACATCGAGGGCCGAAGGGCCTGTACTGCGCTGTAACGTTCTATGTTCTATTTTGGAGGGCATTTAAGAATCAATCACATCAGGCTATTTTACCATTGACTTGTGCCCGTTTTTGGACGTGAAAACTTGGTAAAGTCAGGTGAGAGGCCATTATCGCAATCAGTACCCGTGTCCACGCAGATTGCCACTTTACCGAAACCCAGGGATGGCAGCAATCCACTGAGAGTGGGACACCCGCTCAGCGGCTATCAGATTGAATTTCAATGTGACTGGCTCCTTCCAGAGCCGGGGCGGAGATGGCAGTGGCATCTCCCAGCCTTCAGTCCACACCTGCGATAAACAGATCACTGAAACCCTGTATGCCCAGGCTGGGCAGTACATCAAATTCAACCTGGACCAGGCCCATCAGGAAGCCCGGCCTGCAGGATTCATTGCAATTGTAGGGATGCCAAATGTGCAGGGGGTGGTCGTCTGCACCCAGGTTGTCCTCAGGGACCCCCTACAGCATCTACGACAATTTGTTAATAGAAAAGGGTTCCACTCCCTGAATGTACAAATCGTGTGTTACCACAACACGACCATCATGTACATCTGCGCAAGATATCCAGGCAGCGAGCATGACAGCTTCGTTATCAGGAGCTCAGACATCCTGCAAGCATTTGAGGAGGAGCCCAGGCTGGCTCCTGGGTAATTGGGTTACTGCTTCACACGTGGCTGATGACACCTGTGCAGAAGCCTGTGACTGAGGCGGAGACCAGTTAAAATAAGGCCCATGTAGCCACCCATGTGACAGTAGAGAGGTGCATTGGGCTCCTCAAGATGCGATTCCGGTCCCTGGACTGATCCGGAGGGGTCCTCCAGTCCAGCCCCCTGATCTCCTCCCGCATAGCGGTGCTGTGCCTTGCACAATCTGCCTCTGCAGCGAAGTGACCTCTTGGAGGAGGAAGAGGATATGGACGATGAGCAGTCGGACGTCACTGGAGAGGATGACCAGCAGGAGGAGGTGGATGAGGAGGAAGAGGTGGATGAGAACTAGGTGGTGGAGGGCTGGCATCTCAGCTGAGGCATGTGAGGGTGACTAGGAAGGGTCAAATAACAAGACGGTACAGTGGCTGGGAGACGGTGATTGTGGGTTCCATTTCCACCCACCCCACCACTCCCGAGAAATACCTTCCATTTATTCCATTGTCATACCAGAGCGGTGGGCCTGGGTATTCTGTGTTTGTGGGTTTTTTTCTCAGGCAGGAGGGTGATGATGATTCGCTAAGCACCATTCTGATAATACCCTGGTGCAAATCAGTCTGACTGCTGCCTGAGATCCATGTGCACATTAGCACCTGGGCCCACACCTGTCTATTGGGTAAGGAATCTGTAACCCCCAGACAGGGGCAGGGAGGTGGAAGGTCATCGCCTGTGGGGTATGAGAGACCAATGGCTTCCTTTTCTCAGTGACACTGCATTGAGGGACGACCTTAACTGATATCACCATGAGGAATCCATTGGGTGATTGTCAATGGGGCAGAAATCCTACTCGTAACAACCTACTCACAGGTAGTTGTGGTGACGCTTAGAGTGGAAACACAGTGAGGTTCATCGGGGCGAAAGGAAGGAGATGCTTGGGGGTGAGGAGCTGGAAGAATGTGGGGTGCTGGGAATAGGAGACTCTGGGGGAAATGTGGGGGAGCATGCTGAATGGGGTTCAGAACTCACTCTTGCCGCACGGATGAGGTCACTGATTTTTTTTCTGGCACTACCTCGCGGTTCCTGGCACAGACTGAGGCGGTGACTGTCTCCCAGGCTACATGACCATTAGCCTCCCTGGGTCTACATCCTCTTAGGGAGAAGAGGGTGGCCCACCTCACTTCAGCTGCATCCAGCAGCCTCTCCAAGTTGTCCTCAGAAAAATGAGGGGAGTGGGGTTGCTGGTTGTGCGCACATTGTCCTGTACTTGTCTGCCTGTCTATTCTGGAGTTTGTTAAGGAGCTGCCGTTCATTAGCTGTAGGCAGTTTGAAAGAGCATTCCAGCAAGTTCCATGCAGTTTGCTTGTTAACATTGAGAGGAAAGCAAGTGAGCACTTGCAGGTGTGCTGCTGGGGAGGGGGATGGGTGGGGTGGCGGTGGTGGACGAGTGCCTCAATGATTAGCGACAGAGGAGAGAGAGGAAGGTGTCACACAGCCAGAGTGTAGGTAGGGGCCTTGTGCAGGAGGGTCCAGGCTGGGAATAAGGGGGGTCATTCTGCCTGATATCTGTAGAGTGGACGGAAGATCTCTCTGCCTGAGATCAGTGAGGGAAGAGGGAGGGTCTGCTGCCACTCTGCCTGGGATCGGTGGGGGGAAGGTGGGAGAGATTCGCGATTGTTCTGGGTGGTGGAGAGTGGGGGATCAGTAGGTCTGTAATGCTGTGGGGGTGGGGCAATCTCTGTGGGGGCTAGGGGAGGCATTATCTGTCCAAGGAGTGATGTGACAGGTACGCTTTTCCAACATTTTTTCAACTGCCCATGCACAGTTTAGAACTCCGAACGTTTTGACAGCGCTAAGCCCCACCCACAGCGCGAACGGGACTGGAGATGGCTGAGAGCGTATGGGGATACCAGAAAGCGGATTTCTAAATTGAATCTACATTACGCCCAGATTCCGCACTTAGAATGAAAATGGTAAAATTAGGCCCATTGAGTACAGCTGTGACGAAGTGGTATTGTCACTTGTCTTGTAATCCAGAGGAAATTTGGCATGTCAGCTACGACTCTCACCAACTTTTACAGATGTACCATAGAAAGCATTCTTTCTGATCATGTCACTGTTTGGTCTGGTCCTGCTCTGCCCAAGACCACAAGGAACTACAAAATGTTGTAAATATAGCCCAATCCATCACGCAAACCAGCCTCCCATCCATTGACTCTATGTATACTTCCCACTGCCTTGGCAAAGCCACCAGCATAATAAAGGACCCCACACACCCCGGACATTCTCTCTTCCACCTTCTTCCTTCAGGAAAAAAATACAAAAGCTTGAGGTGATATACCAACCGACTCAAGAACAGTTTCTTCCCTGCTGCTGTCAGACTTTTGAATGGGCTTACCTTGCATTTCTCTACATCCTAGCTATGACTGGAACATTTATATTCTGCACTCTCTCATTTCCTTCTCTATGAATGATATGTTTTATCTATATAGCGCGCAAGAAACAATACTTTCCACTGCATCTAATACATGTGACAATAATAAATCAAATCAAATCAGAGACTCAGGGTAATGCTCTGAGGACCCAGGTTCAAATCCTACCATGAAATTTGAATTCAATAAAAAATTGTAATTAGAAGTCTAATGATGACCGTGAAACTATTGTCAATTTTTGCAAAAATGAATCTCATTCACTCATGTCCTTTAAGGAAAGAAATCTGCCACCCTTAGCTGATCCGGCCTACATGTGACTCCAGAAGCACAGCAATATGGTTGACTCTCGACTGCCCTCAGGGATGGGCAATAAATGCTGGCCCAGCCAGTGATGCCCACACCCCATATATGAATAAATATAAAGTTATCAAGTGTTCCCATCCCAGATACAACTATAGGTTTGATGCAAAGTAAAACTCCCTCCACGCTGCCCCATTAAGTCACAGTAGCAGACTCTGGTCTATCTACACAGCCATACCAATCTCCCTTAACAATCAATTGCCACAGTTCACTAGTTCAATGGCACAAAAAAAGCAGAAGTTGGAAGCAGCAATACTTCAGGAAATTAAGGGATATTTTTGTGTAATATTTTTTATTGACTTTGTATAAATTGCAATAAAACCATTCCTGGCGATGTGACAAGGTTTTAAATTGTGTGTAAATATTTAAAGGAAAATTTTGCATTAATACCCTTGAACGAATATTAAATCAACTCCTTTTATTAATCTATTTTATTGTTTGCTATCGCCAGAGTTACAATTTTGCAGAATGTTCTTTGCAATTACTTAATTTTAATTTAAGAATCTGGCCTCCCGTTGGCTGATGCCCATATTCTCACTCAGTCCTTACTGCCCCCACACATTGCAAAAATAATAACAGATTCACAGATGGGCAGAGCGATTTCATTGGTGAGTCAGCAATTGCCACTTTCCTTGAATTGCAACCCTGCTGATTTTGCACAATAACCTTGATTATTTGCAAAGTACAAATCAAATCAAATCCTGGGGAGCCCATTTACCATCAGCCCAAATCAAATCAGACACCATATAAGCTCCCCTGGATGCTACGGACTCTGTTGCCAGTGATGCAATGATTCTCCTAATCAGTCTGCAAAAATCATATGGCGTTGAAACTTCAACAATTTCAACTGTACCATTTTACCCCATCCTTTTGCCAAAGCGAAAAAGAGAAATAAGGTGAAAGGATGTACGAAAACCTTTTACCTGTTTTGGATCTCACTCCTTGCCCCCACCCCCCCCCACCCCACTACCTCAGTTCTCATCCACCCCAGAAACATTGGGGTTAACTTCCTTGTTCCCCTCACCACATGAATCATTGCAGACAAGAGCGAGACCATAGAAAGGTCTGCTGACCTCGGGCTTGATTTTCCAGTTTTGGGGCAGAAAATCCCACCCATTATTTCTCCTCGTGGTCCATGTTCCACTTTTCTCCATAGGCAGCCCCTCAGGATTGAGGAAGACTTGAATCTATTCTGTCACGTCCCAGTGGTGATCTGCAGACCCTGCCATGATCCAAGGCAATAGATTCTCGAAGGATCGCCCAGATGAGTTATTTGGAGGTTCACCCTCTCTTTCCAACACCCCGAAATCATCTCTGCATATTCCCGACAACAACATTTTGATGTGTTTTATGTCTTCCCAAATGAACCGTCTCCATTTTTGGTTGGCGACAGGCCAGGGACTCTCATGAGTCTGCAGTGATGTTTGATCTCTTCAGGGATACTTTTGAAGACTTCCCTGAACACTTTCACTGTCTCCCTAGAAGTCTCTGCCACACTGAGGACTAAGTGAAGCAGCATCTTTTGGAAGTTTGGTGTCAGACATAAGAATGATATGGCAAAATTCTACAGATGCTGGAATCTGAAACAAAAACAGAAAATGCTGGAGAGTCTCCGCAGCTCTGACAGCATCTCTGGAGAACTGACAAAGGGCCATTCTAACTCGAAATGTTGGCTCTATTCTCTCCGCAGGCCTGCTGATATTTTCCAACATTTTCTGTTCTTAAGACAAATGATATGTCCTTCCCCAAGGTGCTAGTTTTGAGCCATTACGGTCTTGATGCGAAACGTGTTGATACAGCAGAAGAAGCATAGAGTCCCAACAATGAAGAAGGAGGCCATTTGACCCATCAGGTCTGCACCAACCATGATCCCTTGAAAGCCTTATCCCTGTAATCTCATCCATTTATCCTAGCTAACCCCCTGAACTAAGGGGCAACTTAACATGGTCAGTCTCGACATCTTTGGAGAGTGGGAGAAAACCAGAGCATCCAGAGAGGACCTATACAGACATGGGAGAAAATGCAGACTCCACAGATAGTGACCCACGGTCCCTGACACTGTGGCGCAGCAGTGCTAACCACTGTGCCATCGTACCACGGTTCTGCTGGACTATCTTTTTTTGCCAGATTTGAAGGATCTTGCAAAGGGACTGTTGATAATTCTTCTCCAGCGATTTGAGATGCCTGCCGTACATTGTTCCCTCCAATAGGCCCTCATGCCTACCCTATACCTGTTAACCTCATGGTTAATCCAAGATAAGATGTAGGAAAGGACCTGGACGGAATGCTCTTTCGGAGAGTCATTGCAGACTCCATGGGACGAAAGGTCTTTTTCTGCACTGTATCAATTCCATGGATCCCTGGGATGGTATGATTGTCCTGCACATTCCCTCTCACCGATTTTTGGCCTTACCTGACAGATACAGCATGGGCACGGTGGTTAGCACCACTGCCTCACATGGCCAGGTACCAAGGTTCGATTCCTAATTTGGGGGACTGTCTGTGTGGAATTTGCATGTTCTTCCCATGGGTTTCCTCCGGGTGCTCGAGCTTCCCCTCTCACGCCCTACCCCACCCATCCCAAATCCAGAAATGTTCAGGTTAAGTTAATTGTTCATTAATGTTAGGGGGATGTCAAGGTAATCGGTAGGATAAATATGTGGGGATAGAGCCTGGCTGGGATTATTGTCAGTGCAGGGCCAAATGATCTCCTTTTGCACTGTAGATATTCTATGATACACATACATCTCAGCTAGACCCACTGGTTAGTGAACAAACACTGGCTGATTTCATCTGACCCTAGCCCAGGTTAATTGCAATGTGTGCAATTGCAGAATTCTGATTGAGATCAGGTCACTCAAAAGAGACCAGCATAAATTGGGAAATTCACTTGCCCCCACGGTTCAGCTCCACAGCAAAGCAATGCAGCAGAGTGTGTGTTTATATTCAATTCAATTTCAGGTACTGTGTATTCGCAGAGATAATCTTTGAATTCCCATTTGTGGAAGTAACACCTGCCAGACATGTCAGCTGCTTACTGACTCCTACGTTTAAGTAGTTGTGAAAGATTTGGCATTCACCCATTTCAGATCATCTGAGTCTAAATCCAGCCCCTGGCATTTGCAACACACTTTGCATTTAACCATCGAGAAATGAAACTTCAAATCACTATCTCATGCACAAAAACTATTGCATTCTTTCTGGTTGTATCACAGCTTGGTATGGCTCCTGCTGCCCAAGATCACAAGAAAAAACAGAAGGTCATGAATGTAGCCCAATCCAGCCTTCCATCCATTGGTTCTGTCTATACTTCCCACTGCCTCGGGAAGAGCAGCCAGCGTAATTAAGGACCCCATGTTCTCTGGACATTCTCTCTTCCACCTTCTTCCGTCAGGAAAAAGATACAAAAGTCTAAGATCATGTACCAACCGACTCAAGATTAAATCAAATTAAATCAGCAGATGCTGGAAATTTGCAATAATACCAGAAAGTGCTGGAAGCACTCAGCAGGTCTGACAAATCTGTAAACACAGAACTTATTTTTCAGATGTTTCTTTCTTTTTTTGCTGGTTTATTTTCATTTCTCTTGCTTCTTCCTTAATCCCTTTGCTTCGATATTTGAACAGCTGCTATCCTGTCATTTGTGACAGTAAATGACTTCATTAGTAAGCGTGTAGAAGACTGAAGCAAATCCCCACTGAAAATCATGGATGAACAGGAATATCCACTGCTTGCTGAAGTCCAGGTCTGAGGCGTTCATGTCAGGCAATGTTGAACTGTACAAGAAAACCAGATATGATCTAAGGAGATCCACCAAAGATGCCAAAAGACATTACCGGACCAAGCTAGAGTCCCAGGCAGGCCACACAGACTACTGTCGACCATGGCAAGGTCTACAAGATGAAGGTACGCAAAATCCCTGGCACCAATGCATCCCTCCCCAATGAACTCAATGCATTCTATGCCCGTTTTGAGCAAAAGGTTAGTGAGAGCACACCATCCACCCCGGAAGCCTTGGACCAATCTTTATCTGATATTACTATTGCAGCTGTCAGAGCAGCCTTCTCGATGGTCAACCCATGGAAAGTGACTGTCCCGGATGGGGGACCCAGACAAGCGCTCAGATCCTGCATGGACCAGCTGGCAGGGGTATTCACACACATCTTCAACCTCACTTTACAACAATCTGAGGTCACTATCTGCTTCGAGAAGATGGGACAATAAAAGCCAGGCAGTGTATCTTAATGATTACCATCCAGTGGCTCTGACAATCATCATTATGAAGCACTTCAAAAAGTTAGTCATGACCTCCCAGGTTGCTTGGATCCACTACAGTTCGCCTACCACTGCAATAGGTCCATAGCAGAACGCCATCCCCTTGGTCCTGCACTCAACCTGGAACAGCTAGATAACAAAGACACCTATATCAGACTCCTATTTATTGACTACAACTCAGCCGTCAACACCATTATTCCTAAGAAACTCAGTTCTAAGCTCCATGGCCTGAGGCTCAGCTCTGTGACTAGATCCCCAACTTCCTAACCCACAGACTATAATCAGTAAGGACAGGCAACAACAAGGATAGGCAACAACACCTCCTCCACAATCATCCTCAACTGGTGCCCCACAAGGCTGTGTTGTCAGCCCCCTACAACACTCCTCATACACTTTTCATATGTGGTCAAATTCCCCTTCAACTCAATTTTCAAGTTTGCTGATTACACCACCATAGTGGGTTGCATCTCAAACAATGATGAGATGGAGGACAGGAAAGAGATCGAGAATCTGGTGAACTGGTGCAGCAACAATAATCTCTCCCTTAATGTCAACAAAACAAAGGAGATTGTCATCGACTTCAGGAAGAATGAAGGAGGACATGCCCTTGTCTACATCAATAGGGATGAAGTAGAAAGGGTCAAGAGCTTCAAGTTTTTAGGTGTCTACATCACCAAGAACCTGTCCTGGTCCCCCCATACTGACACTATAGTTAGGAAAAGCCACCAACGCCAAACTGTGTAAAGTGTTGCAGATGATACAAGTCTTCTTGTGCAATGGTGTCCAGAGAGTAGCTCAAAAATGGAAGGAATGCCTGTTTAAAAAGTTCAAATTGATAAAGAAAAGGAGACTCACAAGAACTCCACAGACCTGCATTTGGAATTCTGTCAAAATCAATTTTACTGTAACGCTGCGGCAGGCAAAAAGCACAAGCTACCCGGTAATGTTTAAAATGCGAGGCTGAGATATTGCATCAGGGTCCCTGGACAAAAGGAAAGACATTTATGGCCATTTCAGGAATCTGCAGTCATTACATTACTGCCAAAGGACAGGCTACATAGTCTAAACATTCAGAGAAAGAATACATCTTACTATCTTTGCTGCAGTATCATACGCAGGACACTGTCTTGTTAATTGTGGTTAAATTGTGGTCGGTTTCAGTGAATGACTGTTTGGCAGTGTTTTCCTCATGAATAGTTGGGAAGGAATTCAGTTCAGTGCAATCAGTGATAATGTTCCAAATTTGGTGCTGCTCTCTGCAGCCTCCAGACACAATACCGGTTTGGTCAATTGTTGGCCATTCAGGGTTCTTGCAGGTGGCAAGCATGGGCACAGTGGTTGGCAGAGCTGCCTCACAGCACCACTCACCTGGGTTCGATTCCAGCCTCAGGTGATCGTGTGAAGTTTCCACATTCTCCTTGTGGTTGCATGAGTTTCCTCCAGATCTCCTCCCACGGTCCAAAGGTGTGAGGGTTGGATGGATTGACCATGCTAAATGCCCTTTAGTGTCCCAAGATCTATAAGTTAGGAGGATTAGTCATGATAAATGCATAGGGTTACGGGGACAGAGCAGAGGGTGTGCCTGCATAAGATTTTGGAGAGCCAGTACAGATTTGATGGGCCAAAAGGCCTCCTCCTGCATTGTACGGATTCTATGTTTTATTGTATAGCACTTTAAGTATGCAAAATCAGGGTTATATACTGGATGTAAGAAGTTAGGAAATCATGGGCTCCAAGCACACTTCAATTAGTTATAGACAGATGTGGAAATCCTCCCCTTGGACGCAGAAAAGAACCCGCTGCCTGCTGCCAGCTTTGTCCAGTAACACCACCTCCCCATTCCACAACCCCCTCACTGTCCCCTGTCCCAGGCCTAGAGCTGCCAGCCAACCGAGCAAATCGGTAGACTGATTTCCTGCTCTCCTACAGGCAACCTGCAGGCCGGGTACCTATTTGGCATCCAAAACCTTCTGACAGAATTTATATGAGGCCCAATTTTCTGCCAGTCAAATTTCATTATCCAGCAGCACCCCACTCCCAACCCAGTCAATTCAGACAACAGCCCCACTTCAACCAGCCTATGCCCCACTCACTCACTCAGCTAACACTTCCACCCCAACCACCCCACTCCCAACCTCCTCACTCAGCCAACAAATACCCCACACCCCCACTCCGTCATTCAGCCAACACCCCCACCCAACTACCCTACGCCCCCATCCCCTCACTCAGCCAACACGCCCACCTCAACCACCCACGCCCCAACCCTTTAATTCAGTGAACATCCCCATCACAACCACCCCACGCCCCCATCCCCTCATTCAGCCAACACACACCCCCTCATTCAGCCAACATCCCCACTCCAACCATCCCATGCCCCCACCCTTTCATTCAGCGAACATCCCCACCCAACCACCCCACACCCCCATCCCCTCATTCAGCCAACACCTCCAACCCAACCACCTCATGCCTCCACCCCCTCATTCAACCAACATCCCCATCTCAACCACCCCATGTCCTCATTCCCTTATTCTGCCAACACCACTCACCCCAATCACTCCAAACACTCACTCCCCCATCATCCCAACACCCTTTACCTCATGCTCCACCCCCGCATCCACCAAATAACTTCCATCCCAACCCTGCACCTCAACCCCTAACCAGACCAGGCCCCCAACCGCTCATTCAGCCAACGTACCCATCTAATCCACATTCTTGTCTACCCAACATTCCACATTCCACATTCCACATTCTTGTCTACCCAACACCCACCTGCTCCACTGTCCCCAATCCCATATTGTTACTAAGTTTTCTTGAGGCTAAAACCAAACCAGCAAGGCACCTTACAAACAGAAATTCAATTTAAGAGTGAGGATATATCTCATAAACTCAGGTGAACTTTATTGATCTGGATAAATCCTACTAACATGTGTAAGCCTGATAACAGGAGTAAATATTATTAATAAGAATAAATCTCAGTAATAGAATAAACCTTACTTACAAGAGATTAGTCATATTAACAAGCATAACGTGTATTAACAGCATTAAATCTTGCTAACATGGATAAAAATTAACTTAGATAAACCCTACTAAAATTGGCAAACGTCACTAACAGGAATAAATCCAGACAACTGACAGTTGTATGTGAGAAGCCACAGAGAGTGGGAAACAAGAATTTCTATTTCAGAAAGCAGACCTTTGCAAGTTTAATATTCTCAAAGCGCCAGTTAATGCCTTCACGTTAAACTCCTGTGTGGGCTCTTTTGCACAGATGCTGACCTGTTTATTTTAACGGATTAACCAGCAGATGACCAGATGAAGTGAAATTCCTTCATGTCCAGTTTATACATTAAAGGTTTACTCAAAAACCAGATTTTCCCATTCAAAAGCAGCAACGGTGCCTCGGAAACCTGGAGGGAGAAAGAGTGACTGATGTTTCTCCAAGAGCTGTCACACTTTTCTATAATATTATGAAACTTGTATCTCCACCAGGTCTATGGGGCTTTATTTTGACAAATATGATAGAATCATAGAATCCCTCCAGTGCCATTCAGCCCATCAAGTCTGCACGAACAACAATCCCACCCAGACCTTATCCCTGTAACCCCACGTATTTACCCTGCTAATCCCCCGACATTAAGAGGCAATTTAATGTAGTTAAGCAACATAACCACACATCTTTGGACTGTGGGAGGAAACCGGAGCACCCAGATGAAACCCATGCAAACATGAGGAGAATGTGCAAACTCCACACAAACAGTCACCCAAAAACAGAATTGAACCCAGCTCCCTGGCACTACGAGGCAGCAGTGCTCACCACTGTGCCACTGTGCCACCCATTATTTGATAATGAATACTTTTTAAAATTGAAAATCATTTGAAAGTTGTGTTTGGTTGCTGATCAGGGAAATGAGACCAAGTAGCTAGTGCTTTCAGGGAGCCAGCAGTGGCACAGTGGGTCCAATGACCTCTGTCACAATTATGGTAAGGCTAGAGTTTTCACAGTCATAAAATAGAATCGTAGAATCCCTACAGTGCCAAAGGAGGCCATTCAGCGCATTGTCCCTGGACCAATAACAATCCCACCCAAGCCCTATCCCTGTAACTCCATGCATTTACCCTGCTAATCACCCTGACATTAAGAGGCAATTTAGCATGACCAGTTCACCTAACCCGCATATCTTTGGACTGTGGCAAGAAGCCAGAGCTCCTGAAGAAACCTACACAGGGACATAGGGATAACATACAAACTCCACATAGACAGTAACCCACAGCCAGAATTGAACCTGGGTTCCTGATACCATGAGACAGTAGTACTAACCACTGTGAAAGGTGCCACCCAGGTTATATTTTTTTCACGTACTGCGACTGCACCCATTTCTAACGAAGTTACACACTATGGCTACTGTACATGTATCTATCCTGACTCTCAGCTTATTGTTTTCTCTCTATTTTACTTCCCCCTACTCCACATCCTGAATCATGAAACACTGGAGCCACAGGTATTACCAGCCCTCGGTCACTTCAGGTGGGAAGCTACTTCTCAAACGTGACCTGATACATTGAGTGCAGGTGGATAATCCAACTGTAAAGCGCTTGGCAATCGAGACTAATCTATCCTCACCTCTTGTCCACTTGTGCAATTTTCAGTATAGCGGTCAATGGATTGCAATCAGGAGTGGGAGTCATTGCCATTTTATTTCTGTCATCGAGTGTTATAATGTGTACTATACTGACGTCATTAGTCACTGCAAGCATGCATGAGTGACGTTATCTGCAACACGGGCTTGTGCAGGGTTGTTGTTGTTACTATGAGGGACTTGCTCATTTCTTGCGCCAGTTTATGTGTCCATGCCATACCATTTACTTTATTTTATATTCATTCATGGGATGTGGGCATCACTAACTGGGCCAGCATTCATTGCTCACCCCTAAGGGTATTTTAGAGTCAACCACATTTCTGTGGCTCTAGTGTCACAGGGCCAGACCAGGTGAGGATGGCAGATTTCCTTCTCTAAAGGACATTAGTGAACCAGATAGGTTTTTCCAACAATGGTTTCATGGAGATCATTAGATTTCAATTCCAGATTGTTTTTATTGGATTCAAATTTGGCCATCTGCCTTGGTGGGATTCGGACTCATGTCCCCAGAGCATTATCCCAGTTCTCTGGATCACTAGTCAAGTGACACTTCCACTACAACACCGACTTCCCCTGTCGGTAAAGATGATCAAGCATTTAAACACATGTGTCCTCCTTGTCAAATGACTTCAGTTTCCTCCATTAAACCAAAAAACATTGAGGCCAAATATACCAACATTATTTCTTCTCCAATCAAACCAGTGCCTGCAACATAGAGCAGGAGTTCAATCCATGGGTCTCTGCTCTATATGTCTTATTATACAATGGATACTTCCCTTTACTCATTGCATCAGTGCACTAACTTACCAGCTCTGCTCTTGCAAGTATTACCATGACTAAAACCTTCCTCAACAAACCAATGAGCTTTGAGAATTATTGGATTTGCTTTGCAGTGCAAGAGGGAGAGTCTGAATGAATGGACAGCACAAAACAGGACAAGTAGAAGAAGCTTGCCCCAATCTATAGATCACATTCAGATCATGTTTTCCCTGTATTATTAAAAATTAACTGATTCCTGGTGTGGCATGAGGTTGGGTTGTTCCATCCTCCTGATTTTTTTTAGATGGCCAGTTGTTGATTGTTTTTATTTGCAGAACTTTGAAATTAGGTGGCACAGTGGTTAGCACTGCTGCCTTGCAGCACCAGGAACTAGTATTTAAATGGTAAAAAGTTGCAGCGTGCTGCTGTGCAGAGGGACATTTGTGTTCTTGTGCAAGAATCACAAAGAGTTGGTTTGCAGGCACAGTAGATAATTGAGAAGGCAAATGGAATTTTGTCCTTCATTGTTAGAGGGATGGAGTTTAAAAACAGCGAGGTTATGTTGTATAACTGAATAAGATGCCGGTGAGGCCACATCTGGACTACTGCGTACAGTTTTGGTCTCCTTATTTGAGAAAGGATATATTGCACTAAAGGGGATGCAGAGGAGATTCACTAGGTTGATTCCAGAGTTGAGAGAGTGGGCTTATGAGGAGAGACAGGGTAGACTGGGGCTATATTCATTTGAATTCAGAAGAATATGGAGTTGATATAAGAATAATCTTACAGCAATATAAGATTATGAAGGAAATAAATAAGATAGAAGCAGTGAATTTGTTTCCACTGGCAGGTGAAACTAGAACTAGAGGGGATGGCCTCAAAATAAGGGGAAAGAGATTTAGGACTGAGCTGAGAAAACTTCTTCACACAAAGGGTTGTGAACCCTGTGGAATTAGCTAGCCAGTGAAGCAGTTGAGGCTACCTCATTGATATGTTTTTAAGGCAAGGATAGATAAATTTTTGAACAGTAAAGGAATTACAGGTTATGGTAAGCAGGCGGTAAGTGGAGCTGAGTCCATGAAAAGATCTTATTGAATGGCGGAGCAGGCTCGAAGGGCCAGATGTCTAGAACATATAGAACACCACAGCACAAACAGACCCTTCAGCCCACGAGTTGCGCTGATCACATCTACCAATCCAAGACCTATCTATAACCCCCATCCCATTCGTTTCCATATACTCATCCAGAAGTCTTTTAAAAGACCCCAGCAAGTTTGCCTCTACCACCTCCGACGGCAGCCGATTCCATTCACTCACCACCCTCTGAGTGAAAAACTTACCCCTAACATCCCCTCTGTATTTGCTTCCCTGCACCTTAAATCTGTGTCCTCTCGTAGTGACCATTTCAGCTCGGGGAAATAGTCTCTGAGAATCCACCCTATCTATTCCTCTCAACATTTTATAAACCTCTATCAGGTCGCCTCTCAACCTATGTCTCTCCAGTGAGAAGAGTCCCAGCTCCCTCAACCTATCTTCATAAGGCCTGCCTCCCAATCCAGGCAGCATCCTTGTAAATCTCCTCTGCACTCTCTCAATAGCCTCTACATCCTTCCTATAATGAGGTGACCAGAACTGCGCACAATACTCCAAGTGGGGTCTGACAAGGGTCTTATAGAGCTGCATCATTACCTCCTGACTCCTAAACTCAATTCCTCGATTAATGAAGGCCAGTACACCCTACGCCTTCTTGGCCACTTCCTCCACCTGCGAAGCCGATTTAAGAGTCCTATGGACCCGGACCCCAAGATCCTTCTGCTTTACAACACAGCTAAGACTCCTACCCCTTATATTGTACTCCTGCTCTTAGTTCTTATGTTCTTATGTTCAATTCCAACCTTGGGTCACTGTCTGTATGGAATTTGCAGGTTCTCCATATGTCCGCATGGGTTTTCTCTAAGTGCTCTGATCTCCTCCCATACTCCAAAGATGTGCAGATTAGGTTGATTGGTCATGTTAAATTGATCTGTAGTATCAGGGATATGAGCAGGGTAAATGTGTGGGGTTATAGTGATAGAACCGGTGTGGGATTATTGTCACTGCAGCCTTAATGAGCTATAGGGATTCAATGATTTTGCTGACTTAGGAAAATAGACCAAGAAACAGCAACTAATCGGAGTTGTCAGATTGTTGTAAACATGGTAGTAACACAAACAACTATGGACCAACCTCTGTCTGACTGACAGTTTATTGCTTGTAAATGGAAGGCAGGATTGTTTTCATTACCTGCTGTTGAAATCAGATGATTCCTGGAGTTATTGGGAAGATGTGCGATGCATTTTTGTCCAGCTTTTTCCCCCTTGCTAACCTGTACGGACCAAGAACCGTGAACTACAGTGCCATAATAGATATCTGATTGACTAGGGGGTGAATTTTCCCAAATTGTACAGGCGAGGGGTGGACCATGGAGAGGTCCGTTGGCCGTGGATGGGATTTTCTGTTTTTGGGGCTGGAAAATCCCACCCCAGGAGTTCAGCCTGTCCAGACATAGTTTGAAGATAGCGCCAACTGGCACAATGACTAATGAGAGAATAAAACTATAAGACTACAACATATAGGAACAGAATTAGGCCATTTGCCCATCAAGTCTGCTCCACCATTCAATCATGGCTGATAAGTTTCTCAACCTTACTCTCCCACCTTTTCTGCATAACCTTTGATCCCATTACCAATCGAGAACCTATCTACCTCTGTCTTAAGTACACTGAATGGACTGGCCTCCACTGACTTCTGTGGAAATGAATTCCATAGATTCATCACCTTCTGACTGAAGAAATTTCTTCTCATCTCGGTTGAAATGGACATATCACTACTTTCTGAGACACTTTGAGAAAGGTAGAGGAGATCTCAAAGCTTTTGGACGTGATTTTACTAGCTTTTTACTTCTCAGCATTGCTGAACAGATTTGGGGTGCCCACATTCAGTAGCTGAATAAAGCAGGGTCTTCCAGTCACAACCCATGGCTCCATTAGGCCCCCCCAGAGCAATCAGTTCTGACAACGCAAACCTATTTGTAGATCATTTATTTTTGCTCCTTAAGTTTGTCCTGTTTTAATGTTGGAAGTTTGGAAAAGGCAGTTCATGAAGCTAAAGGTAAAATAATGCAGATGCTGGAATCAGAAACAAAAATGGAATACGCTGGAGAAACTCAGCAGCATCTGTGGAGAGATAATAGAGCCAACGTTTCAAGTCTGGATGACCCTTTGTCAGAGCAGAGCTCTAGTACCAGATCTCTGATGAAGGGTGATCCAAACACAAAACATTGGCTCTGCTCTTTCTTCACAGATGCTGTCAGACCTGCTGAGGTTTTCCAGCCCTTTCTGTTTTAGTACCTGGAGTTGTTACCTAATCAATGGATAAAACTCAATCAGTACAGCTAGCGTGTCAACAGCTTAAGGTCAATGAAAATTAATGTGAGCACCAAAATTAGGCTTCAGCCTTGGTTCAGCAGTTGCACCCTCAGTCGATATTGATAAAGCACAGGTTTGAGTGCTACTCCAGAGCTTTGAACACATAATTTAGGCTTTTCAATCTGATTCCACAGCAGTTCCAGGCAGTGCAATTCAGATCACAGCAACTCACTGCATTAAAAAGTCTTTTTCTCCTCAATGGTAATTTAATCGATTAGCTAAAATCTATGTCCTCTTTTAACGGGCCTCCTGCCAATGGAAGCAGTTTCTTACTCTCCATTCTTTCAAAACCCTTAATAATAGTTAAGAGCTCTATTAAATTGTCCTTCACTATCCTTGTTTCAAAGAGAACAATCCCAGTTTCTCCAGTATCTCTCCATAACTCATATTCTTGTTACCGATCGAGTAAATCTCCTCTACACCCTGTCCAGATCCTTCCTGTAGCACAGTGCCTAATATTGGACAAAATACTCCGGCTGACTTAATGAAGTGGCGATTCTTTCTCATATTGTATTAATAGTGAAGCCTCCAATTATTCCGGGAGAAGTAATTGTGAGCTAATTAATCCAGTTCTTTAATTAACTCCACAATCCATTTGTTCAAACTGAAAGCTGTTGCCAATTACTCCAAGCCCATTACCTGTTGGAGCACTCAAATTCAAATAGGTTCCTTAAAATGCTGTTGTTAAAACATCCGGTCCTATCAGGGATTAGTGCCCTCTGTCAAATCAATTAAAGTATAGTGAAAGCAAAATCTGCATGTTAAAGGAGGTTGCAATAATTATTAGCCACAGTTAATTGACAAGGAGGGCAAATAACACTATCGTACATAGTCTTGACCTCTAATGCATCTTTCCTTGTAAGAAATAATGTATTAATAGTAAGGTTCAGAGGGATGTCTGTGCTCTGTTTCTCGAGTTCTGATAAGAAGCAGATGAAATTGTATTCTGTACGCCAATATCATACACCAGCATCTTTTCTTTTACTTACTTAGTTTTTCTGCAATAATGAAATATTTTCCCAGCTGTATTGAAGACTTCAATGCTCCTGACTTTGTCGTTTGTCCAATAATTCAATATCCTCTTTGGATGCTGTTTGTGCCAACACGCACTCAGTTTAAACAACATGTCAGGGCAGTAAATGTTGGTGCTGCTACAGCCTGGTTCATTGATGTGATTTGATTTATTATTGTCACACATATTGGGATACAGTGAAAAGTATTATTTCTTGCGCACTATACAGACAACATGCACATTTCATGGAGCCATTGAAGTGGTGGAGACTACCTCATTGAATACACTTAAGTCACGGGTAGATAGATTTCTGATAGAGAAGGGAATTAAGAGTTATGGGGAGAAAGTGGGAAAGTGGAACTGATTCACTTCAGATCAGCCATGATCTTATTGAATGGCAGGGCAGGCTCAAAGGGCTAGATGGCCTACTCCTGCTCCTATTTCCTATGTTCTTATAAGGGAGAAGGAAAGGAGAGAGTGCAGAATATAGTGTTATTGTCATAGTTAGGGTGTAGAGAAAAATCATCTTAGTATAAGTTTGGTCCATTCAAAAGTTTGATAGTAGCAGGGAAGAAACTGTTCTTGAGTCAGTTAGTATATGTCCTCAGTATATTTTCCTTGAGGAAGAAGATGGAAGAGGAAATGTTTAGATGCGTGGGATCATTAATTATGCTGGCAGCTTTTCTGAGGCAGTAGGAAGTGTAGGCAGAGTTGAAGGATAGAAAGCTGATTTGCGTGATGGACTGGGCTGTGTTCACAACTCTTTGTAGTTTCTTGTGGTCTTGGTCAGAGCAAGAGCATACCAAGCTGTGATACAACCGGATAAGATGCATCTATGGTGCAACGACATGAGATTTTGTTCTTCTCATTTCAAATGACGGAGGTACACAGGGAGATAGTATTTCTCAGTAAGGCCATGCTATTTCCATAAGCAGCACTCCAATCATCTACCAGCAAAGAGAGTTTGAAGTTGGAATGCTGAGTGAGTCTCGGTGCGTGGAAGTTATAGAGCAAGCGTTGTTGGTTATACTAGCCAAGCATTCTGGTTTTTGGACCTCAAAGAGGCTGGTTTTCTTCTATGGAACATAAACACGAGGCCCCAGTGACAAGTTGGGAGACTCCCATTACCTACATCTGCAAACTCAAGAATGAACAATTGTCTGGACTGTAGTCTGTCCAGGAGCATAAAGCCACAATGACAGCATCTGTAGAACGTCCTTTATAAATGGATAACAAGCCAATTGAAGAATGAAGATAGACACAAATCCTTTTTTTGACAGTTTCTTTATTTATGGATGCAGCTTTACATAATAAGATGCTCCGTCAGAGAAGCAGTGCAGACTCGTTGGGTCAAATAGCCTCATTATGCACTTCACCGATTCTTTGATCTACATCTTCCTCCTTTTTACTCATCAATCCAGTCTTCCACCAGTTCCTCTTTATATGTTCCACATTGTCCTCCTGCTGATTCCTGATTATTTTAAGCTAGTAATGAGGATTTGAGGAAATTTCAATGTAAGGTACTGTCAGCAGAGTTAGCAATCTACTCAAATCCTTCTCCATTCTTTACTGTGCCTAGAAATGCATGAGACAGATGAAGAACACACTAACATCTGTTTCCATGGTTAGTTCGGGTACAGCTGACCAGGAGACTTTCCCACTCTCAATGCCTGCCATTGGTGGAATGGAAAGATCTGCAGGTTGTTAATCAAGCTGATCATCCACCTAAAAAACGCACCTTCTGTGGCATCAAGTCCTGGGAGTGGAACTCAAAACCAGAATCTCTCAATCAGAGGCTGGAACACCAGCCATTCTACTGCAAGTCTTTCTTTATGTTTTCACATACCTTTTTTGCCTTTCAGGAGAATAGTGGGGAGGTTGTGGAAGGATACTTAGACTGATTGAACCATATCACGATCACACATTCTGTTGACAAGTCTTGGTATGGTACTTAAACCCAGAGCTTCTAGTCCAGAGGTAGAGCCACCGCCACCACACCTTGCAGTCCCTCTTTAAACTCTTTTGAGTATATCAACTATGCAAATTAACTCCTCAAAGGAACACTGAGACAAAAACTTTAGAAGAAAGTTATCAAATTAAATTAAAGTCATTATTTTGCATGGGGGCTGGTAAGAGGTGGTAGAAAACAAGGTTGGCGTCTTTTTAAAGTCTTGAGTGTGTCAATCAAATAAATTAACCAATTAAAAACAAAAGTCAAAAGTTCAAAGGAAACCGATTAAATTAGTGCTGACAATGGTCTCCAGCAGTCCCTCTTTATAAGTACTCAAGATACTTAACCAAGCAGTACACTCCCACATATTTATTCTTAACCTCAACAATACCGTTAACATAATATTAACATTCTTTGGTTATGCAAATCTTAGACAGCAAAGGAAGCTTTCCAAAAAGCTCACATTGCTGCTATTTTAGCTTCAGTGTCCATAGCGCAAGAATGAAAACATCAGGTCATTTGGAGAATGATTAGAGATTACCTTGCATCAGATTAATAGATTTTGTAGAGATCCTTTGCTCTCTGTTCAGCTACAGTCAAAGCTCTGACAGGTGGCTCTCATCCAAACATCAAACACAGCCAACAACAACGTCAAAATCATAAAGTTTCTTCACAGAAACTTACTGCGTGTCAGAAAACATAGGGGGTCAGGCAAGGGGTAACAATGTCGGAAACAACTTACTCAGAAGCTGGACCTTCTGGATCCATGAGGTGGTTTATTATCAAAATCTCAAGAAACTCATTTGGGCACCTTTCACCTGACACCCAGCCCACATTCCTACATATTCCTGAGTCAACCAAACACACCCGGACAGCAAGCGGAAGAAGAAAGCAACATAGCACAATCACAGTGAATATATCCATTGCACGGATTATTGCATAACAATATATGGAAGATAATTGCCTTCCTGCAGATGTCCTGTAATTGGTCCCTCATGCTCATACTCGCCCTCCTGCCCTACATTCCTTATCTCCTTCCATTGCGAGACCTCTGTGCAGAGTGAAGTTCCATGACACACAGCACAGATGATCACTGTGCAGACTTTGTGGAACAATTCAACCTCATTGAATCAAACAGGATCTCAGGGGAAATAAAGGCAAATGACTGTGGATACTGGAAGCTGAAACATAAACAGAAAATGCTGGAAAATCTCAGCAGGTCTGACAGCATCTGTGAAGAATGTTTTAAGTTTGGATGATTCTGGGTCAGATGTATACCCAGAGAACACAGTTTAAAAATACGAGGTCTTCCTTTTAAGACAGAGATGGGGAGAATCCTTTTCCTCTTTGCAGGTGGTTAGTACCTGGAATTCTCTTCCCAGAAAGCAGTGAAGGCTGGCTCATTGAATTTATTAAAGGCTAAAAACCAGATTTTTGATAAGCAAGGGCTATTGGAGGAAGACAGAAATGTGGCGTTGAGACTGAACTAACTCCTCAGAGGCTGGAATTCCTTCACCAGATTCACTTTATTTACAAATTTTACTCCACTCGTAGAGTGCTTCAGATCCATAATCAGAATCAGGAGAGCCAGTGGACCCATATTTTTGAAGTTTGATGTTTATTTATGAGTGTCACAGTAGATTTACATTAACACTGAAATGAAGTTATTGTGAAAACCTCCGAGTCGCCACACTCCGGTACCTGTTCGGATACACTAAGGGAGAATTTAGCATGGCTAATGTACCTAACCAGCATGTCTTTTGGACTGTGGCAGGATACCGGAGACCCAGAGGAAATCTATGCAGACACGAAAAGAACGTACAGACTCTGCACAGATAATGCCTCAAGTCAGGAATCAAATCCAGGTTCCTTGTGCTGTGAGGCAGCAGTGCTAGCCATTGGACCACTGTGGCTCCCTGATAGGGCTGGCAATTATAATCTCAATCAAAGAGCTCATGCCCCAAACCCCCAACCTCGTGGGTCTCATGGAGGTCATTCCAGAGGCTACAATCAGATCAGTCATGGTCTTATCAAATGCTGTTTGTAGGCTCAAAGAGCCAAGTGGTCCATTCCTGCTCTTAAATCCTATATTCCTTCGTATCATATCAGAATCTAATTTCCTTGCTCAGTCCTTGCACTGTTATTAATGTAACATACTTGCATTATGCTGTTGATTGTTGATGATGGAAAGAAAGGCATCTTTGTTGTATAAGTCACCTAAATGTTCAGGTGGCCAATTTTCCAATTTTATTTCCAATCACAGCAGGCTGACTTAAGTAAAAGCCCTGAGTTCCCAGGAAGAAATTATTGACTGTCTTATTGTGTAAGGTTGGTTCACATCAGTATAAGTCCAGTCCTGCTCTATTCCTGTACAGCATAGATTTGCACACATGGCCACAGATAATAAAAGGGTTTGAAGGCAACAAATCCCTGAAGGCTTAGCAAGGCAGTAGTCCAGTAAAAATATGTCACCATGTCCCGATACTCCAAACTGAACTGGACGTAACTGTTCATCTGGCAGTAAAATTAATGCTTCAGTGCCAAGCAAACTTGCACATATGTTAAAAGTGTTTGATTGTAACAGCCTGCTTCGAAAAGCTTCCGCAACATGGACCATTTTACTACCATGACCAGTGCTCCATGGATGCTGGACTGTGCAGACAAATATGAATCCATCACTGCTTCTCTACTTAGCTTCAACGTTAGGATATACCACTCCTTTTTTAGCCAAAGTAGCTCAGCCTTGGATAGACCACACACTATCTGTTAGAGCAGCAAATATCAATTTCACATTGGCAGAAGTTTCAAAAACAACATTAAAATTGGATAGTGGGAGGGGACGGGGGAACACAGAAACTCTTTTATTGCCCACAGCTGAAATTCCTTCATGTTAATGATAAATGATGCATGCAATAAATGGTAATGCATTATTGGTGTCTGTGATAAACTGCACAGCACAATTAGTGTGCATGATAGATGGTTATGCAGAATTACTGCATGCAATAAATGGTAATGCATAATTAGCGCATGTGATAAATGGTAACGACCAGAAGAATTCTGAGTGGAGTGTAACAATCATCTGACAATTGACTCACAGCAAACGAGAACTCCAAAAATTCCGGCGTTGGATGAAGTGATCTTCGAGATACACAGTAGTGTGGGTGACACTTAAATGTTCTCCAAAATAGCCTGGCAAGCCACTCAGTTGAAGGAATGGGCAGTAAATGAATTTTTGAAAGCCTCTAGGCTAGCCACACACACACACACACACACAGTGAAGTCACAAACAGCACCAGTGATTAGCCTCTTACAAACCCTTTTTTTTGTTCTTGGGAAATGGATGGAAAGACTGCATTTATTGCCCATTCCTGTTTGCTCTGAGCAGTTATGATGGCCTTTCTTTGTGAGCTATTGCACTCCCTTGCAGATGGTCCTATCACAATGGGAATTCCAAGTTGCTGATCAAGTTGAAATATAAGGAATTTTGAATCAGGAAAATGTGTGCCATCACAGGGAGCTTTGGACATGATAGAGACAGTGTACTGCTGTTTGTGCCCTAGTCAATGGTGAACATCTAGTGAAAGGAGAAGCTGTCAAAACCACTTTGGCAGAACGCTAATATTCACCCTGTAGACCGGAAATAGCACACTCACAGTACACCATGGAGGGTTAGATATTGAGCCCACTCACACTAATCTGCTCTGTCTCATAGCCTCAGCAAGTGTCTGGACCCTCCACGCTAACACTATAGGTAAGAAAGCGCACCAACGCCCCTACTATCTTAGAAGACTAAGGAAATTTGGCTTATGTCAACTATGACTGTCACTGACTTTTACAGATGCACCATAGAATTCTTTCAAAACCATTGACTTGGTTTTGTCACTCAGTAAATTCTGTCTTGCAGAATCGCTACTGTGCAGAAGGAGGCCATTCGGCTCATCACACTCCTTATTATAGCTCTGTAGGTGGGCGGATAGACTTTGAGGGGTCAGAAAGATGAGCCACAGTCAGCAACATACTCTGTTCTTATTCATATGGTTAATTTATTCATTGGCAGCCTCCCAAGATGTCATTGGCGGGGGATTCTGTGACACTGGATGCTGCTAAACTTCAAGGACTGATGGCTGGGGTTTCTCTTGTTTGAAATGGTAATTACTTAGCACATATGTGCTGCAAATGTTACCTAGCATGTGACAGCCGAAACCTGGAAATTATCCAGGTCCATCTATAGACTGGCATGTGCTGTTTCATTATTACAGCAATGGGGCTAAACACTCCCGAATCATCAGTGAATAACACCAACGGTGATATTATAATGGAAAGAAGATCATTCGCGAAGCAACTGGATATGATTAAGCCAAAGTTGGATTCCCTGCATTAATTTTCTATGATGACTGGTCCCTGAAAACTTCAACATCTTTCTTTCTGCACAAGTACATCAGCATTCACTGGAGTTTTTCCCTTTGACCCAATGGCCCTATGTTTCTGCTCAACTCTGGGATGCTATTCTTGGTCAAGTGTTGATTGGCATCACCAGCTCATGGGGAGGGAATAAAGCTCAAATCAATCCTGTAGAGAAATATGAAGTCATATGTAATTATATTATTTAGAATTTAATACTGGTCACCAACGTTTTAAAAAAAACAACTCAATTTTTATAGCACTACCGTTCACCCCTCAACAAGTAAACACTCATTTACTAGTGAAGTATATAAGCAAACTCAACCTCCATCAGTGACACTGTGGGTAGTACTGCCATTTCACAGCACCAGGGACCCTGGTTCAATTCCCGGCTTGGGTCACTGCCTGTGGGGAGTCTGCACATTCTCTCCATGTCTGCATGAGCTCCAGGTGGCTCCGGTTTCCTCCCACAGTCTGAAAGACATGCTGGTTAGGAGCATTGACTATGCTGAATTCTCCCTCAGTGAACTCAAACAGGCACTGGAGGGTGGTGACTAGGAGATTTCCACAGGGGCTTCATTGCAAGGCTGCTTGTGAAACTGATATAAGGAAATATAAACAAACATTCAGTAAAATCCGACAGACAACCCTGGAAGAGATCATAAAAATTAGACTACATTCAAGACATTCATCCCCTCTGTGTTGATGTGTGCTTAACAATTAGGAATATTCACTTTAATATACTTTCTAAGCTTCTTCAAGAGCTTTGAGAACTTCAAATTTCTAGGAGTTTAGATCAGCAATAATCTGGCCTGGTACCTCCACGCTGCACTATCGTTAAGAAAGCCCATCATTGCCTCTACTTTCTCAGGAGACCAAGGGAATTTGGCACATTCACTACAAATCTTACCAATTTTCACAGATGCACCATAGAAAGCATCCTTTCTGGATGTATCATAGCTTGGTATGAGGTCTAAAAAGCAGAATGATTGGCTGGGGTAGCCACTGATACTTGCACCCAGACTCACTGTGCATTCCATCTTCAAACTCTCTTTGCTGGCTGATAACTGGAGTGCTGCTTATGGAAGCAGCACGGCCTTCCTGAGAAATACTACCTCTCTGTGTCCCTCCATCATTTGAAATGAGAAGAGCAAAACTCACATCATTAGTCTCACTTTCTATAGTTACACCATGGAAAGCATCTTATCCAGATGCATCACGGTTTGGTATGGCTCCTGCTCAGACCAAGGCTGCAAGAGAGCACAAAGGTGAACGTAGCCCAATCCATCATGCAAACGAGCCTCCTATCCATTGACTCCATCTACACTTCCCGCTGCCTTGGAAAAGCATACATTTTAATCATTGATCCCGTGTAGCTTAGCCGTACTCTCTTCCACCTTCTTCCATTGAGAAAAAAATACAAAAATCTGAGATCACATACCAACTGACAAGCTCTTTCCTTGTTGCCATCAGACTTTTGAATTCCTGCCTAGGAATCCTTCCATCACTTCCCCACTATTCCCCCAAAATGCATATGAAGACAAGCTATAAAAAAGGACTGAGAGATCTGTGCTTGATGTTCTGCCCTCTGACTAAAAGGTTCTGGTTTTGAGTTCCACCCCAGGACTTGATAGCCACAGAAGGCACATTCATTAGGTGAACAATTAGCTTGAATAACAACCTGCAAATCATTCCAATACACCAATGGCAGGCATTGAGAGTGGGAAAGTCTTCTGATCAGCCATACTTGATGTAGACTATTGCCTCCTATCCCCCAACCCTATCCCACCCCCTCTCGCAACCTGCACCTCCGCAAGCTCGTGGCGAAAATCTGGCATGGATAAACTAACCATGGAAAAAGATGTTAGTGTGTTCTACATCTGTCTCATGCATTTCTAGGCACGGTAAGAGAATGAAGAAGGATTTGAGTAGATTATTAACGCTGCTGACAGTACCTTGCACTGAAATTTCCTCAAATTCTCATTACCAACTTAAACTAATCAGGAATCAGCAGGAGGACAGTGTGGAACATATAAAGAGGAACTGGTGGAAGACTGGATTGGTGAATAAAAAGGAGGAAGATGTAGAATCAAAGAATCCCTACAGTGCAGAAGGAAGCTATTCAACCCAAGACTGCTCTGATTCTCTGACAGAGCACCTTATTATGTAAAGTTGCATCCATAAATAAAGAAACTGTCAAAAAAAAGATTTGTGTCTATCTTGGATTAGTAAATTTGCGGATGACACCAAAGTCGAAGGAGTGGTAGATAGTGAAGAGGGGTGTTATAGTTTGCAGAGAGACTTGGACAAGTTGCAGAGCTGGGCCGAGAGGTGGCAAATGGAGTTTAATGTGGAAAAGTGTGAGGTAATGCACTTTGGCAGGAATAATAAATGTGTAGAGTATAGGGCTAATGGTAGGATTCTTAATAGTGTTGATGAACAGAGGGATCTTGGTGTATTTGTGCATAGATCCCTGAAAGTAGGCAGTCAAGTCGATAAAGTTGTTAAGAAGGCATATGGAGTCTTAGCTTTTATTGGTAGGGGGATTGAATTTCGGAGCCGCAACGTCATGTTGCAACTGTACAAAACTCTAGTGCGACCGCACTTGGAGTATTGTGTGCAGTTCTGGTCCCCACATTATAAGAAAGATGTGGAGGCATTGGAGAGGGTACAGAGGAGGTTTACCAGGATGTTGCCTGGTATGGAGGGCAGGTCTTATGAAGAGAGGCTGAGGGATTTGAGGTTGTTTTCGTTAGAAAGGAGGCGGCTAAGAGGAGACCTTATCGAAACATATAAGATGATTAGAGGTTTAGATAGGGTGGACAGTGATAGCCTTTTCCTAGGATGGAGAAAGCTAGCACGAGGGGACATAGCTTTAAATTAAGGGGTGGTAGTTATAGGACGGATGTCAGAGGTAGGTTCTTTACCCAGAGGGTGGTAAGGGTATGGAATGCCCTGCCTGCTGCAGTTGTAGATGCGCCAAGTTTGGTGGCGTTTAAGAGGTTAGTAGATAAGTTTATGGACGAAAAGGGAATGGTTTAGGTTAGAGGGTCATTGCTTTTTCCGAATTGGTCGGCACAACATCGAAAGCCGAAGGGCCTGTTCTGCACTGTAATGTTCTATGTTCTATCTTCATTCTTCATTTGGCTTGGTATCCATTTATAAAGGACTCTCTGCAGATGCTATCATTGTGGCTTTATGCTCTTTGCAGACTACAATCCAGGCAACTGTTCATCCTTGAATTTGCAGATATAGGTGATGAGCCTCTCCCAACTCATCACTGGGGCCTCATGTTTATGTTCTATGGAAGAAAACCTGCCTCTTTGAGCTCTGAAAAGCAGAATGATTGGCTAGGGTAACCAAAACACTGCTCTATAATACTCACTCTGCATTCCAAATTCAAACTCACTTTGCTAATGGATAATTGGAGTGCTGCTTATGGAAACAGCACGGCCTTGCTGAGAAATACTACCTCTCTGTGTACCTCCGTCATTTGTAACAAGAAGAGCAAAATCTCACATCATTAGCCTCAATTTCTATCGATGTGCCATAGAAAGCATGCTTTCCAGATATATCAAAGCTTGGTATGGCTCCTGCTGTAACCAAGACTGCAAGAAACTATAAAGGCTGGTGAATGTAGCCCAATCTATCAGGCAAACCAGCCTCCCATCCATTGACCCCACCAACACTTTCCGCTGTCTCAGAAAAGCAGCCAGCATAATTAAGGAACCAAGCATCCCAGACATTCTCTCGCCCACCTTCTTCCCTCAGGGAAAAGATACAAAAGCCTGAGGATATGTACTAACCAACTCAAGTTAAGTCTCTTCTTTGCTGCTATCAAACTTGTGAATGGACCTACCTTATATTCCTCTACACCCTAGCTATAACAGTAACACTATATTCTGCATCTTTTCCTTTTCTTCTTTATTAATAGTATGTTTTGTCTCCATAATGTGAAGAAACGATACTTTTCACTGTATTCCAATATATGTTTCAATAATAAATCAAATCGATTCAAAATCAATTGACACTGTGATATGTTTTCACATCTAATCCAATTCCTTCTTAAATGTCATGACTAGCAGGTCTTGTGGGTCAGTGGTATCGTCCCTTCATCTTGGTAAGAAGCTCTGGGTTCAAGACCCACTCCAGGTCTTGATGCTCAGAAAAGGCATGTTCAAAATACTGGTTGATTGTCAGCCTTTAAATCCTGTTAAGGAGTAGATCAGAAACTCCAAGTATATTATGTAGTTAGCCTACATCCTAACTTCTGTATTTGATTTTGACATTAAGGTGAGCATAAAGTGCTTCATTCTAGGTATGATTCCAGTGGCCCACGAGGAAATTTTCTCTATCAAAACAAACTTTATTTAAGAACCCAGAATATAACAAAAATAGTTAGATACATTTTACTGATTAAAATACTTAAACATGACAAAGTATAATTCTTAACAGCTAGCTATCTCTATTGTTCCATTTTAGCAATATCTCCACATAGATGTAAATCCCTTCATAGAAACCAAAGATGCTTACATAAAGTACTAGATTTCTGTTTTTTTTAACGTCTCTGATGAGTGGTTCAGACAGATACACGTCCTCTAATTTTCATGTGGCAACCTCCATGATAGCTATTGCAATAATAGAGATAGCCAGCTGTTAAGAATTATGCTTTATCATGTTTCAGTACTTTAATTGGTAACATTTACCTAACTACTTTTGTTATATTTTAACTGTGTTCTTAAACACAGTTTGTTTTGTTAAAAAAAACTTTTTTGTGGGTCATTGAAGTCATATTTTTAGTAAAATGCTTTATGCTTGCCCTAATACCAAAATAAAGTGCAAAAGTTAGCGTCTGGCTAACTTCAGAGTTAGCCAGAGTTAACTTCTGGACTCTTGCCTGTGCCAAGGGATAGTTTGCAGAAGAATAGAGAGAGGGAATGTTTGAACTCGTGGCTGCGGGGATGGTGGAGGAGGGAGGGGTTCAGGTTCCTGAACAATTGGGACTCATTCTGGGATAGGTGGGACCTCTACAAGAGAGATGGTCTACACCTGAACCAGAGGGGAACTAATATCTTGGGGGGAAAATTTGCTAAGGCGGTGACAGAGAAGAAGTTTGATAAGGACTTGTCTGTTGAGGTAGTATGGGCTGAGATTAGAAACAGGAAAGGAGAGGTCACCCTGTTGGGAGTCTTTTATAGACCTCCTAAAAGTTCTAGGGAGGTTGAGGAAAGGATTGCAAAGTCAATTCTGGTCAGGAGTGAAAGTAATAGGGTAATTGTTATGGGGGACTTTAACTTTACTAATATTGATGGGAATAGCTATAGCTCTAGCTCGTTAGAGGGGTCAGTTTTCGTACAAAGTGTGCAAGAAGGTTTTTTGACTCAGTATGTAGATAGGCCAACTAGAGGTGAGGCTACATTGGATTTGGTGCTGGGCAATGAGCCAGACCAGGTGTTAGGCTTGGAAGCTGGTGAACATTTTGGTGATAGTGACCACAATTCGGTTACGTTCACCTTAGTGATGGATAGGGATAGGCATGAAGCTGGGGGCAGTAGTTATAGCTGGGGGAAGGGTAATTATGAGGCCATCAGGAGAGAATTAGGGTGCATAGATTGGACTAGGAAACTACAGGACTGGGAACATCTGGAATGTGGAGCTTATTCAAGGAGCAGCTGCTGCGAGTCCTTGATAAGTATGTTCCTGTCAGGCAAGGAGGAAATGGTCGAGTAAGAGAACCTTGGTGTACGAAAAAAGTTGATTTGCTGGTTAAAAGGAAAAAGGAGGATTATGTCAGGATGAGGCTTGAAGGCTCGGTTAGTGCAATGGATAGCTATAGATTAGCCAGGAGGGAGCTAAAGAGAGAGTTGAGGAGAGCTAAAAGGGGACACGAGAAGACTTTGGCTGATAGGATCAAGGAGAATCCTAAAGTTTTCTTTAGATATGTTAAGAATAGAAGATTGGTTAGGGCAAGATTAGGGCCAGTCATAGCCAGCAGTGGGAAGTTGTGCGTGGAGCCTGAAGAGATTGGTGAGGCACTGAATAAATATTTCTCTTCGGTATTCACGCAGAGTGCTGGAAATGTAGCTATGGAGAACACTGAGGTACAGGGTTGCAAATTGGGAAGTATTGTAGTAGATAGGGAGGATGTGCTAGAAATTCTCGAGGGTTTGAAGTTGGATAAGTCCCCGGGGCCGGACGGGATTTACCCTAGGATTCTCTGGGAGGCAAGAGAGGAGATTGCAGAGCCTCTGGCTCTGATCGTCAGGTCGTCGTTGGTTACGGGTGTGGTTCCAGAGGACTGGAGGATAGCGAATGTGGTCCCATTGTTCAAGAAGGGGAAGAGAGAACTTCCAGGGAATTATAGGCCAGTGAGTCTTACTTCTGCTGTGGGCAAAGTATTGGAGAGAATTATTAGGGATAGGATTTATAGTTATTTAGAGAGAAATGAATTGATTGGGGATAGTCAGCATGGTTTCGTGAAGGGTAGGTCATGCCTTACTAACCTAATTGAGTTTTTTGAGAAAGTGACCAGAGAGGTGGATGGGGGTAAGGCGGTTGATGTAGTATATATGGACTTTAGTAAGGCGTTTGATAAGGTGGCCCATGGAAGACTTCTGCAGAAAATGCAGATGTATGGGAGAGAGGGTGATTTAGCTAATTGGGTTAGGAATTGGCTAGCAGATAGAAGACAGAGGGTGCTGGTTGATGGGAGATATTCATCTTGGAGTTCGGTGACAAGTGGTGTACCTCAGGGGTCTGTTTTGGAGCCCCTGCTGTTTGTAATTTTTATAAATGATCTGGATGAGGGTATTGAAGGATGGATTAGTAAATTTGCAGATGACACTAAAGTCGGTGGAGTGGTAGATAGTGAAGAGGGGTGTTATAGTTTGCAGAGGGATTTGGACAAGTTGCAGAGCTGGGCCGAGAGGTGCAAATGGAGTTTAATGTGGAAAAGTGTGAGGTAATGCACTATGGCAGAAATAATAAATGTGTAGAGTATAGGCAAATGGTAGGATTCTTAGTAGTCTAGATGAACAGAGGGATCTTGGTGTGTATGTGCATAGATCCCTGAAAGTAGGCAGTCAGGTCGAGAAGGTTGTTAGGAAGGCATATGGAGTCTTGGCTTTTATTGGTAGAGGGATTGAAATTCGGAGCCGCAACGTCATGTTGCAACTGTACAAAACTCTAGTGCGGCCGCACTTGGCGTATTGTGTACAGTTCTGGTCCCCACATTATAAGAAAGATGTGGAGGCATTGGAGAGGGTACAGAGGAGGTTTACCAGGATGTTGCCTGGTATGGAGGGCAGGTCTTATGAAGAGAGGCTGAGGGATTTGAGGTTGTTTTCGTTAGAAGGAAGGCGGCTAAGAGGAGACCTTATTGAAACATATAAGATGATTAGAGGTTTAGATAGGGTGGACAGTGATAGCCTTTTTCCTAGGATGGAGAAAGCTAGCACGAGGGGACACGGCTTTAAATTAAGGGGTATGAGTTATAGGACGGATATCAGAAGTAGGTTCTTTACTCAAAGAGTGATTAGGGAGTGGAATGCCCTGCCTGCAGCTGTTGTAGATGCGCCAAGTTTGGTGGCGTTTAAGAGGTTAGTTGATAAGTATATGGAAGAGAAGGGAATGGTTTAGTTTGGAGGGCATTGCTTTTTATATTGGTCGGCGCAACATCGAAGGCCGAAGGGCCTGTTCTGTGCTGTAATGTTCTATGTTCTATTTTCTATGTTCATGAAATACCTTGGAATTTCTGATCTTGTCCTTAACAGTGAAATCTCAGAAAAAGAAGTTTATTTTTTGGCAGATTCCGGTCTCTAGACAGAGCAAGAGATAAAAGATCACAAAAGCAGAGTGCCTTAAGTTCCCCATGAAAGCATAACTATACCCAGTCATATGAATCCAATCAATCAATCTAATTAAGCCCTACTCTACAATATTCCAGAGAAAAGTCAAAATAACAGAACTCTGCACAGAATGCATTGAATAGATCCTGCGCAAGAAACACGGTTAATTTTTTTAAAGGCACAGTATCATCACAATCCTTCTAATACACCTGATGCAGGTGTTAAGAGTGGGAGAGTTTCCTTATCAGAAAGCAATAGCAAATCACTGCAGTATTTTGCATAATCTTGGAATAATTAAATGAAAGTCCTTGGTTGCCAGTACCCTTTTAGTGCATGGCACCTGAAAGGTGAGGAGAATACATAATTTAATGAATAAAATTCCTTCTAACCCCAATTTTTGTTTCTGGCACTAAACCTGAGTTATGCCCTGTGGGATATAGGCGTCACTGGATGGCCAGCATTTATTCCCCTGCCTAGTTGCCCTTGAGGAGGTGAATTGCTCTTGAGAAGATGAAAGCATTTGAAAAATTGCATCAGGTAGAGTCCCTGTTTAACCTCATTGGCTACCCTGATCCTTTACTCTATCTTAGCCTGGATAAACCATCATTGCAGACATCAGCACACCGCAATGCAATGGGCTAACCTCATTCCCTGCCTGATCATAGATTCACCCCCGCCAGGTAAGCATTTTAACCAGCACCACCTGGAGCACTAGAATAGTTTAACTCACCTTATCTATCATCTTTTCACTGGGGAGCCAGTGGCATAGTGGTATTGTTGCCAGACTAGTAATCCAGTGACTCAGGGTAATGCCCTGTGTTACAGGTTCAAATCCTGATGATGGAATTCAAATTCAATTTAAAAAAAATCTGGAATTAAGAATCTACTGATGACCATGAAATTATTATCAGAAAAACCCATCTGGTTCACTAATGTTCCTTAGGGAAGGAAATCTGCTGTCCTTACCTGGTCTAGCCTACATGTGACTCCAGGTCTACAGCACTTTGATTGACTCTTAAATGTCCTCAGGAATGGGGAATAAATGCTGGCCCAACCAGCGATGCCCACATCCTATCAACGAATAAATAAATCTAATCAACAGTGCCTTCTTTCAGTAAGAATTAGTTGGATCTGAATTTGAAGGGTCGGTTGAGATTGCTACCTTTAATCCTGGACTGGGTTTGGTCTCACAATCTTCTGAATTTGTGCAATGCTGTCACTAATTGAACTAACACTGATTGGAAATGAAGGTCATGATGCATCTGTAAATCTTCCGTGGCTAATTATTATTCCCGATATCAAGGAGCATTACAAGGCATTATCAAATTTTAATGAGCTAGTTATGGGCTTGTGTTTACAGCTTTATTCAACTATCACATTTCATTTTTATAATGTCTTAGCAACTTTTTAACAGTGCATCTTAATTATTAATACAATTTTTACTGGATAACGGTACTTTTTTATTGATGGATGTTGCACAAATTTTAATTGTATGCTTTTTGGATCAATTTCAATATTTTTTTTTACGTTAAGCAATTGCTGTTCATGTCAACAGAGGTCAAATGTATCCAAAATTAAATTAGACATAGCTCCATCCACACTCTCCTTTCAAGATTTCCTAGCACTTGAAAATCACAAATAAATGCAGCTTAAAACTATGTCTATTCAAACCTATCATTCCCAGGTCAGGAAAGGTTCATCGAGGAAGAAATTCCCACAATGCTGCCCAATTGGTACAGCGGTCAGTCACAAGCTGCTCCCACTCACCATCCACACATGTCAGGCATCATAGGATCATAGAATTCCTGCAGTGCAGAAGGAGGCCGTTCAGTCTGTCAAGTCTGTACTGACCCTCTGACAGAATACAGTTCTGGGCTCCAAACCATAAGAATGATGTGAATGCTTTGGAGAGAGTGTAGAAAAGGTAAACAGTGTTGAGAAATTTTAGTTATGAAAATAGTTTAGAGAGATTGGGACTGTTTTTCTTGGCGAAAAGAGGGTTAAGAGGAAATTTGTTAGAAATGTTAAAATTGATGAAGGGGCTGGAGAGAGTAGAGAGGGAGGAATTATTTTTACTCGTGCAAGGTCAAGAATGAGGCGCACAGATTTAAAGTGATTTGCAAAAATAAATAAATATGATGTGAGACAAAACATTTTTATACAATGAGTGGTTGGAGTCTAAAGTGCACTGCCTAGAGATGTGGTGGAACTAGGTTCAATTGAGGCATTCAAGAGGGTATTGAATGTTTCCTTGAATAGAAACAATGTATGGTAAGAAAAGGCAGGGGAATGGCTCTAAATAATGCTGCTGGTTTAGAGAATTGGTGCAGACATGATGGGCCAAATGACTTCCTTGTGTATCATAACAATTCTGTGATACTCTATGAGGCCCTTCCAAGAAACCCATGGACCGGGAGCAGAAGACAACCTCAGCAACTGTGATCTTTGTACTTCAGTCTTTTCCCTTTTCTGGCCTGAAGTCATCCCCCTGAAATCTAAGACACATGTCCCAGATCGTAACACCTTAGTCCCTTCTCTTGAAATGCATCCCCCTACCCGCCAAGCGCTTTCCCCTTCTCCCCAAAGTTCTTTTCCTTCCCCTGAGTCCCTTCCCAGCATCAGTGCCCTATTTTTCCTCTAAATAAGCAATACTATTTCATGAGCTCTCCATTGATCTTTGAGTTTCCCTCAGAGATCAGTCCAGTGCACACCATTTAAAAGTAAAGATGATTCCCGTGGAGAGGCCCGGTAACAAGATACTAGTGAATGGAAGGGAGGTTTCTGACATTGCAAGACAGGAAGTATGTTTGCACCTGATAGGGGGAGGGGGCAATCGCAGCAACCTTTCCTGCCAACAGAAAATGTAATTTAGTCTTCTCGTAAGACTTTAATGGGAGGCAGTGGCATAGTGGAATCATCACTTTACTAGCAATCCAGAGATCCAGGGTAATGCTCTGGAGACTCAGATTCAAATCCCACCACAGCTGATGGTGAAATTTGAGTTCAATAAAAATCTGGAATTAAAATTCTAATGGTGACTATGAAACCATTGTCGATTGTTGGAAAATCCATCTAGTTCACAAATGCCCTTTAGGGAAGGAAATCTGCCGTCCTTACCTAGTCTGGCCTACATATGACCCCAGAGCCACAGAAACATGGTGACTCTCAAATGCCCTCTGGAATGGAGGACAGTTAGGGACGGGCAATAAATGCTGGCCCAGCCAGTGATGCCCACACCCAGTAAAAACGAATTAAATAAAAAACTTTCACTCCCATCACCCAAACTTCCCACAAAGAAGGGAAGCAGAAAATCATGACAGTCGTTCCAAATGAGGATGGTGTGTGAATTTTTGATATGATTTGATTTGATTTTTTTATTGCTATGTATTGGGATACAATAAAATGTATTGTTTCTTATGCACTGTACAGACAAAGCATATTGTTCAAAGGGAGAACAAAAGAAGAGGGTGCTGAATATAGTGTTACAGTCATAGCGAAGGTGAAAAGAACGATCAAATTAATGTAAGGTCAACTCAAAAGTCTGAGGGCATCGGAGAAGAAATGGCCCTTGCATCACTTGGTAGCTGACTCAGACATTTGGAGGGGAATTTGCAGGTCGGGTTGTTGCCATGTGTCTGATGTCCTTGCCGTTGTCATTCCCATATAGCAAAAGGTAACCTACACGGACATTAATTCTTAGATGTCAAACTCGGAGCACACTAATGAGCATAGCTGACCCCAATTCTGCCCAAAAGCTGCTTTAAAGGGGGAGAAAGTTTGAATAGAACGATCCTCGAAGGAATGAATGGTATTCTTAATTCTCAAAGACACACAATTGAAAAAATGATTTGATAAGATCACTTCTGAGCTATGTCTGCTTTTAATCTTTAATAGCAACACACCACAGTTCCATTTATCAGCGGCAGTTAATGCCACAAAGCTCTCACAAGACTGTAACCCAGACTGGATACATTTGTTAATATATTGATGTGCATCCAGTTAAGTGCCCTCGATGGCTATTCCTCACAAGTTGAGGGTGATGGTGCAGAGGCTGCCTAGTTGTTCATCCTCTGGGATTAAACAGTCTTTTCCTGCATTTCAAGATAAAACCACTGAAACATTAGTAATGAGGAACACATTAAACAAGCTTAAGTTTTACATGCATCACATTAGTGATAAGTAAAAAGTTTAGATTGAATAGTTGTGTGAGGACCTTGCACTAATGGCAAAGTTGTCACATTTCGAAGGGAGGGTTGAAACTTTCCACTCTTATTGTATCTCAGGCTGAGAACAGCTAAACTGTCTCACTTGTGAAGAAATCTTTAATCAAATGTAAATATCTCATTGGCTCTGTAGATCAATGCACTTCCCAGTGTGGGACTGACCTCTCGAGTGTCTCAGATTCGAATCCCAATGCATTCTTGAGTTGACTGATCTCAATGAGGAACTTGGCCAAACTGCCAAAAGTAGTCCCAAGTGTTTTAAGTGGAGGATGAAAATTTGCAGTCGCAATTGCCACTCTTCTGCTCTTGCCTCAAGATCACAGAAGTCAATGAACAGGCGTTAAAAGCTGAAATCCTAGTTACATGTCTTCTTGTGCATTCCATGGACACAAAAGCAGTTGAAGTGTTTTCGTTGCTCATCTGGCTGCAATCAAAAAATAATTGACAGACTTGCACTCACAATGACTTTCATAACTACTGCACTTCCCAAAGTGCTCCCCAGCCAGTGAAGTACTTCTGAAGTCTTTGTGATATTCATAAAATCAAAGAATCCCTACAGTGCAAAAACATTTGGCCCATTGGGTCTGCACCAACTATTTAACAGAGCATCCCAACCAGACCCGAACCCCATAACCCCTCATATTAACCCCATTAATTCCCCCCTAACCTACACATCCTGGTACACTAAGGGACAATTTAGCATGGTCAATCAACCTAACCTGCACATCTTTGTAGTGTGGGAGGAAGCTCACGCTGACATGGGAGGAACTTGCAAACTCTACACAGTTACCTGAGGCCTGAATTGAACCCAGGACCCTGGCACTGTGAGGCAGCAGTGCTAACCACTGTGCCACCGTGCCACCCTATTGAGGGATAAGAATTGACTGGATCACTGAGGCTGACTCCCATGTTCTTCTTCAACAAGGGATCTTTTACTGCACCTTGGAGGGAAGGCAAATTCTCAGTTTAAGGACTCATTCAAAAGTGTAGTGTTCCCTTAAGTTTGAGCCCAAAACTTTGTGCTCATATCCTAGAATGGGACTTGAACTCTCAGCTTTGTAACTCAGAGGGGGAGAGTATTACCAACTGAGCCACATCACCATACGTTAGGAAGTCCTGTGGTCTGGATAACTCAAGCAGTGCATTCTCCCATCAGCCATCTGAAAAATTGTCCCTTTTCTATAATCACGTGTGATTTCCAACCGAGTAACAAAGTAGGTTTTGAAATCATTCTAGTAGAGGATTGGGATTTGCTGTCTCATTTTCCTGGTATCTCCGTCTCTACTGAATAGACTACTTATCTCATCTCCTTAGGAGAACTCATTCATTCCCAAGGAATTAAACTTGGAAGCAGTAGAATTCCTCAGCACTTTGCATTTTTCCATCATCTTTTAAAGATCAAATTGGGTGTTAACTGGTCATGGCATCTTTTTTTATTTTGTCTCGCTTCATGATATGCCTAATCTTTTGTTTTGATTTATTATTCATATGTATTGATATAAGGTATTGTTTCTTGCATGCATACAAAGCATACCATGCATAAAGTACACAGGAGAGGAGAGGGTGCAGAATATGGTGTTATAGTCATAGCTAGAGTGTAGAGAAAGATCAACTTGATATAAGATAGATCCATTCAAAAGTCTGATGGCAGCAGGGTAGAAGATGCTCTTGAGTCAGTTGGTATGTGATCTCAGACTTTTGTATCTTTTTCCCTTGCGGAAGAATCATAGAATTCCTACAATGCAGGAAGAGGCCATTTGGCCCGTTGAGCCTGGACTCTAACAATCCCACTCAAGCCCCATCCCCATTGTATTTACTTGGCTAATTCTCTTGACACTAAGGGTCAATTTATCATGACTCATCCACCTAACCTGCATATATTTGGACTGTGGGAGGAAACCAGACCACCCAGAGGAAACCCACGCAGACACAGGGAGAGTGTGCAGTCTCCACTCAGCCACCTAAGGTCGCAATTGAACCCGGGTCCCTGAAAAGCATTGTGCCACCGTGCTGCCCAAGGGCAAAGAGAACATGTCCAGGGTGGGTGAGGTCCTTGATTATGCCTGCTGTTTTTCTGAGGCAGCAGGAAGTACAGATCAATGGATGGGAGCCTGGTTTGCCCGATGGATTGGGCCCTGTTATCTGGGGACGAACAAAATTCGCCTTCACCATCCCTGAAAAATGAAAGCTGCGCCCACAACATCGAGAGCTGCCTGTGGACTGCGACCACCCTCAGAGAAGCAGATTAAACTCCTCCACATTAGGACGAGGGGACAGAATCAACATCGGCGCCTGTGATTCTGCAATTTATAATGGGTGATATTTCACGGCCATCATAAAACATCAGCAATGAAAAGAAACATAATGATCCCACGCAGCCCTAATATTCTGCAGCATTTTCCTAAGCTAAGTGCGGACTGTGACGAAATTGCATGAAGCCCAGGGCAGGTGAGCCTTACATGGAGCGCTCACTACATCCCATGGAAGGTAGATCTGATTTTCTATTATGCGCAAAGAAAGAAAGAGTTTCGGCATTTAATATTTCATGATTTTAAATCTGATGTCCAGGAGGTAGTTTTATGCACAAGTCTTGGGCGCAGCGCTCAGAAGGGCACCTTGGAATATTTTTAATTATGTTGCTAGTCTTTCCAAATGAGCAAATCTTCCCTCGAATTAAAACTCTTCAGGCTGAATCCTATTTTTGTTCTTATGGTGTGGGTGCGAGCTCCGCTTGGCACTGTCACTGCTTATTTTGTGCGGTGTTGTGATTCCCAGTTACAGACTGTGTGTGCATACTAATAACAGGGATCAGGTTCCCCAGTGATTCACTGGGTAATTGAGCTGTCCAGTACAGCACCTAGAGCTCAGGCGAAGTTCCTAGACAGAGTCGAGTTCGCGGATCTCAGTCGCGATGTGGGGGAGTACGGGGGAGAAGGGGGTCTCTGACTGGTCTCGATACCCCTGAAGTAGGGAGGGGGGGTAGTATTCAACCTTGGTACTGGCTCCTGATCCGTTAACCCCCCTGACAGAAAGTGTGTGTGCAAAGGAGAAAAGAAATTTGACGGTAAATTTTCCAGTCCCGCCCTCCACAGGAATTGTTGCGGGCAGGACGGAAAATTTGATGGATCGTTTAAAGGTCCTTTGACTTTGAGTATGAATTTCCACTCTCATAGGAAAGGAATAATTATTAAAGAGACAATAATGCACCATCACCTTCATTTATCTCCTGTTGCAAAATTTTGATTTTCACCTACTTCAAGATCAGTTAAGGGCAGCATAGCATTACTGCCTCAGTGCCAGGGACCCGTTTTCGATTCCCGACTTGGGTCACTGTCTGTGCCATGTCTGCACATTTTCCCCATGCCTGTGTGGGTTTCCTCCGAGTGCTCCGGTTTCTTCCCACAGTCTGAAAGACGGGCTAGTGAGGTGCATTGGCCATGCTAAATTCTCCCTCAATGTACCCGAACAAGTGTAGGAGTGCAGCATTGAGGGGATTGTCACAGCAACTGTTAAGTGTTTCATTATATGTGACACTAATAAATAAACTTCCAACTTTAGAAAGTATGTTTATTGTGTATGCTTCCTCTCCCACTTACTCACTTATCAACCATGTCATTATTGACATACAGGGAGTTTTACCATAATGCCCGCCATGGGAATTAGAACGGAAAAGTGGGGGTGTGGGGGCTAAAAAGGTCCACTGACCTTGGACAGGATTTTCCAGTTTTGAGACAAGTTTAGTCAGAAAATCCTGCCTGTGGTCTCCATCAGTTGAAATTTCTCATCCATATGTTTGACTCCATTTATGATCTTGTTCTTCTCCATCTCTGTATCCCCAAGTCTGACAACATATCATCTTGTCCCATAAATTGTCTGTTTCTTCAATCTTTTGTATAATCCCATCTTTCTCTTCTCTCAATCATCATAGCAAGGAATAGTCTCCCTGCCTTTCCACCTCTCCCCTACCTTAAAACCCATAGCTTTATCCCTGACTCTTGGTTAACAACTCTTTGGCTTGGATCCCACTTCCTCTTGTTTCATTCATTCACTGTTGTGGTCTTGCTGACTGGGCCAGCATTTATTGCCCACCCTGAACTGACCTTGATTTCAGAGAGCATTTTGAAGAGTCAATCACATTGCTGTGAATCTAGAGTCACATGTAGCCAGGTAAGGAGAGCAGATTTCCTTCCCTAAAAAGGATTAATGAACTAGATGGACTTCTATGACAATCAACACTGGTCATCAGTAGATTTGTTCATTGACTTCAAATTTCCCCAACTGCTATAGTGGGATTTGAATCCAGGTCTGCAGATCTTGACCCAGAACTCTGTGGTACTAGTCAAGTGACAATACCATTGTGCCACCACTTTGCACCTTTGTGAAGCATCTTAGGTGATTTTCCCATATTAAAGGTCCTACATAAATATATGTCGTTGTTGATATGTGCAAACTCTCTTAAAGAGCCTAATGTCACAGACAGATTGATAGGGACATTTCATCTGCTGCAGATTACAACAGAATCATAAACAGAATATCAGAGTGAGGTAGTTCAGTGCTAACTGTCAATTCACATGTCAGGGTTGCCCCAGTTTGGTAAATTCAGTGATACACTGCACCAATTACTTCACTTAAATTATGTAAAATTACAGCGCAGGTATAGACCATTTAATACACCAGCTCTATGCCTGTTTTTATGCTCCACACAAGCCTCCTCCTGCCTGACTTTATTTCACCTGCCCACATATCCCATTCCCTTCAGTCTGATGCATTTATATCTAACTTCCTTTCAGGGGAAGCCTAGTGATGTCATCACTAGTCTATTAATTCAGAACCTCAACTAAAGTTCTGGGTATCCAGGTTCAATTCCCACCATGGCAGATGGTGGAATTTGAATTCAATGAAAAGTATCTGGAATTGAGAATCTACTGATGACCATGGAACCGTAAAAACCCATCTAGTTCATGAACATCTTTTAGGGAAGGAAATCTGTCGTCTGTTCCTGGTCTGGTCAACATGTGATTCCAGAGCCACAGCAATGTAGTTGACTCTCATCTGCTGTTGGGCAACTAGAGATGGACAATAAATGCTGGCCAGTCAGCAATGCCTGTGTCGCATGAATAAAAAGAATTTAAATAAATATATGATCGGAATTTTACCATCCTATCCATGTTAGGAATCAGAGTGGGAGGTGGGGGGGGTGGAAATAGGCCATGGTGAGGCCTATTCATCTTGGTCAGGATTTTATAGTTTTGGGATGAATGAGGCTCTAAAGTCCTGCCCCAATTATTCAATTCACCTCAACCACTTTACATCCAAGTTCCACACCCTCACCACTCAATGGAGCGAGATCTTTGTTTTGAATTCCCCATTAGATTTATTAATGATTCTCTCTGAACCAACAAATGGAAACATGTTCTCTATATTCACTCTTTCAAATCTTCTCACAATCTTAAAGGGCTGGGCACCTCTCCATTTTCTGCTTCCAGGAAGTCACACGAGGGCAAATTTCACAATGACAACTTGGGCAGTTGTACACACGCGATTCGGTGCTGTGCTCTGCACATTAGCAATGAGCACCTGTTATTTTGCCTGCTTTAACCTATTTTAACATTACTAGGAGAGAAAAAGGAATTCACAAGTACACTAAAACATGCATTGCTAAAAATCACAAGCTCCAACCCTCTGCAAAAGAAGTTGACCTTATTTTAAGTGAAAAGCGTATTTTCAGGATTGATTTTTATTTTAATCAATTAGAAAGGATAATGCTTGATGTGAGCTGGGTATTTAAGTTAGACTGAATTAAGTAGGTCAGAACTAGAAGGCAGAATTAACAAACAGACTACAGATTGAGTTTTTTTTCCTTTGCACAGTAACAGGCAACTGAGACTCTTGAGAAAAGCAGCCATTCGGATTAACAACTTTAACATGAGCTGGTTAAACAACTGCTGGTAATGAGCTGGAAACTTCCATCCAATTACTATCAAGGATCAGGGTGATATTTCACAGAGTTCCCTAGATGGTCAATATTGTGATGAACAAGTGTGGCTCCATAGGAGGGATGGTGCTGAGTATCATTTCCTCATTGTTTTCTCCCTCATATGTTCAAGAGTTTAATGAATTCTGCACCTTCCTACTTCAAAAATTGCTGACAATGTGTAAGGAGACAGTGAGTATTAGTGAATCTTGCATCACAGGAGTTGAGGTGCTTTTGTTGTTGAAGTAACTATGGTTTCAATGTTCCTCAAGAATCAGGTCCTTGATCATTTTGCCTCACTACGATAGTGCTATAATATAGTGCTTCATTTCAAGGCAGATCTACTCTCACTGGCTGTTGGAGGAATCAGCCCCCAGTAAATTGCCTCACACTTTGTGAGATGTGCAATGCCCACTGATTTCTACCAATCCAATTGTCCAAACATGCTTACCTGACACCTTACGATGATCAGGCAGTGGGCGATGCTAGCCTCGCTGATATGATGTCCGCGATGGTGGTGTGACCAGGTTAGGGTAGCGTAAAGGATCAGGGTAGCCAATGAGGTTAAACTGAAGCTTCACCTGATGCAATTTTTCAAAGCCATCTCAGCCTTTTGGCTAATATGAAGCATTAGATCAAACCCGGGGTGGGGTACAGTGCCTCATCCTGTCAGCTTGGATCTTGTTAGATTGAACCCAGGATGGGATGCAGTTCTTGTCAGGCTTGGATCTTGTTGGTCATGGTGGGGACTTAATTTAAATTGGCTCTTTTGATTAGAATTGAAGTGCCGACAGGTACCAATAAAAAAAAACACAGCCTTGGGTGACTGTTCAAATCCACACAGACTTTCTCCCCGTGTCTGTGTGAGTTTCCTCCAGGTGCTCCAGTTTCTTCCCACAGTCCAAAAGTGTTCAGGCTAGGTGGGTTGGCTGTGCTAAAATACCCCTTACTGTTAACAGATGTATAGGTTAGGGGGATTAGCAGGATAAATACTTGGGGTAACAGGGATACAGCCTGGGTAAGATGCTCTGTCGGAGAGTCGGTGCAGACTCGATGGGCCAAATAGCCTCCGTCTGCACTTCAGGGATTTTATAATTCCGTTTTCCAAATGCACGACCCCAATCTATGAGATGTCAGTTACAGGTTTTGCAAAATATATAAGAGAACACGTTTATAAAGTGAAGCAACATTTCCAGGGCAGGGATCCTGTGGCCAACTGTCACACTTATGATGGCATCTGACTAACCATCCCTACATAAAAAAATTGCGGGCCAGATTCTTCAACAATGCTCACTGCTGGTCACAAACAGTGACCCAAGCTTTGGTCCCACTGAAGTGAACAGAAATTTTGCTGTGTGTCAGGGCGGGAATGGTCAGCACTAGGGAAAATGACTTGGGAGAATGATTGAGTCTGGCTCTGTGAAATTAATGTCAGATACGCTCAGGAATCATTCCATTTGCCTCTGGGGTTGCTGTGTTAAAACTTGACACAGGTTAACAACGCAGATGAAGAGCTATATCTTTCTGCTGAAAGGAAGCCCATCAACCTGCTCAAATAAGTGCAGCACAGCTCATTCTTTAAAAGTTTATTTATTATTGTCACAATTAAGCCCACATTAACGCTGCAATGCAGTCATTGTGACAATTCCCTAGTCGCCACACTCCAGTACCTGTCCAGGTACACTGAGAGGGAACTTAGCTTGACCAATATGCCCGATCAACCTGTCTTTCAAACTGTAGGTGGAAACCAGAGCACCTGGAGGGGAACCCACGCAGACACCGGGAGAACGTGCAAATTCCACACAAACAGTGACCCAAGTCGGGAATCGAATCCAGGTCTCTGACACTGTGAGGCAGTAATACTAACCACTATGCCATCATGTTACCTCTTAATTCACTATCTGAAGAGAGACAGAGGATGTGGCTAAAGCTTTCCCTTGCCAACAGCATCAAAATCCAATTAACTGATCATTCATTTACTGGTTGGTTGCAGGAGCTGGTTATGAGCAGGCTATTTGCTGTGCATAACTGTAGTAGTAGAATCATAGAATCCCTACAATCCAAAAAGAGACCATTCAGCCCAACGAGTCTATACTGACCACAATCGCACATAAGCCCTATTCTCGTAACCCTACACATTTATTCTGTTAATCCCTCCTGACACTAAGGGTTAATTTAGCATGGCCAATCAAGCTATCATATCTCTGGACTGAGGGAAGAAACTGGAGCACTGGGAGGAAACCCACACACAGACAAGTTGAAATTGCCACCCAGTAATAGTAACTGCACATGAAATAAATTCATTGTGACTCACAGCATGAGATTTTCAAAGGATGTGAAAGGTGCTACCTAAATGTAAGTTGTTTTGGTCTTTCCTGCTAGTATCAACTTTCAGGGGACTGGATGCAAATAAAAGGAAAAAAAGGAAGACTTGTATTTATATAACACCTTTCACACTTACAGGGTGTTCCAAAGCCCTTTGAAGTTGATTAATTATTTCTTAAGCTACTGCTGTATTGTCAGATGCACAAGACTCAAGATGCACACACTATACCCTGGACAAACACCCTGGACAAATCTGGTTGTGATCAATAAAAGCAAAATATTGCGGATGCTGGAGATCCGAAATAAAAACAGACTGTTGCTCAAGACTCTGAGTAAAACTCCCATGTGCTTCTTTGAAATGGGGTCTTTCACATCCACCTGAAAGGAGAGGTTTGAATGGGAGGGGTGGGATTTTTCAGCTGCACTTGCCCCAAAGGTGAGAAATCCTGCCCAAGGTCAACTGCCTGGTCCATGTCCCACCCACTACAATTCCTCTGGTGGGCAGGTTTGGAAAATTCTGTACAAGATCTTATCATGCTTATCAAACCCAGGATCTGTCACAGTACGGTGGCACAATGATTAGTAATGCTGCCTCATAGCGCCAGTGACTCAGGTTCAATTCCCAGCCTGGGTCACTGTTTGTGCAGAGACTGCATGTTCTCCCTGTATCTGCATGGGTTTCTTCCCGGTGCTCTGGTTTCTTCCCACAGTCCAAAGATGTGTAGGTTAGGTAGTTTGGCCATTCCAAATTGCCTCTTTGTGTAGGTTAGGCTGGATTGGTGGGCTAAATACATGGGATTCAATTCCCAACTTGGGTCATTGTCTGTCTGTGGTCTGCATGTTCTCACCATGTCTGTGTGGGTTTCCTCCCTGTTCTCTGGTTTCCTCCAAAGATGTCTGGGTTAGGTAGATTGACCATTCTAAATTGCCCTGCTGTGTAGTTTAGAGTGGATTGGTGGGATCAATACTTAGGTCACTATCTGTGTGGAGTCTGCACATTCTTCCCAAGTCTGCGTGGGCTTCCTCCAGATACTTGGGTTTCCTCCCACAGTCCAAAAGATGTGCCAGTTAGATGAATTGACCCCACTAAATTCTCCCTCAATGTACCTGTGCAGGCAGCAGATTGTGGCAACTAGAGGATTTTCACAGTAACCTAATTGCAGTGTTAATGTAACCCACATATAACTAATAAATAAACTTTAAAAATCATAAGTGCTGCACTTGCTCAATTACAGGAGCACCATAAAACATTCCTTCATTATCTCTGAATGAACTTTTTTTAGGAGAAATGATTTTCTTTCAGTTTTGATTTTGATGTCGAAGCTCTCTGTGTCAAAAGCAAAAGGTGTTGGAATGAACCAACTGATTAAACTCTTTAAATTGACGTTCTTCCCAGCTAAAGTGACTTGAAAAAGACCACACTGAAGAAAATAAATGTGATGGTGCATAAATATTCAGAGAAGCAGCTGGAAAACAGTTTCGAAAATCATTTGCATTGATCACATGCTTATATAATCCTAAGTAAATATCTCAGCGTGACCACATGGCTCTATCTAATGGGATTATGGGCGAAGCAAAGATCTTCCAACTTACGATCTTATTTGATTTGACTTTCAAACCGATAGGATGTCATCTTTGATCTGCAGTTCAGGGTGTCATAAACCTGGGATTGACAGCATAGAATGCAAGCAGGGAGAGATTAAACAGCAATTGGGTCCCATTTATCTCACAAACTGACTGAGGGGAGAATTCGACGCGCAAAAAAATAGAAGCTTTTAAATTGTGATTCATGAATCATCTGCCTATTGGAATGAAAGGACAAGAAAGTGGCTGCATCTGCTGTGGCTCTGAAATTAAAAAAAAACAGAAAAATGCCAACCTCACACACCACGAGTCAGTCAGTAAATGAAAGCAAGAAAGTAGGATTAATGTTTTAGGAGGATGCTTCTTCGCCAGAAGATTGAGAGTTGTTATTATCCGACAGCACAACGTGGTGTAGTGTGAGTCATACTGGAACAATGAAATCGGAGTGAATAAGCACTTTAGTTAGCTGCTACAAACCAGGATGGCCCAGGTTCAATTTGCTACACTATCATGATTTAAGCCAAAAATTTCAGAAAGTAGAAGGCTGAAGGTGTGAGCCATTTGCTTGCCATGGAAGGTTGGTGCAGCACAGTGGCACAGTGGTTAGCACTGTTGGTTCACAGCTCCAGAGATCTCCATTCAATTCATAGCTTGGGTCACCATCTGTGCAGGGGCTGCACATTCTCCTCATATCTGCGTGGGTTTTCTCCAGGTGCTTAGGTTTCCTTCCACAGTCAAAAGACGTGGTGGTTAGGTGCATTGGCCATGCTAAATTCTCCCTTAGTGGGCCCAAATAGACACCGAAGTGTACCACCTAGGGCATTTTCACAGTGTTAATGCAAGCCTACTTTGACACTAATAAATAAACTTCAAAACTTTTGACACTAGAATAGGATGCATCAAAGCCATCCTGCAAAATAATAGTGACCCTAATCTGATCATTACTCAATGTATATTGTTCAAACTCACAGGTGGGCCTAAAGGTGCCACCTTCTTTTCTAAAATGTACGCAGTCTGCGTCTGATCACCCCGGAAAATATATACATATTATATATACATAGAAACATGCATAGAAAATGAAAGCCCTTCAGTCTGTTCCTCCATTCATTTTGATCATGGCTGATCAACAAGTTCGAAACCATATCCCTCCCTTGCCCTGATTCCTTTTTGAAATCACACAATGTTTGAGCCTTAACTACTTTCTGTGGTAGTGAATTCCACGCATTTGACACTCTCTGGGTAAAGAAATTTCTCCTCATCTCAGTCTTAAAGGGTTTACCCCTTATCCTCAAACTATGATACCTAGTTCAATGATGACACCCCCATCATTGGGAATATTCTTTCTGAATCCACTCTGTCTAATCCTGTTAGGGTTAGGAAGGATTGGGTGTCTCAAATATTGGAGCAAAAGGTGAACCGAGCCGATTCATGCTGTTACTAAGCAGTAGCAACACAAATCGTGTTCACCACTCACAGAATGCTGCCATCAACCCAAAAAGACATCCTGCCTATTACACAAATGAGTAACGTGGTATAAGAATTTCAGTGTGGTGTGATGTCAGTACATATGCTATATATTTCAAACACTGGTGGATCGTATGATATAGCATGTCCCTTCGTCTATTCACACCCATTAAAATACTGATCATAACCAACTAACCTGCACTTGCAAGTGCCAACATTAGACGTGGTTCCATGACTGGTAACATTTTTTGAACAATCCTAAATGTGCTACAAATTACACTCACAACCAGTTTAAGATTATCAATCAAAATCATATATATACATGATAGAAGCTACATATATTAAGACACAGGGCTCTGTACTTTGCAGACAGAAAGGACAGATACACACATTTCACCTCTTTCAACTAAACAAAATAGTTAGCAGCCATTCTCTGGTTCATTCCTCAGGGCAAATCCATGACCAATCAGAATCAACCTGCCTAGTTTGAATTTCAACAAAGCTTGCCAATTAACTGTCAGGCATCAGGCATTCTCCATGGCAATGCCTTGACCAATCAGAATCCACTTGCCAACAAATCAGCACTCTCTTCTCGTGTAGTATAAATTGTTGTTCCCTTTGCATTTGATATTCTTATGAATTGTCCCGATGAGTGCAAGATGAAAAATTTCAACAAGATGTATAAGAGATCAGTGAGACAACTCCTGGAATCATGTGTCCAGTTTTGGTCTCCTTATTTGAGGAAGGATGTGTTGACACTGGAGGCAGTTTAGAGGAGGTTCACCAGATTGATTCCAAGGATGAAAGGCTCTCATACACGAAGCAGTTGGATAGCTTGGGTTTGTACTTGCTGGAGTTCTGAAGAATGAGAGGGGAGTTGATTGAGGCATATAAAATGCTAAAGGAGATTGAAAAGGTGGGCATTGAACTGATGTTGCCCCTTGTGGGGACAATTTAAAACAAAAGATCATAGATATAGGCAGGAATTTTACCACCCCATCCACCACAGGAATTGAAGCAGCTGAGGAAGCAGGCAATGGAAAGATCTGTCAACCTCAGGTGGGATTTTATGGTTTTGGGATGAGCAAGGCCACAACATCCCACATACAGAGTGAGAGGAGATAGATTCAAAACTGAGGTGAGGAGAACTACTTCTCCCAGAGGACTGAGAATTTGTGGGACTCATGCCGCAGAGTGCAGTAGAGGCAGACTATGACTGAGACAGATACGTTTCAGATGAAAAGTTAGACGAAGGGGAGAAGGCAGGAAATTGGATTTGAGAGCAGGATAAAGTCAGCCATAATCACGTTAAATGGCAGGGTGGGCTCAAAGAGCTGAATTTTCTTCTCCCATACTAATTCTTATGTTACTATGTTTGTTTTTTCAGCAATACTCAAGTTCCGTACCACCAAATGATGTTTATTTTTCTTTATCAAATTACTGATATTGAAGTCCATTTACTACTTTTTGCCCTTAGCACCATCACATCAATATCTCCTGAAGCTTTCTTTGGTCCTTAGAAATTTACCACATTCTTTTTAGTGTGGACTGCAAATGTGGACATGATTTATTCTACACCACGATGTCAATTATTCATACGCACAATAAACCAGTAGCAGTTTCAGAACAGAAGCTAATGAGATAACACCATCCATTTTCAACCACACTGAGAAACTGTTTTTTTATTCCTACTCTTCATTTTCTTTCCTTTCTAACCACTCCTCAATCCAATATGTTGCCTTTACAATAGTTCCATATATCTCAATTTCCTTTCATATTCTTGAACATGGTATCTTGTCACGTTAATCCACAAATACCACATCCTAGCATTTTCCCCATCCACCAAATTTAGTCACGTCCTGAAAGAGTTCTAATAGGTTAATGGAGCATGATCTTCCTTTCTGAAATCCATGTTAGTTGCTTTGAATTATTGTTTTCTTCATAGATATATTTATTAAGTCCAATTTATTTCACAGATCAAACATTGTTAATCCAGCTGCTTTGTAATTAACCTTAGACATCTTTGTTTCCCTTTCTGAAAATCTTTATTGTGTTGGCAATTCATCGGATACATACCCTCCCTCGCTAGATCCAGTAAACATGATGGCACAGTAGTTAGCGCTACTGCCTCGTAGTGCCAGGGATCCAGGTTTGATTCCTGGCTTGGGTCATCATCAGTGCAGAGTCTGCACATTCTCCCCCTTGTCTGTGTGTTTCTTCTGGGTGCCCCCGTTTCCTCCCACAGTTTGAAAGGCATGCTGGCTAAGTGAATTAGCCATGGTAAATTCTACGGACCTTTCAGCCCGGCAGAGGGGGTTCCCGTTCGACAGGTTCATGTCTGGGTGAACCTATTCTACCTCTCGCTGATGTGATGGCATACAATTTTCAGGTTTAGCCAAATCTGGAGCCCCAATGGTGATCTTGCAGACAGAGAATGCGGGCTCAAGATGGCTCCCATTATCCTTCTTTAGACTAACTAACACCTCCTCATTGTCCATCAATAAGAAAAAAGTATCTTTGTTAATTTACACCCATCTTCTATAAACTCACCATCCTCTCTCCACAGAGATCCCAGGCCACCTTTAACATTTCTATTTGTATTTCCATTTCTATTTGTACAAATATATTTGTGGAATATTGTATTGTATTTTATATAATTTATTGTAATTTTCTGCCTTTATGCTTTCCTTTTTCCTCAATCATAGAATCCTAAAGTGCAGGATAAAGCCATTCAGTCCATCGAGCTTGCATTGACAGTAATCTCATCCAGGTCTTACCTCCCTAACCTCATACATTAATCTCCCTACACTAAAGGGCAATTTAGCATGGCTAATCCATCGAACCCACACAACTTGGGAGTGCGGGAGAAAACTGGAACATCCCCACACAGACATGCGGAGAATGTGCAGACTCCACACAGACAGCGACCCAAGCCAAGAATTGAATCCAGTTCCCTGAAGCTGTGAAGCAGCAGTGCTAATCACTGTGCTACTGTGCCATCCCTGTCCCTTTCCATATATTCTCATTTTCTGTCTTCTTTGTACCTCACCAGCGGGCTCTGCGTACCCTCTTTGCCAGTATTAATTTTTCTAACTTCATTTTTCTGCAGAATTCTTTTCACAGTAATTTCATTGCAGTGCAAGCCTACTTGTGACACTAATAAATAAACTTTAAATTCAAAACTGAATTCTGATCCTTGAGGCAGTAGCCATTTTTAAATGGTATATTTTTATTTGCAATCTCCTTTTTAACAATTTCACATTGCTGGCTGAAAGTACTTTTTACCAATTTTGCTTTTCACCTCACCTTAGCCAGCTTTCCAAAGTCTGCTGTATTTTAATTTGCTATCTCCTTTCCTGTTTACATATTAAAACTTATCATATTATGGTCAGTACTCCTGAGGTGCTTCACCTCATTTAATTCATCTGCCTGATCTATTCCATGCCTCAGAACTAGATCTGGCAATGCCTAGCCCCTTGCAGATAGATGAATACACTGCCCGAAGAAGGAGTCTTGCATATATTTAAAGAATTTCATTCATCTTTCTCAGTCCAGTAAAACTCGCAAAAAACAAAAGCATTTGGCTCCGCCATTCATCTTCCTGATCTGTCTACAGATTTTCCTCAACTTCCCTCCATTAAAGCAGCACAGTGGCACATTGGTTTAGCGCTGCTGCCTCACAGCACCAGGGACCTGGGTTCAATTGAACCCAGCCTTTATGTGACTGTCTGTGTGAAGTCTGCACATTCTCCCCATGTCTGCATGAGTACCCCTCAGTTTATTCCAAAGATGTTCAGGTTAGGTGGATTGGCCGTGTTAAATTGTTCCTCAGTTGAAAGTGTTGGCGCAATGGTTTCTCACTGGATTAATAATCCAGGATAATGCTCTGGGAACCTGGGTTCAAATGCCACAGCAGTTGGTGGAATCTGAATTCAGTAAAAAAAATCTGGAATTAAGAATCTACTGATGACCATGAAACCATTGTCAATTGTCATAAAAACCAATCTGGTTCACTAATGTTTTTTAGGGAAGGAAATCTGTTGTCCTTAGCTGGTCTGGCCTATCTGTGACTCCAGAGCCACAGTAATGTGGTTGACTCTGAATTGCCCGTCAGGGACGGGCAAGAAATGCTCGTTGTGCCAGCGAGGACCTCATACCATAAATGAATAAAAAATCTGTCCTCCTTCACTAATATTGTTCCTTTCTCATCTAGTCTGTCTCTTCAAACAATATTATAACTCACTTCTGCCCAATTTCCAACCAGGTTTCTGATGCAAAATGTCAGAAAAATGTCTGAAATGTGTGTGAATGAAATCTGACCACACCCTTATCACTTGTCTTGACAGCGATGCAATTCTCATCTGTCAGGGGGTTAACAAAACCTAAGATCATTGGAAACATCAGTTTCATTGTGCTCAGGCACCACTCTGCAGGGCCTCCTGATCTCCCACTGCACAGCGAGATACTCTGCTCCCCTCCATCCCCACAGATATCGACCAATTCCCATCACTGGCAGCAGTGTAAAACCCCCCATGAGAAAAGGGGTTGCAAACATTGGAATATCAAGATCTTTTTGATGAGTCTCTTATCACGATTACTTCCATGGTCCACCCTCTCCACAGTGCCCACGACACACCATCCTCTTCACTAATCACTCCTCCACACCTCCGCCCCAGTGATCATGACCCTGCACATCCCTCCTTTGTCAATGCCCACCCAAATTCCCCCTTTTGCATATCACCCTCCAACTGCCGATGACCCTCTTGCACCCCCCCACACAGGACTTCCCCTCTTGCCTCCACATGCAGAGCTCCCCCCCGCCACACATTGTTTCCCCCCATCAATCCCCACCAAAACTCAGACCCTACTGTGACTCCGGCCCCAACCCCTACTCAGGTCCCACCCTCTTGGGATTGTACGGTGCCTTGTGGACAGTGCTGGGGTGCTGGGTGGGCAGTGTCAGAGTGCTGGGTGGTAGTGACAAACTTCCAGTGTGGCCATTGTGTTTGATCCCTGCTGGTGGGGACCATGACTGTCGCTGGTGTGAGGTCCAGCTGATGAGATGGTAATTGTGAGTGAGGCCGTAGACAGCCTTGCCTAATGTGATAATATCATGCTAATCAGACAGTAATATGCAAATTGGCTTGGCACCCTTTTTTCAGCCATCAAGACAGTGTCAGTTACATTGTGAGCATTATGAAACCAGGCACAAACCTGATTTCTGGCTTTGCACGCAATCTTACCAGCTCACTGCGCCAATCAATGAGGTCATAAGATCACACTCTATATGTATCAAGACAAGATTGCTTCTAATTTTCCAGTTAATTTCCATCATTGCAATATATGTACTTTAGCTTTATTTTAGTTACTGTTTAAAGCTGCCCCTTTTGATTGCTTTTGACTGGGGCGATGCCTCATTTCTTTAGCTAAGTCATTCTCCTGCTTGCAACACAGCTTTTTTTTCTCTCTTTTCATTCCGTCTGCATGTTACCCTTCGCACAATAAGAAAGAATATTGAGAAGAGCACCAAAGAGACTCTCTGCTTGTCTTTGGGGAGTGGGCTGGTTAATTGACATGTGCCAGTATCAATAGAAGCAGCCTCAGCTCAACATCTCATCTGAAAGATGACACCTCCAGCGATGTTGGAATTATTTCTACACGGCGCTGACGTGTCAGCCTGGATTATGTGCCACAACCTTCTGAAGCGGAGGTGAGAATACTACCAACTGAGCCAAGTTGACACTGTATTGCATTAGCAAGCTTGTTACTATTCTAAAACTCATGCATTTACAAAGATAATACAGTAAAAATTGCTGTGTACTGAATAATAGAACTCCAGTGATTTTCTCTTAACCTCAAGAGATTCAACCTTTGCATTGATGTTCTATTTGATAAGTTTTACTTCATTTATGGAATATGGAGATTTCTGGCAAGAACAGCAGCTATTCTGCATCTATAAATGCAGGCACTGATAAAACCAGAGAACCCGTACAGTACAGAAGGAAGCTCTTCAGCCTATCGAACCCACACTAATGACAATCCCACCCAGACCTTCCCCTGATAATCCCCAGTATTTACCCTGTTAATCCCCAGACGCTAAGGGGCAATTTAGCATGGCCAATGAACCTAACCCACACATCTTTGGAGTGTGGGAGAAAACTGGAGCAATTGGAGACCCATGGGAAGAATATGCAAACTCCACAGAAACAGCCATCTGAGGCTGGAATTGAACCCAGGTGCCTGGCACTGTGAGGCAGCAGCGCTGACTACTGTGACTGTGGGAGGAAACCAGAGCACCCAGAGAAAATACACACAGAGATGGGGAGCACATGCAAACTCCACACATTCAGTCCGGCCCAGAATTGAACCTTGGTCCCTGGCACTGTGAGGCAGCAGTGCAATCCACTGTGCCACAGTGCCACCTTTTTGTGCAAAGGTATTTAAATTGTCTACCTAGATCAAGTTGCACTCTGACATGCTTCTATACGATTGTGATACAAGTAATATTCATTGGATACATTCAAAGTGTGTCATACAGCCTGAGGGTATCCTGTACAATTTATTTCCCCATAATTCACTGTGGCAGAGAGATTTTAGACAGCGACCTTTCCCCATTACGCCTCTGCGCAACTGCCAGAGGCTTTAGTGTGTCCCTCAACATGTAGTCTTGGTCTTGCTCTGAAACCACAGAGATTGGAGAGATCTATGCAAAACGGACAGAAGCAATTAGCATGTATTGGAATATCTCGTTAAGGAATTGCGGCATGGCACCAATAGAAGGAAGTCTGCCATGTGACCCAGTTTTAGTTTAATTTTAGCTTTCAGCTCAAATGCTTTTGAGTTTTGGGCTTCTGTATAAATATCCCCTGTTTCCAATCTGAAGAAATGAACCCAACTTGCTTGCCCAATCCCTTATGAGTGACAGCTTTATATCATGATATAAACGTAATGGTGAGCACTGTGTGAATATCTATTGGGACTGGGAATAGGGTCAGAGTATTTCTAAGGTGGAGGATGACTCCATTAAATAAAGAAAGAATTGCATTTTTATAGCACCTTTGATAACATCTGCCCATCTATCTGGGCAGATAGATGGCAAATGGAATTTAATCCGGATAAATGCGAGGTGATGCATTTTGGCCGGAAAAATGTAGAAGAGAGTTATAGGATAAAAGGTAAAACTATACGGAGCATAGAGACGCAGAGAGATTGGGGGTGCAGGTTCACAAGTCTCTGAAGGTGTCCTCACAGGTGGAGAAGGTGATAAAGAAGGCGTATAGTATGTTAGTTTTCATAGAAAAGGGTATAGAATACAAGAGTAGGAGTTTGATGTTGCAATTGTATAGAACGTTGGTTAGGCCTCACTTGGAATACTGTGTCCAGTTCTGGTCGCTGTACTATTGGAAGGATGTGGAGTCCTTGGAGAGAGTGCAGAGGAGGTTTACCAGGATGCTGCCTGTATGGAAGGACTGTCTTATGAGGAACGATTAGATAGACTGGGGTTGTTTTCCCTTGAAAGACGTCGGCTTAGAGGGGATCTCATAGAGGTGTATAAGATTATAAGGGGTATAGATAGAGTAAAGGGAGGTAAACTTTTTCCACCTTTAGAAATGGATAGGACGAGGGGTCATGGCCATAGGGTGAGGGGGGCTATGTATAGGACGAATATTAGAGTGCAGTTTTTCACACAAAGGGTAGTGGGGGTGTGGAATGCACTGCCGAGTAAGGTGGTGGGAGCAGGCACGCTGGGGCTGTTTAAGGTTCTCTTGGACAGCCACATGAGCGGTATGCAGATAGAGGGATATATTAGGACTGTTTAACTACGGCTTTTTTCCACAGGTAATTCGGTCCATACTTGACCAACATTGAGCATGCATTCGGCAGGTGGTGCGGGTACAGCTCTTGGATGTTGATTCATGGTTTGCCTGGTACCTCATGTCGTAAATGAGTGCTTTATGTGGACCATCTGAAGGGCACCATGACAGCTCAGAGACTATCGATGTGGCTGTGCAGACACTTGGAATTGGGCCGGTGTCTGCAGGAGTTTGCGCGTTCTCCCCGTGGTTGCGTGGGTTTTCTCCAGGCGCTCCGGTTTCCTCCCACATCCCAAAAATTCGCTCTTAGGCTGATTGGGATACAAATTGTCCCTATAGTGAGATTCTTCCATATTAGGAATAACCTAAATTTAGAATAGGATAATGGAATTGCTACTATATAGTTATGACGGCGGCGCGGGCTCGCTGGGCCGAAGGGCCTGTTTCCCGTGCTGTGTTGCTCTAAAAAAAAACATCAGAATGTCCCAAAATGCTTTCCAGCCAATGAGGTACTTTTGAAGCGTAATTACTGTTGAAATTTTGGAAAAACAATAGCCAACTCTGCAGCCCAAATAGCAATGAGATAACGAGCAGAGAATCTGTTTTAATGATGTTGTTTCAGAGATAAATATTGGCTAAGACATTGATTAGGAAACTGCTGTGAAATAACAGCACTCATCCTTGAGTGAAAATTAATATTGCTTCGAGAGTGTGGTAGGAAATGAATGAGCATTAATGGACTATTGAATTATATTTTAAAGTAAAGTTTATTTGTTTATTAGTCAGAAGTAGGCTTACATTTACACTGCAATGAAATTACTGTGAAAATCTCCTAATCGCCATATTCAGGCAGCTATTTGGGTACACTGAGGGAGAATTTAGCATGGCCAATTCACCTAACCTGCACATCTTTGGGACTGTGGGAGGAAACCAGGGCACCCTGCTTCACACAGACAGTGACTTAAACTGGGAATTGAACTCAGATCCCTGGAGCTATGAGTCAGCAGTGCTAGCCTCTGTGTCACCGTGCCACCTCTGTCAGTAAGGGGAACAGATATCAGTAGTCAGCACCCATGTGGGGGGGCAGTAAATGAGCAGCAGGGCAGACGTGCAGCCACTGATTTAAGGTTGTTCCTGCCTGTGTCACTTTGGAAGTCAAAGCTAATTCACCTCGTTAGGAGGTGCTGTCACCATTTTTCAAGATAAGTATTACAAAGGAAAAGGTCTGTGAGTTAAAGTAATGATGTGGGGCAAATCTCTGTCCCTGCTTTCACCAATGTGATCCCCAGGTGTGACTCCAATTCATGAGAAAGGAGAAGGTGGAAATATGCAGAGATGCAGCCTATGCTGTGAGAAGGGAAGAGAAAGCGTAACATTTTCAGGTAGAGACCCTTCATCAGAACTGTTCAAAATCTTCATCAAAATCCAATTCAATCTGCCTTGGAACCCAGTCCATTGAAAATTGGGATGTGACTGAACTGCTAAATTGGACAGCAGCATAAAAGTGGCCTGGAGCAGATGTGATGCAGCGTGTGACAGACATTTCCTGCACCTGGTGAATTTTGATCACTCTCTTATACACTGTACGGTATCCTTTCCTTTGTTAACCCATTCAGGCTCCCAGAACGTGCGGAGGGGTTTTAAATCATGCTCAATCTCTGGACATGGCTGCAGGGGTCCCTAGATTTTATCATGTGCCAGACAGGAATGCGAGATCCTATTTCAGCTTCATTTGACAAAACCGATTACTGGGGAACAGAATTATAAATGAAACCTTCACAGAGCAAGTGTAAAAACAAGAGACATACAGCCTGCGGCAGGTAGCCAAGATTGACCTCGGCTTAGCGGGTTACACATCTGATCCTTGAGTTGATTAAACCATTTGGAAACTCAAGGCTTCATGTTGTACAGATTTAGTATCGTGTTTACGCCATGTTGGATCTCAGACACCAAAAAACAAACGCGTCTGTATTTTAAAATGTCTGAGCATTAGTGTGCTCACCAACAACCAGCACTTTCTTCAAAGAAACAAACTGGAACTTCGACTCGAGATAATTTCTAAAAGCTGTGAAGCGCCAGACGGGTAGATATGTGAATACAAAGTTAGGGCCAAAGTCCCCTTGTGGCTCAATGATGACATGCCATCTCATATCAAAATAAATGACACAAACCACAAGAGCACTCTCTAGATGTATCACAACTCGGTATGGCTTCTGCTCTGACCAAGTCGCCAAGAAAAAAAGTCATGAACCTAGCCCAGTCCATCACATAAACCAACCTCCTATCCATTGACTCTGTCTACACTTCCTGCTGCCTTGGAACAACAGCCAGCATTATCAAGGTCCCCATAAACCCCCGACATTCTCTCTTCCACGTTTTTCCATCGGGAGAAAGATGCAAAAGTCTGAGATCACTGACTAACCAACTCAAGAGCAGATTATCTGCTGTCATCAGACTTTTGAATAGACCTACCATATATTAAGCTGATCTTTCTCCACACCCTAGCTGTGACTGTAACACTACATTCTGCACCTTGTCCTTTCCTTTTCCCTATGCATCATATAATCAATACAGTGAAAAGGAGGCCATTTCGTCCAGACTATACCAACCACAACCTCTCCCAAGCCCTATCCCCATAACCCTGTGCATTTAGCTCACTAATTCCCCAAACATTAAGGGGCAATTTTAGCATGGCCAGTCAACCTAACTTATACATCTTGAACTATGGAAGGAAACCAGAGAACTCAAAGGAAGCTTTAGAGTCAATTTTAAAATATATTCAACAGGATTCTAACCTGGATTGTTTTTAAAGAAACATGGGGACTGTGAGGGAGAACATTTTTCATGCAGAAAGTGACAATGACCTGGAATTCATTGCCTATAAGGATGAAGGAAGCAGATGATGAATGATTTCAAATGGAAATTGGATGGTCACTGGAAATAAATCTGCAGGAGTCCAGGGATGGAGCAAGGTAAGGCTGGATGGCTCTATGGAGACTGGAAAGGGCATCACAATATTCATGGAGACCAGTAACATTTAAAAAGAAAATTGAACTTCTGGTTAATACCTGAAAGGATGAAGAATAAGATTTCATGTTTTTAAGACTTTTACTAGAACAAGCAGAGTAAAAGCACCATAACTAAACACAGTGCAGAGTTCTCTCATTCCACTACCCCTCTCCCCCACCGCACCTCCACCCTCCAACCCCCCCTCACCCCCATCCTTCACTCCCTGTACCCCCATCCTCCTCTCTCACACCCCACACCCTTCACCTTCCCGCACCCCACACCTCCTTGCCTGCATCCCCCCACCCCCACCCCTCTGCCCGAGTATCCACGCAGGCAGTGTGTAACCCACCATCTGCATTGTTGACTCTCTATGCCAAATTTGTAATCACTCTGAAAAGGTCCTGGAGGGGGTGTACCCCACAACACTGTGGTGGCAGGACAGGCACATCAGCTCCTGACAGATTGCAGTGCCATTTTCTAAGGGCACCCCGATGTGAAAAGGTAAAAAAGAGAACCCCTCTACAGGAACCACCCCCACTTTCTAGGTCCTCCCCCCCGTCATGGAAACCTCCCAGGAATCCACGTCTCAGGGTCATCCTCCAACCATGGAAGCCAATACCCCTCCCCCATCCCCACTTGCCCCTACATGGACACAAATCCAACCCCCCGGCAAACTTTCCAACAGAATCGTTCCTCCCCCCCACTCCAAGCAGTGCCTCCTGGCAGTGCCTCCCTCCCTCAATTTTACCAGGTTTACCAGGATGTTGCCTGGTATGGAGGGCAGGTCTTATGAAGAGAAGCTGAGGGATTTGAGGTTATTTTCATTAGAAAGGAGGCGGCTAAGAGGGGACCTGATCGAAACATATAAGATGATTAGAGGTTTAGATAGGGTGGACAGTGATAGCCTTTTTCCTAGGATGGAGAAAGCTAGCACGAGTGGACACAGCTTTAAATTAAGGGGTGATAGTTATAGGACGGATATCAGAGGCAGGTTCTTTACCCAAAGGGTGGTTCGGGAGTGAATGCCCTGCCTGCAGCGGTTGTAGATGCGCCAAGTTTGGTGGCGTTTAAGAGGTTAGTTGATAAGTATATGGAAGAGAAGGGAATTGTTTAGTTTGGAGGGGCATTGCTTTTTATATTGGTCGGCGCAACATCGAAGGCCGAAGGGCCTGTTCTGTGCTGTAATGTTCTATGTTCTATGTTCTATGTTCAATTCCTCTTGATAGTCCACAGGCTTTGCACTAGCACCACACCAGCATTTACCCTACAGTGCCAAGTGGCAATGCCAGGGGACAGTGGCAGGATGGTGCCTGGGCCTGAGCCTCTCCCCCCAGAACTATATTTACCTGTGCACTCTGGTGGGTTCTGCTCACCAGTAACCCATTCGTAAAAAACTGTTGCAATCCCAGCAGTGTGACATCACACCACCATGGTGTGGACTTTCATATATAGGAGATTCTCTACAAGGGTGGCCATTTAATGAATTCAAATGGTGTTCCCATTATTGCATTATGTCACTGGCAGCAGGTGGGGACATTCGAGAAGCGAAATCCCACCAGCATAAAAGCTGTTTTGGGACTTCCCTCAATTCAGCCTCCCCCACCCCTCATTGCTATTACCACCTGTTGAGTATGTGCGGGGAAGGGGGAGTGGAAAATCCCCTCCTCCTCACTATCTTTGTAAGCAACTTTTACTTTAAACCATAAAGTAAAATATTCCCCTTTTTCTTCTAGCACAACTGAAAATGCACTTTGCAGGATTGACAATGTCCTTTACGAATATATTTAATTCTCCCAGAAACAGTCCAATGTGATCCTTAGCTCAGGAAAGTTTATTTCTGTTCTTTTCCTTACACAGCCTGGGGATTGTTAATCTCAGAACTGTCTGTGAGCATTTCCGCAGAGATTCTTCCTCTAGTGCAAGCTATGCAAATCTTTCAGCCTCGTTTTATTCTCTCATCAACTTTGATTTTTGCAATCTAATCTCATGTTCCCTCCAACGTTCTTACATGGTGATCCATAGCATCTTGTTGATCATAGCTGCTCTTCCTGATCCTGGCAAATTGATCTTGTCTGTAAGTTACTAGGGACAATTTTAGAAACCCTTCCCCTCTCAAAGCTCATTTTCATGGCAACATAAATCACATGGGCTTCATATCTAGGTAGAAATGTTAATAAGCTATCCTTAAGATCATAATTCTTTTTAATCTTGAAATAAAGGGGCAGTTTATTGCACAACTGTTTACAATCCAAAACTGTTCACACTTTTTTGGGACTCAGAGATTTACATAGAAAATAGAACATAGAACATTACAGTGCAGAACAGGGCCTTTGCCCTTCAATGTTGCGCTGACCAATTATGAAAAAAGCAATGACCCTCCAAACTAAACCATTCCCTTCTCTTCCATAACCTTATCAACTAACCTCTTAAACGCCACCAAACTTGGCGCATCTACAACAGCCGCAGGCAGGGCATTCCACTCCCTAACCACCCTCTGGGTAAAGAACCTACCTCTGATATCCGTCCTATAACTATCACCTCTTAATTTAAAGCTGTGTCCTCTCGTGCTAGCTTTCTCCATCCTAGGAAAAAGGCTATCACTGTCCACCCTATCTAAACCTCGAATCATCTTATATGTTTCGATTAGGTCCCCTCTTAGCCGCCTCTTTTCTAACGAAAACAACCTCAAATCCCTCAGCCTCTCTTCATAAGACCTGCCCTCCATACCAGGCAACATCCTGGTTAAACCTCCTCTGTACCCTCTCCAATGCCTCCACATCTTTCTTATAATGTGGGGACCAGAACTGCACATAATACTCCAAGTGCGGCCGCACTAGAGTTTTGTACAGTTGCAACATGACGTTGCGGCTCCGAAATTCAATCCCCCTACCAATAAAGCTAAGACTCCGTATGCCTTCTTAACAACCTTATCGACTTGACTGCCTACTTTCAGGGATCTATGCACATATACACCAAGATCCCTCTGTTCATCAACACTATTAAGAATCCTACCATTAGCCCTATATTCTACACATTTGTTATTCCTGCCAAAGTGCATTACCTCACACTTTTCCACATTAAACTTACAGTCTGTCCAATGTTAGCACATGAGCTATACCAGTGACTCCAAGTGGCTTGCATTAGAGGAAGAATGTTTGGGGTCAGATTTTCCTTCTTGAATATGTGTCATTCCTCTACGCTCGTATCCTCACTCCACCTCTCCCCATCCAAACAATCTGGGAGTGACACTGCTGCCTCACAGCATCAAGGACGCAATTTAAATTCCCAGTTCGGATCACCATCTGTATGGAGTTTGTATGTTCTCTCCATGTCTGGGTGGGTTTCCTTCGAGTGCTCCAGTTTCCTCCCATAGCCTAAAAATGTGCAGGTTAGGTTGATTGGCCATGTTAAATTCCCGCTTAGTGTCAGAAGAATTAACTAGGATAAGTGCATGGAGTTATGGGGATATGGCCTGGGCAGAATTACAGTCAGTGTGAAAACAATGGGCCAAATAGCCTCCCTCTGCATTGTAGAATTGTATGATTCTATACTCACTGGAGTTTAGAAAGAAGAGAGGGGACTTGATCGAGGTGTATAAAATTTTAAAAAGGATTGATAAAGTAAATGTAGGCCAAATATTTCCTCTTCTAGGGCAATCTAGAAGAATGGATCACAGATATAGGCTGAGAGGTGATAGATTTAAAACTGAGATGAGGAGGAACTACTTCTTGCAGAGGGAACTGCTTGCCCCATTGCGCAGTAACTGAAGGGGAAGTGGGAGAGATCAGTCTGACTGAATGGTGGAGCAGGCTCCAAGGGCTGAATTTGCCTATCTCTGCTCCTAATTTCTATGAACACACTTCCTGGAATGACCACTGTTTGGAAGTAATTTAGGAACATCATAATTTAAGAAAGAAATCAGGCAGGAGGTGAAGGGTTGGAGAAACTTCAGTACCAGTGAATATGAGCAGTTATGGTCCAGCCTAATGCTCTGAACAGTTTCATTAACATTTTCAAAACATTAGTGTTTAATCCCATGGAACCAGGCTCCAGCTCATTAATGTCTGACAGGGATTCTGAGCAGATAAAATTATTTTAATCCAGGAATCATTCGGGCATAAAATTAGGATTTAAAAGATATCTAATTTTAACTGCACATTTCAAGGATCCATGATCTTTATTGTTTTAATCCTTCAACTCCGGAGAATTCACGGGATTATAAAAAGAGACAAAGAGGAGACAGGAGTACATTGTAATTCCATGTTATAAACAAATTAAATACACTCTATGGCTGATTGACAACCACTTCCCTGGGAAACTCTGGAGAGCTTTGAAGCCAGAATCTGTCTATTACTCTATGTTCATCTGGTATAGTCACTGACACTCACCCCTCCCAGTCTTAGCATTGCTCTTGTGTCCAGCTAATTGTCAGGTGTTCATCCATCTGAATTTAGGGGTGATACAGTGACACAGTGGTTAGCACTGCTGCCTCACAGCGCCAGGGACTCAGGTTCAATTCTGGCCTTGAGTGACTGTCTACGTACAGTTTGCACCTTCTGCCTGTGTCTGCGTGGGTTTCCTCCAAGGTTTTCCTCCAAAGATGTGCAGGTTAGCTTGCTAAACTGTCTCTTAATATGTCCAAAGATGTGCAAGTTAAGGGGATTAGCATGATAAATGTGTGCAGTCACAAGAGATAGGGCAGTGGGCCTGTATGAGGTGCATAGAACGGATTGGCCATGCTAAACTGCCCCTTAGTGTGTTCAAAGATGTGCAGGTTAGGGGGATGAGCAGGGTAAATGTGTGCACTTACAGAGATAGGGCAATGAGCCAATGTGAGGTGCTCTGTCAGAGAGCCAGTGCAGACCCAATGGGCCGATTGGCCACTTTCAGCTCTATAGGATTCTATCTTTATTTAGTATCAGTCTCCCCACATTTATTCCAAAACTACAAAATTATAAATGCACCCTCTTTTGATAAAGGTCTATAATGAGGAGATGTTTGTAAAATACATTGGGAAAAGCAAATGATCCTTGGATATAATGAGAGACAGGGATGGATTATGGAAGCAAGTTGCCGAATTTAATCTCTTAAGTATAAAACCAGAGAGAGCCAGAGAACAACATTAACAAACCTCTGATGTGTTTGGAGATTACACCAGCAATTCTCCCATCACGACCCACAACTTCTCTGGCGCACCTGGGATTTGTGCATGCATCAGGAACACATGCGCAATTCCCACAGTCACCAGTCAGACCGTGCTGAATACCGGCGGGAAAGCAGGGAAGTCATTTGAATTTGTTTTAAATATATTTTAAATATGTTTAGTATGTCATTATTAGGAACTTATCGGTCCCAATTGAATCTCCCACCCCGTCAGGACTACTTCATTCCGAGAGGGTTCAAACTAGTTCCCCACTTTTGGGGAACTAGAGGGAGACCCTGCTGGAATGAAGGAGGGCAATCAGAGCCCCCCAGGGATCAGGCAGTGAGGGGTGGTACCCCCTGCGCATGGGCACCCAGGAAGTGCTGACCTGTGCCCCCGGCACTGCCCAAGGAGCAAAGTGCCTGTGCCCAGGGGGCACCTTTTCATTGCCCAATGGACATTGGGCAGAGAAAAGGGGGTGGGGCCTTTTGTGGGCCAAGGCAATTGGTGGGGGGTGGAAGGTCCCTCTGCCACTCTGCAGATAGAATCAATCTGAGATGGAGGGAGGGCAGTGATTGGGGCAGGTTGTGGGAGGAGTGGCCTGCCAGGGGTTGGGGAGGACTACCTGCCAGGGAGAGCCTGCCTCCTGGGGGGGCAGGGGAATCTGACTCCAGGGGTGGGTCAACAGTGGGGTGTCTGTCAAGCTAAGGGTAACGGGGGGATCGCCACTGCTGGGGGTGATGGGCTAGACATTGGCGCACTCAGGGATGGGAAGAGTCAGAGCTGGCCCATGAATTGTTGTGGGAGCCACAATCAAGCCATAGGGAGGTGCTGGAGGGACTGCACTGCGGGAATCCCGGGATCGCTGGCCAGCAACCAAGGAGACTGACAGATTGGGGGCCAGCTCCAGAACTGTCAGACTCTGGTGCAAACAAGCCCCTGGGAACACCCCACCCCCGAATTTTTAATGAAATTCACAACTGGGATCTCTGCAGGGATTCTATAAAGTGCCAGCAGTGAATTTAATTTATATTGTCTGCACAAATTCAGCAATTTCTTGAAGCTTGTGGGAAGATTCCATTTTTGCTCGGCTAGCAGCAAATCGCCCAGCCATTTATGGCAATCGTAAATCATTGGGTATCTCTTCCTCATCATAAGTTGTGATTTTTTTATTACACATGAGTAACCACTTGTGCCTTAAGCCCATCGTTATTTTCTGAGAAAAATCTAAAATGAGACAGTATTGCCTGTTCAGATAAACTTTAAAGATTCCTGGGCACTATTCAAAGAAAACCAGGAATTCTCCCAGTGCCTCAAGCAACGTCCTCATAATATAACCATAAAATGATGGGTTAATTGGTTACTCATCTTCTTTTTGTTTATGGGATCTCTACAATGCAAAGGCATAGATGCCAGTTTAAACATGAGAGATATAGAACAGACACAGGAGAGTGTTTTATTTAGACAGAGTGAGGCGCTGGAATGCACTGCTGGTCTTCAGAATTGAAATTGGGGTCCAAGTCAACATGGACAGACCAGACAGAAGTGGTGGCACAGTCAGGGGTCTGCTGCATTGGGAGACCTCAACGCTGACTCTGAACCCCCAGAGCATCATAGACATAGACATAGACATAGAACATTACAGCGCAGAACAGGCCTTTCGGCCTTCAATGTTGCGCCGACCAATTAGGCAAAAGCAATGACCCTCTAACCTAAACCATTCCCTTTTCGTCCATAAACTTATCTACTAACCTCTTAAACGCCACCAAACTTGGCGCATCTACAACTGCAGCAGGCAGGGCATTCCATACCCTTACCACCCTCTGGGTAAAGAACCTACCTCTGACATCCGTCCTATAACTACCACCCCTTAATTTAAAGCTATGTCCCCTCGTGCTAGCTTTCTCCATCCTAGGAAAAAGGCTATCACTGTCCACCTATCTAAACCTCTAATCATCTTATATGTTTTGATAAGGTCTCCTCTTAGCCGCCTCCTTTCTAACGAAAACAACCTCAAATCCCTCAGCCTCTCTTCATAAGACCTGCCCTCCATACCAGGCAACATCCTGGTAAACCTCCTCTGTACCCTCTCCAATGCCTCCACATCTTTCTTATAATGTGGGGACCAGAACTGCACACAATACTCCAAGTGCGGCCGCACTAGAGTTTTGTACAGTTGCAACATGACGTTGCGGCTCCGAAATTCAATCCCCTACCAATAAAAGCTAAGACTCCATGTGCCTTCTTAACAACCTTATCTTGATTGCCATCGGGTCAAACATAGACAAGGAAACCTCCTGCAGGGAATCAGCTATTGTGCCCCTTCAGCTGATGAATCATTACTTCTCTATGTTGAAGGTTGTTTGGAGGAAGCACTGAATTTGCCAACAGCACAGATTGTCAAGGGCACACACTGTGTGAGGGAACTTGTTATCTATCACCAAGAGTGGCTTAGTAGCACCACTACTGACCAAACTGATCAAGTCCAAAATGACATAGCTGCTAAACTGGCAGGTGGTGAAGGAAACACAGAGAGGAAAAAAGCTATTTGGGCAGCATGGTGGAAATGGTACTTTCAAGTAGCATTTCCTCATCAATAACATGGTGTTTCATAGCGCCAGGGACTTGGGTTCGATTCCAGACTTGGATCACTGTCTATGTGGACTTTACACCCCCTCCTCGTGTCTGCCTGAGTTTCCTTTGGATGCTCCAATTTCCTCCCATAGTCCAAAGATGTGCAGGTTAGGTGGATTGGCCATGCTAAATTGCCCCTTAGTGTCAGGGGGACTAGCTAGGGTAAGTGCATGTGGTTATGGGAATAGAGCCTGGGTGGGTTTGTGGTCGGTGCAGACTCAATGGACTGAATGACCTCCTTCTGCACTGTAGGATTTTGTGATTCTATGATTCTATTTGAGCTTCTCTTCACCAATCTGCCTGTTGCAGATGCATCTGCCCATGTTAGGATTGACCACAACACAGTCTTTGGGGGGACAAAGTCCCATCTTCATATTGAGGATATCCTCCATCATGTTGTGTGGCATTATTATCATTCTAAGTGGGATAGAGTTTGAACAGATCTAGCAACTCAAGAATGGACATCCACCAGGTGCTGTGGGCCATCAACACAGAAGAATTGTACTCTACCACAATCTGCAACCTCAAACCAGCATATCCCTTACTGTATCATTATAAACAAGGCAGCAGATCAATCTTGGTTCAATGGAAAATGTAGGAGAGCATGCCAGGAGCAGCACCAGGCATACCTAAAAACAAGCCTGGGGAAACTGCAACAGGACTACTTGTATGCCAAACTGCAGAAGCAACTTGCGATACACAGAGCAAAATAATCCCATAATCAAGGGATTAGATCTAAGCTCTTAAATCTTGCTAAACGTTGATGGAGAACTAAATAAGTCACTGGAGGAGCAGGCTCCACAAATATCTCCATCCTTAATGATGGGGCAATCCAGCACATCAAGTACAAAAGATAATGTTGAAGCATTTGCAAGCATCTTTAATCAGATGTGCCGAGCGGATGATCCATCTCAGTCTCCTTCTGAGATTCCCAGCATCACAGGTGTCAGTTTTAAGACAATTTTATTCACTCCATGTGATATCAAGAATCAACTAAAGGCACTGGATACTAAAAAGATTATAGACTCTGATAATATTCTGGCAATAGTATTGAAGTTGTGTACTCCAGAACTAGCCAGGCTCTTCGCCAAGCTGTTCCAGTACAGTTACAAGATTGGCATCAATCCAGCAATGTGGAACATTGCCCAGGTATGTTCTATACACAAGAAACAGGACAAATCTAACCTAGCCAATTACTGCCCCATCAATCTACTCTCAATCAATAGTGAAGTGATGGAAGGAGGCCATGAAAAGTACTTTCAAGTAGCATTTCCTCATCAATAATCTGTTCACGAACGCTCAGTTTGTGTTCTGCCAGCGTCATTCAACTCTTGGGCTTGATGTCCAAACAGGGACATCAGAACCAAACTTATCAGGTGAGGTGGAACCATAGCAAAACTGGAGTGAATGGGAACTGGAGGAAAGCCTTCCACTGGTTGAAGTCACACCTGGCAAAAAGGAAATTTGTTGTGACCGTTGGAAATCCATCATTTGTCTCCTAAGACATCACTGCAGATGTTCCTCAAGATAGTGTCCTAGGCCCAAGCATCTTCAGCTGTTTCATCAAAGACCTTCCCACCATCATAAGGTCAGAAATGAGGATGTTCGCAGATGATCACGCAATGTTCAACACCATTGCGAATGCTGAGATACTGAACCAGTCTGTGTCTATATACAGTAAGACCCAGACAGCATTCAAGCTTGGGCTGATAAGTGGCAAATTACATTCATGCCAAATATATGCCAGGCAATGGCCAACTCCAATAAGAGAGAAACGAACCATCTCCCCTTAACAATCAATGGCATTACATACAAACATACAAATTAGAAGTAGGAATAGACTACTTAGCCCCTTAAGCTTGTTCATTGTTGATCTGATTGTAGCTTAACCCCACATTCCTGCCAACCCCCGATTGCCTTTCACCCCTTGTTAATCAGGAATCTATCTAACTCTGCCTTAAAAATATTTCAATGTCTGTGTTTCCACTCCCTTTTGAGAAAGTGAATTCCAGAGACTTGCAACATTCAGACAGAAAAGAATTTCTCCTCTGTTTTAAATGAAGGACACCTTATTTTTTAAAAAAGGATCCCTAGTTCTAGATTCTCTGACAAGAGAAACATCTTCTCCACACCCACCTTGATCAATCCCCTCAGGATCTTAAAGGTTTTGATCAAGTCACTTCTTACTCTTCTAAACTCTAGTAGATACAAGCCTGACCTCTGCAAATTTTCCTCATAAGACAACCTGCTCATTCTTGGCATTAGTTCAATAAATCTTCTCTGAACTGTTTCTAACGCATTTACATAACTCTTTAGATAAGGAGAGCAGTACTGTACACAATACAACAGATGTGGCCTCACCAATGCCTTGTACAACTGAAGCATAACCTGCCTACTTTTGTATTTGTATTTTGAATTTGTATTCAATTCCCCTCACAGTAAATGATAACATTCTATTAATTTTCCTAATTACTTGCTATACTAGCCTTTAGTGATGAACACCCAAATCCCACTGCAGCTCAGAGCTCTGCACCACTTAGATATATTTCTTTTTTTATTCTTGTTGCCAAAATGGATAATTTCACATTTGGCCACATTATGTTCCATTTGTCAGATTTCTGCCCACTCACTTAACCTATTTGTGTCCTCTCGTAGCCTCCTTACATCCTCTTCACAATTTACTTCCCTACTATCTTGTGGCGTCAACAGATTAACCATAACTTCAGTCCCTTCATCCAAGTTATTTTATATACATTGTAAAATGTTGAGGGCCCAACACTGATCCCTGTGGCACACCACTTGTCACATCCTGCCAACCAGAAAAAAGATCCATTAATGTCAATTCTCTGTTTCCTTTAGCTCGTCAATCTTTAATCCATGCCAAAATGTTACCCCCTCTCCCCCCGCCCACAACATGAACTTTTATTTTCTGCAGTAACTTGTGATGTAACACCTTACTAAGTGCCTTCTGGAAATTTAAGTACAGTACATTTACTGGTTCTCCCTTTATCCATCATTCTTCAAAAAAAATGTCTGGGTGGGTAGAATGGTAGCACAGTGATTAGCACTGTTGCCTCACAGCACCAGGGTTCAATTCCGGACTCGGGTCACTGTCTGTATGGAGTTGCATATTCTCCTTGTATCTGGGAGGGTTTCCTCTGGATGCTCCAGTTTCCTCTGGTGCGGGTTGCAGAGGATTCTGTAAATTTAAGATTGTGAGGTTCTTACAGATTGGAATGTCCCATCAGGAGCAGGAAATCCCATTGGGATGTCATCAAAACTTATAAAATTCTAACGCAGTTAATCAGGGTAGATTCATAAAGAATGTTCCCAGTGGTGGTGGAGTCCAGAACTAGGGGGGGTCATAGTTTGAGGATAAGGGGTAAACCTTTTAGAGCTAAGCTAATTGTATGAAATTCATTACCACAGAAAGTAGTTGAGGCCGGAACACAGTCTGATTTTGAGAAGAAATTAACATAGCTATTGGGACTAAAGGGATCAGGGGATATTGGGGGGCTGGCGGGGGGAGGGGGGGGATGGCGGCAGGAATGGTGGAAGGGCGATCAGGATATTGAATTTGATGATCATAATGAATGATTGAGCAGGCTCAAGGGCCTACTGCTGTTTTAGTCTCTAAGTTTCTATGTTTCTAAAATGTTAGACTGCAGATTCAAATTCCTGCAGGGGTGAGGGACATTAGGTTCACTAATGGGATATGTTGTACAGTCATTGTAAGAGGGGGTGCCATTACTGCTGGATCATCCCAGATCAATTCTATTGGAAGTATTCCCTTGGTTCTAACCTGCTTTTGGATTGTGAAAGGTGCTGTAGAAATGTAAGTCACTATTTTTCTTTGTTATCATCTACATGACATTACATCACATTTAGTTCTTAACTTTCCCATTTTAAATATCCATCTAATCTTCATGCTGCAGTAGAAATAGTCTCTTGAAATCATTCAACAAAACATCCCTTCTGACAATATGCAACTATCATGAAAAAAATAATTTGTTTGATAACAGGAAAGACCTACTGAGCCCAAAGACTCAATGTTTTTTGACAGATCAACCCAAAATACCCATCTTCTCATCAGATCTATCAATCCTTCTCTTTCAAAAAGCTATGGAGCCATGATATGGAGATGTTGGTGTTGGACTAGGGTGGGCACAGTAAGAAGTCTCACAACACCAAGTTAAACTCCAATAGGTTCACCTGATGAAGGAGTAGTGTTCTGAAAGATCATGATTCCAAATAATCCTGTTAGACTTTAACCTGGTGTTGTGAGACTTCTTACTGTCTTTGGAGCATATTTATTTAGTCCGCTCTAATATCTTTCCCTAGTGACTTGCTCCACAACTCAACTTCCATTTTGACTGGAAGGATTTCTGTCGTATTCTCTTCTTTCATTCCCAATTTTCCTTATTTTTAGATGTCTATCTCCGGGAACTTAAGCTCCTTCTTTATTATGAACAATGTGCCAGGATCCATTTTCTCCATTCCCTTTACAATCTTGAAAACTTCAATCACGTCACACGCTTTCCACAGGAGAAAATAACCAAACCTCTTCAATCTTTCTCCTGCACATCTTTTGCCTTTGCCCCTTCTCGAGGGAAATAACTACAGTAAGTGCAGCACAGGCAGTACACAGCACAGCACCCAGCGACTGTCACTGTCAATTGAGTCAAATAGCTCTGAAATGGCCTGTGCAAGAACCTCACCATTTAAGTGTTAAGAACAAAAAATCCTTTGAGACCCCATTGAATGAATCTGGTGATGGGGGTAAACCCTTCCCAAATTCAGTTTCAATTTCAGATTAATAAAAGTTCACAAACCTGTTCAGGAACGGAGATACTTTTTATCAAAAATGAGACTTTCAGAATAAAGCAGTGCAGTCAACCAAGGCAGGTGAAGAACATTTTGAGCTGCTGACAATATTCGAGAGGTGACCTGCACTTAACTGTCAGCCATTTGCAGTGCTGTGAGTGAAATGGTCTTCAAATTGGACTGGCAAAATAAAAGATGCATCTAAACTGACTGGGGCCTTTATTGTTCAGCCATTTGGTAGCTTCCCATTATAATCTGGGCGGTTCATAATAAGGGTGGCATGGTAGCACAGTGATTAGCGCTGCTGCTTCACAGCTCCAGTGTTCAATTCCCAGCTTGAATCACTGTCTGTGTGGAGTTTGCACATCCTCCTCGTGACTGTGTAGGTTTCCTCCGGGTGCTCCAGTATCCTCCCAAAATCTAAAGATGTGCATGTTAGCCTGATTGGCCATGCTAAAATTGCCCCTTAGTGCTCTGAGTTGCGTAGGTTAGAGGGATTAGTGGGGAAATATATACAGATATGGGATAAGGCCAGAGTGGAATTGTGGTCGGTACAGACTCGATGGGCCTAATAGCCTCTTTCTGCACTGTAGGGTTTCTATGACTGAACACTGGCAATTATTGAGCAACCTCAACAGGAGTCCTAGTTATGGCAAACTGTCTTTTGGGAGCAGGCAGGGTAAGTGGAACTGAACCACTATCAGATCAACCATGAGCTTATTGAATGGTGGTGCAGGCTGAAGGGGCTAGACAACCTATTCCTCCTGCCATTTCTTATGTTCTTATGAGTCCTAACAACCCATATGTTGCAAAGTTAAGTCTCAATAGGTAAGTGCTTGAAGTTTAGACCCATGATCTGGATATGCCGGTCTTGGACTTGGGTGGGAAGAGTAAGAAGTCTTACACCACCAGATTAAAATCCATCAGGTTTATTTGGAATCACAAACTTTCAGAGCGCTGCTCCTTCATCACTCACCTGATGAAGGAGCAGCACTTCAAAAGTTCGTGATTCCAAATAAACCTGTTGGACTTTAACCTGATTTTGTGAAACTTCTTACTGAATATTGTAGGTCACTGAAATAGTAAACCACTCAGCTTGAGGTTCTATCTTTGAATCCCACCATGGTAAATGGTTAAATTTAACTTTGAATGGTTGAAAAAGCAAAATGCTGTGAATAATGGAAATCAGAAGTAAAAACAGAAAGTTTTTGAAAAGCTGAGCAGGTCAGGCAACATCCATGGTTAGAAAGAGAGTTAGCAGGCTGGGTGTTTTCTTCAGGTTGGGTATCAGGAGCGTGGTCATTTCCAGACCTGGCCCTCACACCAGCAAGGCCTGGACTTTCATTCCTGGGAAGATGGGGTTTGCTAATAATATTCAGACCTGCAGCTCCAAGAAAGAGTTTGGGGACCATCCACAGACTGGTTAAAAGGTATGCTCAGTGCTCAGGCACTTTGCACTATTAATAGTTGCAATATTAATAGTAAAAGTAAAAACAGCCCTCTTGCCTTCATTCCTCACATCCTCTAGCCTTGCCCTACACATTCCACTGTATGCATTTTGCTTTCTACCCAGCCCCATGACCCCTTAAGCCCTCAAGCCAAGTTATGACACTCAAGTGCCAGTTCACTCATTACTGCAAAGTACTAATGAATCCTCCGGAGTTTGTTTATAAAAAGCTATTAAAACATCGTTCCTTTATAAAGTTCTACTTTTTTACAAAAACTCCATTCAATATTACCCAATAAAAGTATAAATCATCCCTACCCTTCTGCAAGTGCTAGAAATCTCTTTATTGTGCATAAATAAACACTGTGCAATTGACAGAATAGATCAGAGTGCAAGAGCTGTCAATCAAGCAATGTTACTTCCTGGTGTGCAACTGTTTCAATGGACTAATGGATGTCTGGACTCATAGCCATGCCTCTTTATGCATCCATAAGAACATGAATGGATGTTCCCCGGGGAAGATAATTATTGGAGATATGAAAATTGGAGTTACAGGAAATGAGCTTGGGAATCCCAGAATTGTTTGCCTTTTTTGCACCTTCACAATCTCCTAAACTCCATGAAAATCCAACCTAATGTTTCCGATCAAATGAAATTAAGGTCGCTCAAACTAACATCATGGGCAGGATTTTCCACAACCCCACAGAGTTTTGTGGTGGTGAAGGCAGCCTGCCATTGGCTGGCAGGTAGGATATCCAGTTCTGCTGCTGTTTGTCAACAGCTTTTCCTGTTGCTTGCATGCTCCACCTTCAGGAAACACATGGTGGGAGTGGGAGGGGGGGTGTCACCATTCATGGGACAAGGAAATCCTGCTGGCTTGAGGAGCTGAAAGATCTCCACCTTTAATTCTGTTACTCTCCATGCATGTTGGGATTTTCCAGCACTTTCTGTTTTATATTAGGTGTCGAAAGATATTGGAGGTGAAGAAATTCTATGTTGGTCAGCTGCTCATAGTGAGCAATTATCCTCAGTAATGTGGAGTATGGGTCAGCTAACGTGCATAGACCAGGCAAGTGACAGATTCTTATCCCTGAAGAACGTTAACAATCTGACAGTTTTCTTGATCTTTTCTTTTCTGCTATCATTCCACAGTTAGTAGATTGACTGAATTCATGCTTGCCACAACACTCTCCTTCATCTTGGGCTGCCCCTCGAGATTGAGAATGATTTTCTTCAACTCTGGTTCAATGGGTTGGGAGATGGCTAATAATGCATACTTTGCAGACTCTTTTCATTTTTATTTGATTTATTATTGTCACGTATATTAGTACACAGTGAAAAGTATTGTGTCTTGTGTGCTATACAGACAAAGCATACCTAATATAGAGAAGGAAACGAGACAGTACAGAATGTAGTGTTACAGTCATAGCTGTAATGTAGATCAACTTAATATAAGATAAGTCCATTCAAAAGTTTGATGGCACAGGGAAGAAATTGTTCTTGCATTGGTTGGTACATGACTTCAGAGTTTTGTGACTTTTTCTGATGGAATAAGGTGGAAGAGAGAATATCCGGGATGTGTGGGGTCCTTAATTATGCTGGCTGCTTTTCCGAGGCAGTGGGAAGTATAGACAGAGTTAATGGTTGAGAGGCTGATTTTACTAATGGACTGGGCTACATTCGCAACTCTTTGTAGACTCTGCAACATGTAGGACAGGTTGTGCTGGAAGGATCGGGTAGATATGTAGTTTAGAAGTCTGTGCACTCTTCCCAACAATTGAACTTCACTTCTCCATTTCCCCATAAACTGTGCTTGGTTCCCTTCTCAATTGAACTTCCTCTGTGTTGTTCAGTCACAAGCATGGGTGTCTCATGAGATGGCAGTGATATGTGATTTCTTTCAGGATGCTTTGAGGACATCCCTAAAGTATTTCTGCTATCCTCCAGGGATTCTCCTACTCCATCAAGTTCTGCTGTGATATACTCCTGCCACATCTTGGCAAACAAACGAGCAGAATAGTCCAATTTTATGAACCAATCTAAAGGGAAATGTCTATTCAATAATTTAATGAATAATGGTCCAGTGGTTAACACTGCTGCTTTACATCGCCAGAGACCTGGGTTTAATTCTAGCCTTGAGCAACTGTCTGTCTCGAGTTTGTACATTCTCCCTGTGTCTGCGTGGGTTTCCTCCAGCTCCTCTGGTTTACTCCCACAGTCGAAATATATGTAGGTTTATGGTAAATATGTGGGGTTACAGGGATAGGGTAGAAGGGAGAGGGCCTGAGTAAGATAACCTGTCAGAGAATCAATGCAAACCCGATGGGCCAAATGGCCCCTCCGGATCTGGAGGAATTCTATAATTCCATTGAGATCTTGTATTCAAAAGACAGGAAGCATTTTAATTAGAATCATAGAATCATGTAATGCGGAAGAGGCCCCTTTAGCCCATCATGTCTGCACCGACATATTAGAAACAACTGAACTCCCATTTCATCTCACCTGCCAGCACTTGGCCCATTGCCCTGAATGTTATAACATACCAAATATTCATCCAAATACTTTTTAAAGGATCTATCACCCTCCCAGGCATTCCAGACCATCACCATCCTCTAGATAAAAAACTGATTTCTCACATCCCTCTTAAACCTCCTACCCCTCACCTTGAACTTATGTCCCCCTCATGACTGACCTTTCAATTAAGGGGAACAGCTGCTCCTTATCCACACTGTCCACGTCCCTCAGAATCTTGTAAACGTTAATCAGATCACCCCTCAGTCTCCACTGTTCCAATGAAAACAACCCAAGTCTACGCATAACTTAAATGTTTCACCCCAGATAGCATCCTGTTAAATCTCCTCTGCATCCTCTCCAGTGCAATCACATCCTTCCTATAATGTGGCAACTAGAACTGCACACATTATCTATAGCCTCACCAAAGTTCTATGCAACTCCAACATGACTTCCCTGCTTTTGTAATCTGTGCCTCGATTAATAAAGGCAAGTGTCTCATACGCCTTTTTCATCACCCTATCATGTCCTTCCAGTTCAGAGATCTCTGGACAAACATGCCAAGGTCCCTTTCTTCCACAGAACTTCCTGTTGTCTTGCCATATGCCCTACCTCTCAGATATAAACAAACCTGCACCTGTGCCCTTCTGCAAAGGCAGAACAAGCACACAAAGAAAGAGGAAATTGATGCATCAGAGGCTGAACAATGAACTTTCATCAACTTTTCTCCATCCTTCCCTGAAGGAGGAAAGAAAGTTAATAAACTTTCCTAAAAGCAACGCTCATCCTCACTAAAAGCCTTCGGTTGTGCGATGAGGAAGAAGCATAGACAGCCTCTCTTATCCTAATTCACATTAAATTTTAATCCCAGTGCTTTTACTGTGTTGATTGCATGAAATCAACACTCTTCCACTCCGGCTTCCAATCTAGTAACCGTAATGCATCCCAAGAGGGGCAGGTGAATTAGCGAAACAAGAAACCACAATACTGTTTTTATTCTTCTTGCGCTTGCACTTTTGAAGCACATCATAGTCAACTCACAAGGGCCCTGCTTCTCAGCGTGGAGGTTCAGAGCGGAGTTTCTGTCCAGCTGGGGTTGCCAACTGTGATTAGATATATTCCTGGAGGTTTCATCACATGACTTGCCCCTACATTTCAGCCATTATTTGACCTACACATCCATCCTTGTGATGCGCTGCCCATGCGTGGCAAAGTGGGCAAATGCATTACAGATGCAGTATAATATGGATAAGCATCAGGTTAGCCAATTTGGTAGCAAAAACAGGAAGGCAGATTATTATCTGAATGGATTGAGAGAGAAATGAGCAACAAAACCTGGGTATCCTCTTACACCAGTCACTGAAAATAAGCATACGGGTGCAACAGGCGGTGAAAACATATTGGTCTTCATAGTGAAAAGATTTAAGTACAGGAACAGGGATGTCTTGCTGAAATTATGCAGGGCCTTGGTGAGACCAGACTTGGAATATTGTGTGTAGTTTTGATCTCCTCTTCTGAGGAAGGATGGTCTTGCTCTCGAGCGAGTGCAGTGAAGGTTTACTGGGATGGCAGCACTGATGTATGAGGAGAGATTGAGTCGGTTTGGATTATATTCGCTGGAATTTAGAAGAATGAGGGGAGGATCTCATAGAAACTAATCAAATTCTAACAGGACTAGACAAAGGACATGCAGGAAGGATGCTCTCAATGGCAGAGGAGTCCAGAACCCCAGGGTCACAATCTGCATTTTTTGAGATGGATTAGGTCAGAGATGAGAAGAAGCTTCTCCACCCAGAGAGTGGTCAGCCTGTGGAATTCGATTCCACAGCACTGCAGGAGAAAGCAGCAGAGGCTAAAGCTTTGTCTGCTTTCAAGAAGGAGTTAAATATCGCACTTGGGGCTAAAGAGATTAAAGGATAGCAGGAACCGGTTGTTGAGTTGGATGATTAGCCATGATCATAATGAATGATGGAAAAGGCTTGAAGGGCCGAATGGCCTCCCCTATTTTTGGCATCAGTTGGAAGACAAAAAGACTCATTAGCCAATTGGATGATGCTTGATTGTTAGCCAAACAACCAATCCCCACTCCCTGCTCCTGTCATTTTTTATATTGGCTAAATAGAAATATTCAAAGATAATGAGGAAAATGGACAATTTTTTTAATGCCCGATGATTTTTCTCCAGGGCTGCACATAACAGTGTCCTGGAGTTTGATTTTCAATTCCTGGAGGCTTGGCGATGCTATATGCAGGAGTTTCACTGTGCAGCATAATGCACATGGTTTTCTCATGATTCCCACATGCAAGGAAAGTTTACCAAGCAGCAGCACCCCCTCAAAAGCTGCTCAAAGAAATTCCTGCAGCTTTGAATTGTGAACATTGATTGTCTTCACTCCTCCTTGATCTCCCTCCTTTATCACTATATCAAAAAGCAGTCTCCTCAAACTCAGGATATCAAAATGATTGGACTCTTTGTAAGTCTGTTCTGTCTGCCTGAAATCTGTAGACTTAAATCAATCCTTAACCATCACTATCTAATTGACCACATACTGTCCCCTAACCTCCTCAGCCTTGGCAATATCTTGCATTGTGAGCAGCACGGTGGCACAATGATTAGATAGAAGATAGATAGATAGATAGAACATTACAGCGCAGAACAGGCCCTTCGGCCTTCGATGTTGCGCCGACCAATTAGGAACAAGCAGTGACCCTCTAACCTAAACCATTCCCCTTTCATCCATAAACTTATCTACTAACCTCTTAAACGCCACTAAACTTGGCGCATCTACAACTGACGCAGGCAGGGCATTCCATACCCTTACCACCCTCTGGGTAAAGAACCTACCTCTGACATCTGTCCTAAAACCACCACCCCTTAATTTAAAGCTATGTCCCCTCGTGCTAGCTTTCTCCATCCTAGGAAAAAGGCTATCACTGTCCACCCTATCTAAACCTCTAATCATCTTATATGTTTCAATAAGGTCTCCTCTTAGCCGCCTTCTTTCTAACGAAAACAACCTCAAATCCCTCAGCCTCTCTTCATAAGACCTGCCCTCCATACCAGGCAACATCCTGGTAAACCTCCTCTGTACCCTCTCCAATGCCTCCACATCTTTCTTATAATGCGGGGACCAGAACTGCACACAATACTCCAAGTGCGGCCGCACTAGAGTTTTGTACAGTTGCAACATGACGTTGCGGGTCCGAAATTCAATCCCCCTACCAATAAAAGCTAAGACTCCGTATGCCTTCTTAACAACCTTATCGACTTGATTAGCATTGCCGCTCACAACGACACGGACCCAGGTTCGATTCCCGGTTTGGGTGACTGTGTGGAGTTTACACATTCTCCCTGTGTCTGTGTGGGCTTCCTCTGGGTGCTCCGGTTTCCTCCCATATTCTGAAAGACGTGTTGGTTAAGGTGCATTGACCCAAATACATGCTGGACCATGGTGACTCAGGGAATTTCACAGTAGATTCATTGCAGTGTTAATGTAAGCCTTTCTTGTGACTAACAAAAAAACCTTTACATTGTGGCCCATTACTCATATGTAATATGTAGAATCATAGAATCCCTATACTGCAGAAGGAGACCATTCGGCCCATTGAATCTGTATTAACCAGGCCCTGTTCCCGTAACCTTACATATTTGCCCTGCTAATCCCCTGAAATTAGAGTCAATTTAGCATGGCCAATCAACCTAACACACACATGTTTGGACTATGGAAGGAAACGGAGCACCTTGGTGAAACCCATGCAGACACAGGGAGAATATGCAGACTCTACATAGACAGTGATGTGAGGCCAGAATTGAACTCAGGTCCCTGTGCTGTGAGGCAATAATGCTAGCCACTGTGCCACCAGTCTGCCCTCATAGTTATAATTTTAAAAAGTTATTCATCATCCAGGCCTCACACACTGTGGACTGGGGATGGCTAAAGAAAAGAAACAGCAGAAAACATTATAAAAAATAGTCTTTTTCTTGTTAGGATATCAGATTAGAAACTCTAAGGTATATTATGAAGTTGAACCAAACCCCCAATTTGCTATTTTAACATTAATGTGAGGTGAGGTAGAATGAGATGTTTCATTCCAGGCACGAATCAACTGACACACTGAGAAGCTTATGTCAAAACAAACTTTATTCAACAACAATTTCACTGTAACAAATGAATTAGCTAAATGTTTAACAATTGAACAATACTTAGACGTGGTACAATACAATTCTTAAGTGCTAACCTATCCATATGATTTCCAATGCAAGCAATATTCACCTGACAGATTTAAACCCTCTTCAAAATCATTTAGCAAAACACTGGCTTACATGCTTGTCTGTAGGTTGCCAGTTCTGGAGCTCTCAGATATCTTCTCAACAGAAGACAAACACATCTTGCTTCTTTCAGAATCAGGCAGTGGCTGCTTGTTTTAGAATGAAACAGAAACTGTTTTTCCCTAGAAGCTTAGCTCCTTCTATTAAACACATGGCTTAGTCCCTGTCAATCAACCTTATCAAAACTCTACTCTGAACAAATGCATTAGTTCAGCTTAGAACAAATACCCCAAGTATTTATCCTCTTCTCCCAGATACCAGTTTATAAAATTTCTTAGACAAATCATCACCTGGCAAAATAGAACTGAATTTTAAACATACCCCTGACAAGAATCATGATGTAAATATATTTCCTAAAGGCACAGTCTCATCGTATCTCATGAAATAACTGAATATTTAAATCATTTGCCACAAAGTAGAAAACAAACGATGGGCTCAAAAAATCCTCAAGCCTCGATTAAGACTCTGAAGAAATCAAAAATTCAATCTAATGTTTTATGAAATCATTAATTTAATGTATTTGCTTGCTGCTATGGTGCATTAGGCATTTATGCACCATCACTGCATCTACCATCAATAATCTGGAAGGGGTCAGTGTATCTGAACCAGCTGAGCCACCACTAGAGTTATTTTTGCCATTCCTGTAAATTGCAAGCTCAACCACTCACTGTGTAAAAAATTATAGCTTTCTAATTATTAACCATCATTACATCCACCCCACACTACCATTTATCTTTTCTATTATGAGTCAGAAAGAGGGTTCAGATAAACAAGCTTGTTTAGGATGTGTTTATCATTACAGGGTATATGAAACAGTACAGAAATAGTCAAAACACTTTGAATTTTTTGGTTTCAAGTAAAGCAAGATTTTTATTTATCATATCTCAAAGCGTTTCCCAAAGGGGAAATCATTAAAGAGTCACCCTGCTCAGTGACCCAGCAGGGATTCCACAGACAACAACTATACTAATGGGTGCTTAAGCTATTCTTTAATAATATTAGTTGAGGCAGACATGTCAGACCCCAAAACCTGACAAGTTTCACAGAATCACAGGCTTGTTTTGGTTCTGAAGAAGACCATTCAGCCCATCATGTCTATACCCATTCTCCGAATGAGCAACTTACCTTGTGTCCTGTCTTCTCCCAGTAACTCTGCTAGTCTAATTCCTTTTATGAATGCTTCAGTTGAACCTGCCTACACCATTCTCTCAGGCACTGCATTCCTGATCCCAGTCACTCACTGCATTGGAAAGATTTTCCTTTTGCTAAATAATTTAATTCTGTGCAGTTGTGTTCTTGATGCTTTCCCAATAGTTTCTCCCTCTTTTCTCTGTCCAGGATCATCATGATTTTGAACACCTCCATCAAATCTCTTAGCTTTCTTTTCCCCAAAGGAAAACTGTCCTAATTTCTCCAATCCATCTTCATAACTAAAGTTTCTCATCCCTGGAACCATTCTCATGAATCTTTTCTGCACCTTCTCCAATGCATTCACATCCTTCCTAAAGTGTGGTGCCCAGAAATGGCCAAACTTATGACTTACATAAATCCAACAAAACATCTTTGCTCTTGAACTCTATGCTCCTATTAATAAAGATGTGAAGATGCCAGCTTTGGACCGGGGTGGGCATAGTAGGAAGTCTCACAACACCTGGTTAAAGTCCAACAGATTTATTTGGAATCACGAGCTTTCAGAGTACTACTCCTTCATAAGATAAGTGGAAAGATAGGTTCACAAGCAAGGCATATACAGGCAAAGACATAATTGCTAGATAATTATAGATTGGAATGTGAAGAATGATTGGAATGCAAACTTTTTCAGGTAATGAAGCTTTTACAGGTACAGAGAATGTGAGTGGAGAGAGGGATAATCAAAGATTGAAGAGCTGTGAATTGTCTCATGCCAAGACAGTTAGTAGGATTTTGCAAACCCAGGCCAAATGGTGGAGATTACATCATGTGACATGAACCATGACAACTGAGGCCATTCTTATACGTGCAGAACTTGGCTATCAATTTCTACTCGGCAATTCTGCATTGTCATGTATCTTGCTCCATCCCCATACCCGAAGATCAGAGGCTCATTACCTGTGAAGATACGCATTCCAACCATTCTGCATCTTATTCTGCACGATCTCCTTCCTTTCCCTCTGTATAGTATGATTTGTCAGTATAGCACACAAGGAACAATACTTTTCACTGTATCCCAATACATGTGACAATAATAAATCATGACAAATTAAATCAAATTGTTTTGCAAAAGCCAGTGGCTGGCTGGAAGATTGGGAAACTTTTAAAGATCAACAAATGGCTATTAAAAAAGTAATGAAAAAAAGCAATAAGAAATTATGAAAGTAAGCTAGCACAAAATATAAAAAAGGATAGCAAAAGCTTCTATCAGCATATAAAAGGGAAGAGAGTAGCTAAAATCAATGTTGGTCCCTTGGAGGACAAAATCAGGGAGTTAACAATGGGTGATATAGAAGTGGTAGCAACACTAAATCAATATTTTGCCTCAGTTTTCATGGTGCAGGACATTAGTACTATCCCAATAGTGATAATACAGAGCAATTGAAAGCGAGGAACTTAGAACAATCATCAATGGGGAAATACTGCTCAACAAACTATTGGGATTGAAGGCAGACCGGTCTCAGGGCCTGATGGCCTACATCTTAGGGTATTAAAGGAAGTGATAGTGGAGACAGTAGATCCATTGGTTATAATATTCCAAAATTCCCTGGATGTAGGTAAGGTTCCAGTAGATTAGAAAAATGCGGATGTAATGCTCTTATTCAAAAAGGGAGGGAGGCAGATAACAGGAAACTATAGACCAGTTAGTTTAATGTCTATTGTTGGGAAATTGATTGAATCAATTATTAAGGAAATAATAACAGGTCATTTGGAAAGTCAAAATGCAATCTATCAGAGTTACCAGGGTTTCATGAAGCACAAATCATGTTTGACTACTTGCTGGAGTTCTTCCAAGGTGTAAAAGATCAAGGGGATTCTACAGATGTAGTATATCTGGACCTCAGGAAGGCATTTGATAAGGAGCCGCACAGCAGATTAATACACAAGGTACACAAAACATGCGGTTTGGGGCAATTTATAAGCTTGGATAGAATACTGGGTAACTGATAGAAGGCAGCAAGTTGGGGTAAATGGGTCTTTTTCTGGTTTGCAAGATGTATCTAGTGGGGTGCCACAGGGCTCGGTCCTTGGGCCCCGGTTATTCATAATCTATATTAGTAACTTCGATATAGAGATAGAAGGTACCATAGTCAAATTTGCAAATGAAACTAAAATAGGTGGGATAGTAAATTGCAGTGAGAAATTAAGAAATTTACAAATGGATGTAAATAGGTTAGGTGAGTGGGCCACAATGTGGAAGATGGAGTTTAATGTGGGTATATGTGAGGTTATCCACTATGGTCAGAAAAATGGAAAGGCAATTTATCATCTAAATGGAGAGAGACTTCACAGTGCTTTAGTGCAAAGGGAACATCCACATGCAGAAAATTGGTATGTGGGTAATGTAGACAATAAAGAAAGACAATGGAATTTTGGCATTTATAGCTATAAGACCATAAGACATAGGAGCAGAATTAGGCCAGTTAGCCGATCGAGTTTGCTCTGCCATTCAATCATAGCTAATTTTTTTCTCAACCCCATTCTCCTGCCTTTTCCCCATAATCCCCTTCAAAAGAATAGCATATTAAAGTAAGAAAGTGGTGTTAAAACTATACAAGGCATTGATGAAACCACACCTGGAGTACTGTGTTAGTCTCCTTATTTGAGGAAGGATGTAGTGGTATTAGAGACAGTTCAGAGGAGCTTCACTTGGTTGATTCCAGAGATTCAGCCTTCCTGGGATATTTATACGCTGGTTGTGGCAACTGTAGGCCTGAAACACAACTGTGTTTCAATCTTGATTCAATCTTTCCTTGTTCCGATTCTTCTACAATTTTGCTGATGTCCCTTCAATTAGGGGCTTCTTGAGAAGAGAGAAAAATGACAAAAATCCCTGACAACTTGGAAGTAATGTCTGTGTTTGCTCTGATCCTCCAATCTGTCCTTTCCTTCAAATGATTGGATTGTCCTTGGAGGCCTTGTAGCTCGCAGATGTTTCAGTGGCATGGTGTCAAATTTTGGAAAGCTGGCAATGAATAACAGGGCAGTAATCGCACCAAGGAATCCAGATGTTTCCACAAAGCCGCTGTGGCTTCTGAACACAGTTGAACCCTCAGATAAAATTACAGCCTTTGATTCATGTCCCGTCTGCCATTTTTAAAAATAATACATATTATTTTTCCATTAAAATAGAAACAATTAAAATGGGAGTTAAAAACACTCCTGAAAACTCATTGAGAGAAGCCTGCAGGAGGTCTCGATGATGTCACATGATTTATGACAGTGTGTTGGAGTTGGGGCTAAATTATAGGGGCTGTTTGGATGATGGTGTATATATTATATAATAATTATCACTGATTCAGAGTTAAAAAAAAGTAACAGTCGATGACAGGTCAAAAACAGGCACAATGTGAAAATAAATTCAAGAATTCTGGCGTGACTCCAATCCATGAGAATTTAATTTTATGAGAATATTAAGGATTTTCCGATTGTGAAAAAACAGCCAGTCCTGTTTCTGTGTTTTTGTAACCCATTGGGGAGCACAAAGGGGTAGAAATTGGTCAGTTGTTTGGTTGTTAAATGGGTGCAAGAAATCACTTTAGCACAAGAACTGCCTGCACCCAATCTACCTAATATCAGTCTCACTGGTAAACATGAGGCTATTTCTTTCCAAGGTCTGAATTTTTAGGATGGTGGAATTCCATCAGCAGAGTCAAAAGTGAACACATCGCTGCCAAGTCCTACAGCCCTGCTGATTGTTAGACTTTAATGAACCTTGATTAGCATAAGTCCAGAAGATATAGGAGCCTAATTAGACCATGCAGCCCACTGAGTCTACTCTACATTTTGGCCATGACTGATATGCTTCTCAACCCCATTCTCCCACCTTTTCCCAGTAACCTTTGATCCACTTACCAATTTGTGGCACAATGATTAGCAATACTGCCTCACAGCTCAAGGGATCTGACTTTGATTCCCAGCTTGGATCACTGTCTGTGTGAAGATTGCATGTTCTCCCCATGTCTGCGTGGTCCCAGTCGAAAAATGTATGGGTTAGGTTGATTGGCCATGCTAAATTGCTCCTTAGTGTCTCGGGATGTGTAGGTTCAGGGATTAGAAGGGTAAATGTGCGAGGTTGTGGAAATAGGATCTGGGGTGGGATTGTTGTCAGTATAGACTTGATGGGCTGAATGGCTTCCTTTTGCATTGTAGGGATTCTATGAATCAAGAACCTATCTATTTCTGTCTGAAATACACAATGACCTGGCCTTCACAGCCTTCTGTGGCAATGGATTCCATGGATTCACCAGTCTCTAACTGAAGAAATTGCTCCTTGTCTTGATTCTAAAGAATCAGCCCTTAACTCTAAGCGTGTGCCTTTGGATCCTAGTTTCTCCAACTAATGGAAATATTTTCCCTGCCCCAGTTTATCCAGGAAGGAAGTCCCACTCTGGAGAGCTGCCAGCCAATCAGATTGCCCATCAGTTCTCCAGTCCTCCAGGAACATTGCTGTAGTGGCCAGAGGAGGTACTGCACAAATCTTTCTCAGCCTAAGTCCCAAGGACCAGAGAAAATGGCCAATGTTAAGGGACAGACAGCAAGGGTAGGGAAGGCTTGAGGAAGGTTCACAAGCAGGTCGTTTGGGGCTTTCGGGATAGACCAAGGGAGAGAGATGTCCTTGAGGAGATGGTGCTCCCAGTCAGAAGGAAGTTTTTGATGGAGTCCCACCACCCCTCCCACCCTTTTCCTGCCCAATTCCAAGCATCACTCCTGCCTCCCTCCACCTCCCCTCCTCAACTGCCCATCAGCCTAGAAATTGAGGCCGGGAAGGGAAGTGATCCTTGCCACTTGAGGGCCTTGATTGGGGCAAGGACTGGCTCCTTGTCCCAGGCCCTGCCTACCCAAGTGTAACATCATGGTAAACTTGGGGCAGGTGGAACCCAGAGAGAATCCCATCCATGCACTTTCACACTCTGACCTGCCTCAGAACCCACTAGAGGAGTGTAAAATTCTGGTTCAGGTGTTTAAAGCAGATGTTAGCCCCTTTAAATGTTAATCATGAACCTTGACTTATTAAAGGACCCATACTGAAATTATTCATTGGAGAAGGTGATAGATGGTGGACCTGCTTCAGGATTTCTTTGGTGCTTGCCAATGAAAAACAATTTTAAAATTAATTTTAAAATAAAATATTCTGTGGAGCTAAGAATACATTTTTGACTTTACGGGAATGGTGATCAGCTCTCCCACTGACCCCATATCTCACTCTAATATCCCTCTTGGTCCTAACTGTGGGCAAGGTAGGCAGCATGATACTTACAGAATTTTTTTTTATTTATTTGTGGGATATGGACATTGCTGGCTGGCCAGCATTTATTGCCCATCCCTAGTTACCGTTGTTCAGAGGGCTGTTGAGAATCAATTACATTGCTGTGGCTCTGTAGTGACATGTTGCCAGACCAGGTAAGGACAGCAAATTTCCTCCCCCAGAAAACAGTAGTGAACCAGATGGGGTTTAAGGTGTATCATACAACATAGGATGAGACCATTTGGCCCATTGTACCTATCCTTGCTCTTTAAAAGAGCCTATCACAGCATGGGCAGCACAATGACACAGTGGTTAGCACTGCTGCCTCACAGTGTCAGGGACATGGGTTCGATTCCCAGCTTGGCTCACTGTCTGTGTGGAGTCTGCACATTCTCCCTGTATCTGTCTGGGTTTCCTCCAAATGCTCCATTTCCATCCCACAGTCCAAAAGACATGCTGGGTAGGTGCATTTTGCTAAATTCTCCTTCACTGTACCCAAACAGGTGCTGGAGTGTGGCAACTCGGGGATTTTCACAGTTATCCATTGCAGTGTTAATGTAACCCTACTTGTGGCACTAATAAATAAACTTTTCAGTTGGTTTCACTCATCCCATAGCCTTCCTTTTTTTTCCTTTGCAAGTATGAGTTTAATTAACTTTTGACAATTACTAATGAAGCTCCTTCTGCCACCCTTTCAAGCAGTATATTCAAAATCCTAACAATTCACTGACTAAAGGATAATTCTTCTTCATTCGCCTTTGTTCTTTGGTGTCCTTTGAATGCAAATAGGAACAGGAGTTGGCTACATATTCAAGTCCACACCACCATTTAATGAGACAATGGCTGATCTTCTCATTCAACTTTACTAAACCTCTGAGTACTGAGGCATCTCAAGAACCATTCCACAGCCAGACATCAGAGAACACAGGGTTTTTATTTAGTCTACTCGCTCCACACTCCAAACATTGAATGCCTATTCTGGGTGTTTCTCACCACACATCCCAGATCACATGACCCATGCCCTTAAAGGGGCTATATCCCAACATACACAAGAAAATTGACTGATACCCTATACTCTATTTCCTTTGTGTCCGGAAATCTATCAATCTTGGTCTTCAATAGACTCCCTGGAGTGAAAAGTTCCAAAGATCTGGAACCCTCCTACTGATAATTTCCTCCTCACCTCAATCTTAAGTAGTTGACCCTCATCCATATGATCTTGTGTTCTTGATTCTGCCTATCAATCCCATTTTGAATTATATGTTTTATTGAGGTCACTTTCCAATGAATATTCAATCTCAATATTCAATTGGAAGGGAAATTGAATATTCTATTCAATCTCCCCTCCAAGAGGCCAGCTCTCTCATTTCACCATTACCAATGAAAACATTGATCTCTTTACTCAGGCAAACTGACTGTGTACTCATGAATAACAGCAGCCGCCTATGGCTAGGGGCTCTTGAGGTCCACAGACAACTTTCCATGGATTCATGGGCCTCTTGGGTTTGGGTGAATGCTTGTCCTGAAAATGGGCTCAGCCTAAGATCTACTCCATTGAATCTCAGAAAAACGAGACAAAGAACAAGGAACAAAACAGCACAGAAAACAGGCCCTTCGGCCTAACGAGCCTGAGCCACCACCCCAATGTTCCCACCTCTACCCGTGATCCTGTCTATGTTTATAGATCTATGGATTAAAAACCAAATTTGAGACAATTTAGGGAGAATTTGTTTTGCCAATTAGCCTAAGAGCACATCTTTGGGATGTGGGAGGAAACCGGAGCTCCCGGAGAAAACCCACGCAAGCACGGGGAGAATGCGTAAACTCCCACAGACACAGGCCCAAATCCATGTATCTGCACAGCACAGCGATAGTCACTGAGCTGTCGTGTTGCCCATCAAATGGTCCAGGTCAAGCGTATACTAACGACGTGAAGCACTAGGATACTCTCGAAAAAAAATTCAAGAGCAGCCCTCTCACGCCCCATCACGTGTGTGCCCCTCATTAGACAACAAGGAGACAATGGCAAAAAGCAGCTTAATCAGCAAATGACTCAATGGGTAGCAATCGGATCCCTGGGTTAGAATGTTGCAGCTTCAAGCCACACTCAGAGATGAAAGCATCTAATCCAGGTTGCAGTCCTAGGCCAATCCCGAGGTTAGGTTGCATTTTTTGGAAGAACAGCCTTTCAGATATGATGATGAAGTAAGGGACTATCTGGCCATTGGGCCAAAGATTAAAGATCTCTTGGCTCTATCAAGAAAATTAGTAAGTTTTGTTCAGAAAAGGGTGCAAAGGTAAGTTCAGCAACTACGGACTTGTCAGTTTAATTTCACTGATGGGAAATCTCTAGAATCAACAATTTGGAACACAATTAATCGTCATTTAAACAAATTTGAGTTAATTTCATAGAATTATAAAATCCCACAGTGCAGAAAGGAGCCATTCAGCCCATCAAGTCTGCACTAACCAGAATCCCACCCAGGCCCTATCCCCACAACCCCATGCATTTATCCTAGCTCATCCTCATGACACTAAGGGGCAATTGAGCATGGCCAATCCACTGAACTCGCACACCAACTGAGCTAACTGGCCAGATGGTTAGAGCATGGTTACTTAAACATGATTATCTTAAGGGATAATCATTTAAGTAGCATGCTGGAATTTCTTGAACAAATAGCAGAAAGGGCTAACGAGGGCAATGTTATTAATGTTGATTACATAGCCTTCCATAAGGAATTTGATACAGCGCCACACAACAGACTTGTGAACATAAGAAGTAGGTAATTCAGCCTCTCAAGCCTGCTCTGCCAATAAATACAATCATAGCTGGTCCCATCTCGGCCTCAACTCCACTTTTCTGCCTGTTTTCCATAACCCTTTAACCCCACACTAATTAAAAATCTATCTCCTCCTTAAATGTACCATTCATCTATCTTGCTTACAACATTGTCCAGAGCATCTCAATGTGTTTCATTCATTCATGGAGTATAAGCACCAATTGGCAAGGCTAGCATTTATTATCCTTCAGAAAGTGATAGAGTGGGTGTGGAGAGGATGTTTTCACTAGTAGGGAAATTAGAACCAGAGCACACAACTTCAGGCTAAAGGGACAATCCTTTAAAACAGAGATGAGGAGGAATTTCTTCAGCCAGAGAGTGGTGAATCTGTGAATTCTTTGCTGCAGAAAGCTGTGGAGGCCAGGTCATTGAGAGTCCTAAAGACAGCAATAGATAGGTTCTTGTTTAATAAGGGGATCAGGGGCTATGAGGAAAAGGCAAGAAAATGGGATTGAGAAAAATATCAGCAATAATTGAAGGTCGGAGCAGACTTGATGGGCCAAGTGGCCTAATTCTGCTCCTATGTCTTATGGTAAAGCCTTTCTGAATACAACAAATGCTTGGCTTGACTATCTCAAAAATCACATGGGGTCTCACATATTGACCAGACTAAACACTTCCTCCCCCAAAGCACAATAAGTGGATTAGGTTTTTTAACCATAATTCTGTATTTCATAGACACCACTGCTGACACTAAATTTTTAAGCTCTAGATTTTATTTCATTAATTGAATTTAAATTCCTCAATTGCCAGAGTGGAGTTTGAGCTCAAATCTCTAAAACATGAGACCAAACCTCTGGATTGCTGGCCCAGTAACATAACCATACTTCCTCTGAATATTTCTTCAATTCCCCTCTTGTCCTTCTGTGGGCATGTTGACTCATGGGAGAAGCAAACCCTATGAGGACAGGTATTTAGAAAACTCCCTCACTAATCAGCTCAGTCATCACAGGGGTCATGGGTGATGACTGATCCAATCAGAACAAAGACAATTCCTTCTCAAAGACGTGCACTCCACCAGCTAGTAATGTATTCCAGAGACTCAATACTGTCTGGGGTTAAAGCAGCCCACATCCAGACTACTCCTAACCAAACAAAGGGTGGGATTTTATGCCCTCGCTCATCCCAAATCTGTAAAATTCCACCCAAAGTCAACGGGCCTTCCCATTGTCCATCCCTCACCCACTCCAATTTCCTTGGCGGGTGGTATAAGTTTAACTCTGTGTTCCCTGATCCTCCACAGTTTTTTAAAACTGGAATGATCTCTGAATAATCCAGCTCTCTATTTCAAAGACCTCAAATGTGTCATCTCCAGATTGTCACTGCACTAAAGTAAATGGACTAAGCTTCTTGGGCACAATCCTCAAGTTTCTATCAGTAATCTGTAAACAGTCTGTGCTGTTATATGTGCTGTTTGAGACCAGAACACCTCATTCACCTGATGAAGAGGACAGCCTCGAAAGCTTGTGAGTTTACTATCAAATAAATCGGTTAGACTTAAAGCTGGTGTTGTCAGACTTGTAACTGTGTTTACCCCAGTCCAACGTCAGTATCTCTACATCACAATCCTCAAGTGTCAGACCTCCTCAGCAATTACCAACCCAGGGGTAAAGTTATTCATTTTAGAAGTGGTGAAGATAATTAATATTCCACTCTTGAAAAAGAGTTAATGGTATCTCCATATTATTGATGCATTGTTTTCATTAACATGGAACTATTTGTAAAATATGGTGAGTTAGAACTTTAAATATTGGTGTCACAGTGGTTAGCACTGCTACCTCACAGCATCAGGGACCCGGGTTCGATTCCTGGTTTGGATGACTTTCTACATGGGGTTTCATGTACTCCGCGTATCTGTGGGGGTTTCCTCCGAATGCTCCAGTTTTCTCCCACAGTCCAAGGATGTGCATGTTAGGTGGATTAGCCACACTAAACTGCCCTTAATATTCTGAGATGTGTAGGTTAGATGGATTAGCCATGGGAAATATGTGGGGTTACGGGGATTGGGTGGGATAGAGGACCAGGCTAAGATAGTCAGACAGAGAGTCCAAATGGCCTCCTTCTGCACTGTAGGGATTGGGATTCTATAATCTGTTCATTCCTCCTCCATTGCCACAAGAACAATATTCTGAGGCTAATATTGTGAATGTGTCTCATCTCCTCCTCTCCCCTAATTATTGCCACCACTGGTCTTTATGGAAGACCAATCAAATAGAAAAGAACAGATCCATTCAGGCTGGCCAAACCAACACAGGGCAGTGAACAAGCCTTTATAAACCACATACCGTCAGCTATCTTGGAAAGTGCTGCTTTTGGAATAAAATATTAGAATAACCCCCACCTCCTCCTCCCAACCCGGAATTCTATCTCAGTAAGGGTACTTACATTAACAAAGTGGAGAAAGTCAAGGATCTAAAATCAATTAGAAGGATTAGCACAAACACAAATGTCACTTCATATTGCCAGAGATTATCTTTTCTCTTATTGAAAAACCGAGTGAACGTCTAAGGCTACCATAAAGTTTGTAACGATTAGGAAAGAGATTAGATCAGAAACTACAAATTAGCCATGACATGAGCTAATGTCCTCGGACATAACTGTCCTGAACCTATTATTAAGGAAACAAAGAAAACCATGCTTTCTCAGAAGAAAGGAAGATAGATGCTCATACCAAGATAGACACGTACATTTTTAATTTGTTACAGCTGTTTGTGTGTAGAAATCGTCCCATTTAAACTATTCAGTTTTGCAAGTATTTTCCAAAGTACTATAGTTAAAGTTCATAAGCTGAGAAAGGCCAGAGTCCCTTCTGTGCAGAAGGATGTCATTCAGCGCTTCGAGTCTGCACCAACCACAGTACCCCCCAGGCCCTATTCCTGTAACCCCACACACTGCAAATCCCCTGACACTTGGGTCAATTTAGTATGGTCAATCCACTGTCTTGCACATCTTTGGACAGAGCAACAGGATGCAGTGGTGTAGTGGTGTTGTCGCTGGACTAGTAATCCATCAGTAGCCACTGTAGTGCTTTGGGGAACTGGGTTTGAATCCCACTGCAGCAGATGGTGAAATTTGAATTCAATAAAAATCTGGAATTAAAATTCTAATGGTGATCATGAAACTATTGTTGATTGTCAGAAAAAGAATCAGACTCTTGAACAGACCTATGTTATACTAAGTTGATCTTTCTCTACACTCTAGCTATGACTGTAACACCACATTCTGTGCCCTCTCTTTTCCTTCTCCCTTATGTACTCTATGAATGGTATACTTTATCCGTGTACATGCAAGAAATAATACTTTTCACTGTATATTAATACATGTGACAATAATAAATCAAATCGATTCAAATCAAAAGGAAGAGGTGTGTGAGCAAATTTCTCTGTGAGATCCAGGACCACATTTTACAGGCAATAAGCTGGTTACCATCAGACTCAGTAAGAATTTAGCAACACCAATTATTAATCCAACCGATTTATTTGATAGTAAATCCGCGAGCTTTCAACACTCTTGTGTCTTCCTCAGGCAAGTGCAGTGTTCTGGTCTGCAATAGCACACATCAGCACAGACAGTCAGAGATTGCTGATTAGAATGCGATCCAACGCCGGCATCTTTACATCATACCATCAGACTGCCATCCCTATTAAGGAATAGCCCCTTAACTGACCACTCAATTGGGCTCAATTGACCACTCAATTGGGCTCAAAGTGGCTCAATTGGGCCCCTGGCAGGAGAGCGGTTTACCATCTTCCCAGCTGCTGGTACAATGGTATTGCAGTGGGAAGGCAACAGACACTTTCCATGCTATTTTATAGACCCTGCCACTTTTGAGTTCCCACAATGGGCTGGAAAAATTCAACCAACACCTCTTGTTTTCCAGGCACTTGAGAAAGAGAAATATAGAGTTCTCACTGTCATCATGAATCTTGAGCAGAAGTGATTGTGCCTGGCATTATTGCCTTGATTGGAATCATCCGGCGAAGGACAGTCAGGAGTCAGCGAAAGTGTTATAGCACGATATCTGATGGAGTCATCATCACCGGTGTCTATCAGTGTGGGTTTCCTCCGGGTGCTCCGGTTTCCTCCCACAGTCTAAAGATGGGTGGGTTAGGTTAATTGGCCATGCTAAGAAATTGCCCCTTAGTGTCTAGGGATGCGTAGGTTAGAGAGATTATGTAGGGATATGGGAGTAGGGCCTAGGTGGGATTGTGTTCGGTGCAGATTCGATGGGCCGAAGGGGTTCTTTCTGCACTGTAAGTTTCTATGATCCTATCAAAGATCTTTAAAATGATTAAAGGATCCAATACGGTAACTACAAAAGAAGTAACATTTTCCCTGGTAGGGAAATGCGGAACAAAGGAACATGAACTTAGTTGGACCATTCAGCAATATAATCCAGAGTTCTTTTTTCAAGAATAGGATAGTGGAAATCTGGGAACTCTCCTTCCCAAAAGGCAAGGCATGGTGGGTCAACTGAAAATTTCAGGACTGAAATAAAAAATGTTTCCTTAGGGAATGCGATCAGGAGATGTAGAGTTGAGGTAGGGATCAACCATGATTTAAGAGAATAACAGGTAGCCTTGAGGTGCTAAATGGCCAACTCTGGTTCCTATATCAAATGTTATAGAAATAAAGAAAATAGATGCAGGGTAGGCCACTCGGCCCTTCAATTCTGCTCTGCCATTCAATACAATCATGGCAGATCCTCTGGGTGGATCTTGATCGAGTGACACCAGAAAATCCTGCCCAAGATGATCAAACTTTCCAATGTCTGCCCCTCACCTGTTACAATTCCGTGGTGGGCAGGGCAATAGAATTCTGACACGTATCTCAATAACATACTCCCACACTGTCACTATACCGCTTTAGAATCTAGAAATTTATTTCCTTCTTAAATATATTTAGTGATTTGGCCTCCACAGCATTTGGTAGCAGCGAATTATGGCCCAATGAAACCCAAAGCAAAGATGTGCGGGTTAGATGGAGTGGCCATGCTAAATTGCTCTTTATTGCCGGGGGACTAGCAGGGTTATGGGGACAGTTGAGGACTGTGGGTCTGCACTCATTAGAGTTTAGAATAATGAAAGCGGATCTTATTGAAACTTACAAATTACTGCAAGGCCTGGATAGAGTGGACATGGATAGGATATTTCCACTAGTAGGAAAAACTAGGATCAGAGGGCACAACCTCAGGCTAAAGGGACAATCCTTTAGAGCAGAGATGAGGAAGAACTTCTGCAGCCAGAGAACAGTGAATCTTTCGAAGTCATAGAAGGCTATGGAGGCCATGTCATTGAGTGTCTTTAAGACAGAGATAGATAGGTTCTTGATTGATAAGGGGATCAGAGGTTATGGGGAAAAGGTAGGAGAATGGGGGTGAGAAAAAAAAAATCAGCCTGATTGAATAGCAGGGCAGACTCAAAGGATTGAGTGGCTAATTCTATGTCTATGGTCTTATGATAGAGCCTTGTTGGGATTGTGATTGGTGCAGACTCAATGGGCCAAAAGGCTTCCTTCTGCACTGTTGCAATCTACAATTCTATGATTCTTGAATGAGGGATACTCCCCTAAAGTAAGGAAGAAAGTCATTCAAATAATTCTCCTCCCAGTCAGACCGCCCTTGAGTTCCTTGAGGGCATTCTTGGATACAAAGTTAGTATTTCTGTTACACTTCCTCTGCCCAATGGTCCTAAAGCTTGATGGTGTAGAGCTGAAAATGGATAATAGCGTGCAGATTCTTTTATCAGTTAATCATTAATTAGCTCCAAAGACTGGAGGCACACATAGAGAGGAGGTTCAACACAAATAATCATTGAGCTTAATGAGTAATTATGGCACGAAAAGCTTGTAGGGGTGACATTTTCGCAAGATCATATTTTTTTCCCCACAAAAGCTACATTTCATCTCACTTGGAGCTGAAAACATTGCATTAAATTTCTGAAAAATGATCAGTCGAGACAATTTGTTTCTGATACAATATAGCTGGACCGATGCCTCTTGTTTTTGGCAAGAGCAGGGTCAATACTAAATTTTAGACACTATACTTCATCAACAGTTCAATGAGCAGATTAATAGAGATGCCAATAAACTCCATAAGAGATGTTGTACATATATTAGCCGCTAATAATATTGTAATAACTTGATAACTATTGACAAACAAATTGAGCCATCGAGAAATAAGCAATAGTTTGGGCGATGCACAAGTTGTTCCTGTTTTTACCTTTAATAGGACGAGATTATAACAAAACTAACATTCAGATTGAAGAACCCACCACTACTTATGGTGTGAATGCACCACAATGCATTCATTTTCCATCTAAATATCTCTCTTCCCTGCCCGCCCTCCTCCAGTCCATTCATACTTCCTCCATTGCTATTCCTGAAGGCAGTGGTATCTATTTACTTTTTTTTATTTATGAGTGTCACAAGTAGACATACATTAACACTGCAATGAAGTTACTGTGAAAATTCCCTAGTCACCTGATTGGGTACACTGAGGGAGAATTCAGCACGACCAATGTACCTAACCAGCACGTCTTTCGAACTGTGGAGGAAACCAGAGCACCCAGAGAAAACCCACGCAGACACAAGGAGAACATGCAGATTCGGCACCAACAGTAACTCAAGCCAGGAATCGAATCCGGGTGAAAACAAATTACTGCAGCTGCAGGAAACTGAAACCAAAAGAGAAAATGCTGGAAAATTGCAGCAGGTCTGGCAGCATCTCTAAGGGGAGAAAAGGGGTGACTTTTAGAGCCCAAATGACCCTTTGTCAAAGCTGGGTCCCTGACGCTGTGAGGTATCTGTGCTAACCACTGTGCCACCAATCTTGCTTGAATACAGACACTGCTCACATTCCAGTACCTGACTCAAGTTTCCTTTCTGCATACATGCTCCAGTGAGCCTTGAATGGCTGCTCACCCAGAAAGAGTTTCAGAACCAAACCTCTGTCCAGCCAAAATCAAAAAGTTTGTCTAAACAGCAGAGGTATCTGTGTGGTGATCAGGGACATTAACCACAATCTGATTTTTCATGGGCTACTGAGATCATAGAATCACAGAATTGTTACGGTACAGGGAGAGACCATTTGGCCCATCATGTCTGCACTAGCTCTCCAAATGAGCATCATAAATAGACCTACCATATACAAAGTTGATCTTTCGCTATGACTGTAACACTAAATCTCTCCTTCTCCCCTGTCCTTCTTATGAACAGTGTGTTTTGTCTGTATAGCGTGCAAGTAAGAACACTTTTCACAGTATCCCAATACATGTGACAACAATAAATCAAATCGAATCAAATGACTTAGTACCATTCCCCTGCCTTTATCCAAAGCCCTGCTCTCTATTTCTGTTCAAATAATCATCTAATGCCATTTTAAATGCTTCAAGTGAGTCATTCCAGGCAGCTCAAGAAGGTTCATTGGATGCTTCCAAGGATGAAGGACTTGTCTCATGAAGAGAACTGAAGCAGTTTAAACCAATACTCACTGGGGTTTAGAAGAATGAGAGGAGATATATTTTAGGGGATTGATTGGGTAGGTGTATAGCACTTGTTTCCTCTTGCTGAACATTCGAGAACAATAGGCCATAGTTTTGGGATAAGGGGTGGCAGATTTTAAAAAAGGTTGTGAATATAGCCCAATCCATCACACAAACCAGCCTCCCAGACATTGACTTTGTCTACACTTCCTATTGCCTTGACATAGCAGCCAGCATAATTAAGGACCCTACACATCCCAGACATTCTCTCTCCCACCTTCTTCCATTGGGAAAAAGATACAAAAGGCTGAGGTGAAGTACCAACTGACTCAAGAATAGCTTCTTCTCTGCTGCTGTCAGACTTTTGAATGGACTTTCTTTGCATTAAGTTGATCTTTCTCTTCACCCTAGCTATGACTGTAACCCTACATTCTGCACTCTCTCCTTTTCTTCTCTATGAACAGTATGCTTTGTCTGTATAGCGCGCAAGAAACAATACTTTTCACTGTACACTAATATATGTAACGATAATAAATCAAATCAAACAGAAATGAGGAGGAATTACTTCACTCAAAGGCTTGTGAATCTGTGGAATTCTCTACCCAGAATGTATTGGATGTTGGAACACTAGACAAATTTAAGGAGGAGATAGACAGGTTTTTAATGAGTAGCGAGTGAAGGGTTGTGGGGAGCTGTCAGAATGATGAAGATGAGGCTGAGACTAGCTCAGCTATGATTGTAGTGAATGGTGTGGCAGGCTTCAGTGGCCAAATGGCCCACCCCTGCTCTAATTCTTACGTTCTTATAACACTCTTCCAGACCCGAAATACTCATTATCTGGAAAAGTTTCGTTTTCACACATCTCATTTGCCTCTTTTGCAAATCACTTTCAATCTGCTTGATTGAGCGGGAATGATTTCTTGCCACCTAAACTGTCCAGCTAACTTCACTTCCTGAAGAGCACTCAGGGTCAGTCTCGAAACCATGCTGAGGTGTCATGTCATTCCTGGTCCCCTGTGTAACATCAGACCTGGAGAAATGCGTAATCTCGCTCCCGTAACAGTGTGAGAGGTCATTCCGGGAATAACGCATAAGCTTACTCCTAGAAGAGTGCGTCACGTTAATACTGTGAAAAATAGAGTCGATGATATAGGTTGTCCTGTATCCATCATATTTACAGATTGGCCTGTCAAACAGATAGAGTTTCTACTTTAATGCTGCATACATTCTCCTTGTCAGCACCGTGTCAGTTTGGATGGTCATATTGACAGCTCCGAGGCTGCAAGTTTCAGATGAATGAGAATAAATGTAGGCACACTTGGTCCGATGATTTTTCAGCTGACTTCAGTTTCTTTGCTCAGTGATCTGCCACTTCACTTCTTACTCCTTAATTACTTGCCAGCTGCCTTTCGCTTGTCATTCTATTTTGCCCGAACATCACATCTGGTGTGGACGGAAAATATTAGACCTGAACTCTACCTCACCTCGGGATGTGCGCGTTTCAGTACAATGTTTGCCTGGTCGCTGCTCACTGTCTCTCTATCTGTCTAACAGGTATCATTGGGGAAAGACCGACTTTTTAGCTTGTTAATTCCGAGAGGCTGTAGATAAAAAGAAAAAGATGGACTGTGTGCACCCCATACTCAGAGCTGGATTGGAAATGTGGCACGGTGGTTAGCGGTGCTGCCTCACAGCGCCGGGGTCCTGCACTGAATTCTAGCCTCGGTTGACTATGTGGAGTTCGCATATTCTTGTACGTGTGTGGATTTCCTCCGGATGCTCTGGTTTTCTCCCAAAGAAAAGTGGGTTAGTTGGATTGGCCGTGTTAAACTCCCCTTTGGTGTCGGGGGGACCAGCAGGGTAAATATGTGGGGTTATGGGGACAGGGGCTGGCTGGGATTGTTGTGGGTTTCGGCTCAACGGCCCAAATAGCTTCCTTTTGCACATTAGGAATTCTACAGTGCTACATCTCCCCTTCTCCTCAATGTGATAGGCACAAACTCATAAATAGACACTTCCGTGAACTTCATTGATAGGTTTGCCTTGCTCACTAGATTGTATCTGTTCATCACAAGCACAGGCTGTGCTTCCCCAAACAGTTCAAAAAAAACATAGCCATCAGTTCTATTTTCCCATCTTCAATGAGTCTAAACGAAGTGCAAAAACTTCCTCACGTAACTCAATAGGGGAAGCAATATCTCAATATCTCAGCCCCACAGGCCAGGAATTCTCAGCTTTTATCCAGAATTAGCCTAGTTGAACTAGCTGACCACAACAGAATGGCAATAGGATTACCTGAACATATCAAATAGAAGCAAAAGTAGGCCATCTGACCCCTTTAGCTTGCTCCACCATAAGATCATCGCTGATTTGTTTGTGTTTTGAGTTCAACAATCCCGTCTATCCCCGATAACCTTTGACCTCTTGCCTATTAAGAATCTATCTACCTCTTCAAAACATTCAATGGCCGTGCTTCCATACCTTTTGAGACTGAAAGTTCCAAAATTGTACAATTGTCACTGCCCTATAAGGGTGACCACAAATTTTAAAAGAATAGGTGGAATTTTCGGGCTGTGCCCACCTCAAATCTGGAAAATTCCCTCCCCCTCCCCAACACTTTTCCGAGCTCAACAGACATTTAAATGGTACGTTCAGGTTTCTGTCTCATTTTTGATTCCCATGGTGGTTGGGATAGGAAAATTCCACAAGTGGCTTTAGTTCTTTGGAGGCCAAAGCATTGTCTGATTTCAAGAAGAAATAAGATCTAGCTCTTGGGGTTAAACGGATCAAGGGATTGAGAAGAATGAGGGAATCAGGGTATCGAATTTGATGATCAGCCATGATGATAATGAATAATGGAGTAGGTTCAAAGGGCCGAATGGCCTATTCCTGCTTCTAGTTTCTCATCCACAAGAGGAGACATCCTTTCCACGTCCATCTTATTAAAACCAGCCAGGATCTTATAAATTTCAATCGAGTCACCCCCTCAACTCTTCTAAACTCCACTGGAAACAAGTCCAATCTTTCCAATCTTTCCTGATAAGACAACCTGCTCATCCCAAGTATCAATCTAGTTAATTCCTCCAAACCACCTCCAACACATTGGCATTCTTTAGGAAAGGAGCAGCCAGAATATTTGTTCCCAATCACCGTGCGACCCCCTGCTGGAAAGAGCAAGTCAGCGGAGGATAGGATCAAGCTCAGCTATGATGCCTTTGCAGTTGAATAGTCAAAATATGGCTTCACATGTACGTAGAATCCCTACAGTGCAGAAGGAGGCCATTTGACCCATCAAATCTGCACTGATTACAATCCTACCCCGGTCCTATCCATGGGATCATAGAGTCATAGAACCTACAGTGCAGAAGGAGGCCATTCAGCCCATCGAGTCTGCATTAACTACAATCCCACCCAGGCCCTATCCCCATAACCCCTTGCATTTATCCTGCTGGTCTCCCTGACACTAAGGGCCAATTTAGCTTGGGCAATCCACTCATCTTTGGACTGTGGGAGGAAACCAGAGCATCTGGAGGAAACCCGGGCAGACACGGGGAGAACGTGCAGACTCCACACGGCCAGTGACCTGAGGCCAGAACTGAACCGGCTCCCTGGTTCCGTGAGGCAGCAATGTGCCACTGTGCTGCCCATATGATGAATGGCCACTTGAGCAAAGGATACCAGAGACCCTTGGAAAAATAGCAAATCAACAGCTTCAGGAAGAAGAGGGTTGAGATCCGTGAATGTCTAAGAAGGAGGCCATTTCTGAACTATCTTTCACACTCCACTGTCCCCTGATGTGGAAATCGTGATTAGTAATTCAAATTGTCAAAAGTCATCAGGCATTTCTACAGAAGGGCTGATTGTCCTCGACGTACATAATGACAAATTTATTAACCCGCATGGAAATATCCAACAAGATAGTTATTGTTCTGACTGCCTCGCTTTTCTGTGAAATGTTACCACACCCTCCCTGCCAAAGCCCCCTCCCTGATCGTGTGTGAAATCAGGATGTAAAGAGCCCAGTCCCTGCACATGATAAGAAAAGGAGACAAATCTTCCAGCTTGTGCAACGAATCCTGACAAGTTCTGTGAAGGGTCCAGAAACAGATGGAAGAGACTTGTTGCGGTTTGACCAGCCTGTGAGCAGCTTGTCTTTCTGCCTGTCTAAATTGCTGCTCCCTGCCCCCCCCCTCCCCTCTCCGCGATTCTGGCCTCAGAATTGGTTAACATCCCCCTCAGGGATCCCACTGTGAAAAGCTGTCAGCTTTGCTCAGCCGGTAACGCTCTTGTCTTTGCAGAATTTACACATTTCAGCCACTCTCCAAGGCTTCAGCACACATTCTGAGTTGACACCGCACTGAGGGAGTGCTCTCAAAGTGCATCGGATCAAACATTAATCAAACTTCTGCCCGAAATCCTGTACTTCCGTGCATCTGGCACCCAGCAGGAGCCAACATTGTCAAATTCCCTATCCCCCATTACAAATAAAAAGCAGAAAAATCATGAGCTGAGGGAGTGTAAGTTCCCATTTACACTTCAGAATACACTTGGGAATAAATTCCCATTTACACTTGAGAGTGTAAACTCTCTCATAACGAGCCAAACTCATGGATAATGGAAATCCTAGACACTTCCTTCTTGGAAGATACAGATTCCAGGATGTGGGAGATTTCCCCTCACTGTGATTGGTCCTTAAAACATTCTTCCCTTAACCGACAATTCCAAAAACAAAGGCAAACGGCTTTTCATCTCATTGCCCAGATCATTTAGTATGCCATTTCAGACGGCAGTTGGGAGTCAACCACATTGCTGAGGCTCTGGAGTCACATGTAGGCCAGATCAGGTCAGGATGGCAGATTTCCTTCTCTCAAGGACATTAGTGAACCAGGTGGGTTTTTACAACAAGTGACAGTGGTTTCATGATCATCAATAGAATCTTAATTCCAGATATTTTTTATTGAATTCAATAAAATTCGAACCCAGATCCCCAGAACATTTGCTGAATTTCTGGAATAAAATTCTAGTGATAATACCACCACATCATCGCCGCCCCCTACAATACGATACTGACCACACTTCAAAAATACCAAATTTGCTGTAAAGTGTTTTCAGACAGTCTTGAGAACATGCTATCCGAATGCAATTCCTCATTGTCAAAATTCTCCAAATTCTGAGGGTAAAGACCAACACTTCTAACAGTAATTTCATTCACAAACATCGTGAGAATTAACAAAGATCGATATTCAGTCTCTTGAGTCTTGTGTTCCAACTAGTCATGGATAATATGTGCAATTGTGCCTCTCCCCCACTAACTCCCCCTTATCAGTCAACTCCCTCTTTTTCTCACCAATTCTTAATTTGCGTTGAAGCAAAACTGAGCGTGGCACAAAGACATAGCGGTTGGCACAGTTGCCTCTCACACCAGGGTTCAATTCCTATCTGTGTGGAGTAAGCACTTTCTTCCCATGTCTGCACAGGTTTCCTCCGGGTGCTCCGGTTTCCTCCGGTTTCCTCCCTCAGTCCAAAACATGTGCAAATTTGGCTGATAGGCCACCCTACAGTTCCCCTTATTGTCAGGAGGATTAGCAGGCTAAATACATGGAGTTACAGGGATAGGGCCTGGGTGGGATTGTGGGCAATGCAGGCTTGATTCTGGGCACTGCCAACTGATCTTCTTTTGCACTGTAGAGATTTTATAGTTGTCCAATGCGGGATGCTTCAATAACTGTACTTCTTGTCATCTTACCACACACCATTCTGATTTGGAAAAACATCACTGTTCCTTCACTCTACTTGGGTCAACACCCTTCCAAATAGCCCTGTGGACGTGTCTGCACCTCATGGACTGCAGTGGTTCAAGAAAACGGCTCACCAAAGCCTCCTTGGGGCAATTAGGGATGGACCATAAAAGCTGGCCTAACCAGCAAAGCACACATCGCATGAATGAATTTTTAAAAAAAGTCTTTATTTTACGGAGGAATGAAACAAAAGGAAAGAAGCAGGAATAATTCAACACAATGAAAAAATGGGCAGAAGGCTCTGAGAATTACACAGCAGATACTAATTGCTTTGATATTTACAGCATAAGATAGGAGCAGTTTACAGCAATTAACTGACCATTCTGCGTCATTAGCAATGCTGTGATGGTTTGAAAGTCACACACTGAACATTATTTGAATGGATCTCTTCCATTCCTGCGTAATATCAGTGGACGACATGTGAAAACCCTACCTCTGAAGAATTTCCACTGACTCCTAAGGTTCACAGAGCATTTCTTAACATCTATACACATTTATCAGCTCATTAACTCTACAGTGGCACAGTGGTTCGCACTGCTGCACCACAGCACCAGGCACCTGGGTTCAATTCCAGTCTCGGGTCACTGCCTGTGTGGAGTTTGTACATTCTCCCTGCGTCTGCGTGGGTTTCCTCCGGGTGCTCCGGTTTCCTCCCACACTCCAAAGATGTGAGGATTAGGTGGATTGGCCACGGTAAATTGCCTAATCAGGGAAATTAGGAGAGTAAATATATGGCGTAATGTGGACAGGACCTGGGTGGGATTGTGGTCAGTGCAGACTCGATGGGCCAAGTAGCCTCCTTCTGCACTGTAGAGATTCTATGATTCTGTGCTACAAGTGATTGTATATTGTGTTGAATATCTCCCCTTGTGCCAGCTTAGCCTACAGACCTTTATAACTTGTTTAGGGAAACTCCTTTTTGATCACACTGCTTACTCCTGGTGCAGCCATTGTTGAAAAGGGAAACAGAGGCCATTTCTCTTTTGCCATTTCTTCGTCAAGTGACTGGATCAGAGCAGATGGCATCCAACCCGCGATCTCGGCTATGGCGCGGGTGGAAAATCTTTCACCTCGCAGTCAGAACACCGCTGGTTATCACTTCGGAAGCATGAGCACGATTTCCAGGCTGACCCATCAGTGAAGCGCCGAGGGAGTCCCACCCTGTCAGAGGTGTTGTCTGTGAGATGAGCCTATTAACCAGGGTATTGCCTACCTTCTCAGGCGAATGTGAAAGATTCCGTGATGTTACTTTGAGGATAAGGGGAGCTGTCCATGGTGTCCTGATGTGGAGATGTTCGTATTGGACTGGGGTAAACACAGTAAGAAGTCTCACAACACCAGGTTAAAGTCCAACAAGTTTATTTGATAGCAAAAGCCACTTTTGCAACCAAATAACCCTGTTGGACTTTAACCTGGTGTTGTGAGACTTCTTACTTGGTGTCCTGGCCAATGTTTATTTATTAACCAACATCACTGCTGCAGTTTATCTGATCATTATCCCAATGCTGATTGTGGGACCCTGTTACTAATCTGCCAGGTTCCCTAAATTACGAGGGCCAAATCTTAAAACATTCAGCAAAGTGCTGGCAAATGTCATTGGACATCCCAAGGTCATGAAAGATGTAAGTATGTTCATTTTTCTTTCAATATAAATCTTTACAAGTTGCAGTGAAAATTTAATTATTTTACACGTATCTATATTACCCACCCCCCCTACAACCCCAACTTTCCTCCAGACCTACACTACTCAAAATCAAATCCTATCGCATTTTACCTCATAAATAGTGACAATAATATTTGTACCACACAAGTGTCAGGCAGTGAACTCCTAAAGTGAAAGAGAATTTAATCATCTCCCTTAACATTCAATGGTTTGAATCTTCTACTATTATCTTCTGAGGGAATTATCATTGACCAGAAACAGAATTCACCAAAGATCCTTAGATAGCATCTTCCAAACCCACAACTACTTCCATCTAGAAGGACAAAGACAGCAGATACATGGGAACACCATCTCCCAAGGTGGTTCCTCTCCAAGCCACTTACCATCCTGACTTGGAAATATATCACCATTCCCTTACAGTTGCTGGGTCAAAATCCTAGAATTCCCACCCTAACGACATTGTGGATCAACCCACAGCACGTAGACTGCAGCAGTTCAAGAAGGCACCTCACCACCACCTTTTCAAAGGCAACTAAGGATGAGCAAATAAATCCTGGACAGCCAGCAACTCCCATGTCTCACAAATGAATTTTTTTAAAAAAACTACACGTTAAATGCAATCACTACTAGAGCAGGTGAACGGTTGGGAATTCTGCGGAAAGTGACTCACCTCCTCAGCCCCCCATAGTCTTTCCGCCACCTACAAGGCACAATCAGGAGTGTGATGGAATACTTTCCACTTGCTTGGATGAATGCAGCTCCAACAACACTCAAGAAACTTGAAACAATCCAGGACAAAGGAACCAACTTGATTGGCACCTTATCCACAACATTAAACACTCACTCCATCATCACCAATGCACATTGGCAGCAGTGTGTACCATCTACAAGATGTGCTACAACATCTCACCAAGGCTCCTTAGACAAAACTTTCCAAACCCACGAACTTTATCACCTTGAAGGACAATTTTGCATTTATCTGGGAACATCTCCACCTGAAGGTTCCCCTCAAAGTCACTCACTGTTCTAACGTAGAAGGACATCATAGTTCCTTCAGTGTCATTGGGTCAAAATCCTGCAACTCTGTCCCTAACAGCACTGCGGATGTACCTACACCTCAAGAACTTGAACAATTCTAGAACACTGCTCAGCATCACATTCTTAAGGCCATTTACAGATGGGCAATAGATGCTGGCCTAGTCAGGGATGATGTGGAGATGCCAGCATTGGACAGGGGTAAACACAATAAGAAGTCTCACAACACCAGGATTAAGACTAACAAGGTCTATTTGATAGTAAACATCACAAGCTTTCCGAACGCTATTCCTTCATCAGGTGAGTCTCCATTCACTTGACGAAGGAACAGTGTTCCGAAAGCTTGTGGCATTTACTAACAAATAAACCTGTTGGACTTTAACCTGGTGTTGTGAGATTTCTTACTAGTTAGGGACGCCTATGTTCCATGAAAGGATGAACAATAAATTATATCTATGTTACATTTTTAATATAAATATGAAGCCCAGAGTATTTGATGGAAGCAATGCAGGATGGAAATGGAGGTTTGAGAAGGATCAGTTCGAATAAGCAGTCTTTGCACACTAACCTGCTTGAAATAAGTCTTGAATTAGTCCCAGCTCATCGGTTTTGCAATCATGGTAATTTTCTTGCTAATCATCAGCCAGAAATCTCCGGTCCTGCGTGTCCGTCTACAGCTGCCAGCAAGAATGGAGAATGTGGTGCTCAACCAAATTGCCATTCACTGCAGCAGGACTGGAGAATTCCAACCGCTGGCTAGCTGGAGAGTTCTGGCCATCATGTCTCAGCATGTTTCATTCTAAGTGAATCACGATCCATGAGACTGATTATTTTTCACTGTCCAAGGAACAGAAGGAAAATGTTAAAAGTAACATTAAAGGTTATTTATTTATTAGTCACAAGTAAGGCTTACATTAACACTGCAAAGAAGTTCCTGGGAAATGTTCCTAGTCACCACAGTCCGGCATCTGTTTGAGTCAATGCACCTAACTAGAATATCTTTTGGAATGAGAGAGGAAACCGCAGCACTCAGAGGAAACCCATGTAGACACAGAGAGAACACAGAAGTTCCGTACAGACAGTAACTCAAACAGGGAATTGAACCCCAGTTCCCTGGGCATTGCAAGGTATGAGGAAGGATGGAGTAAGGAACTGTCACCCAGTCCAACTCCACCCCATCCCAAGTTTGTCCTGTGAGATCATTCCTGATTCTGTAACTTTCCTCCCTCCCTCAGAATCCAAATAATGCAGCAGCTTCCTTGACATTATTGGAGAATGGTGTTGTTAAACTTGGAGTTTTTTGTACTTGAATCCATGTAAAGATTGTTTGATAATCTGGGAAATCGTGCAATCTACATTTCCAAGAAGAGGAAGTGAGACCCTGCTTCATTTCTTCGAGGCCATTTTATAAAATACTGGTGATTGCCAGAGTTGAGTTCACTGAAATCACAGAAATCCTACAGTACAGAAAGAGGCCATTCGGCCCATTGAGTCTGCACTGAGCACAATTTCATCCAGGCCCTACCCTCATATCCCTACACACGCGCCCACTAATCCCTCTAACCTACACATCTCAGGACACTAAGGGGCAATTTTAGCATGGCCAATCAACCTAACCTGCACATCTTTGGGAGGAAACCAGAGCACCCGGAGGAAACCCACACAGACATGAGGAAAATGTGCAAACTCCACTCAGACAGTGACCCAAGCCGGGAATTGAACCCAGTCCCTGGAGCTGTGAAGCAGCAGTGCTAACCGCTGTGCTGAGTTGTGTGAGAAAGACATGAACTCACAGTTCAGAAGAGGGTGGGGGTGAGAAGCAGACAGGTCTGCACATTCGCAGAAGATTTGCGTTCATATAGTGCTTTCTGGAGACACTGGACATCCCAGAGTGCTCTACAGCCAATGAAGTACTTTGAAGCTTTGTAGCTATTGTAATGCATGCAATCCTTGGGTCTGTGGGGAGTTTGCACAATCTCCCCATGTCTGCACGGGGTTCTTCCGGATGCTCTGGTTTCCTCCCATTATTCGAAAGATATGCGGGTTAGGTGATACCAGTGCCATGCTATTGACATGTGAACACGTGATTGATTGAGGGTGAAAATTGGGAGCTTTTTGCAACTATTAAAAGAATCAGGGACTTGTATATATCGAACATCCTTCAGGCTGTTCAATGGGAACAATAAAAAGATAAGACCCAGAGGTACCCCGAGCTCTTGTTTACACTGTGTCACACACAACAACAACTGTGCAATCAGTATAACGGGATGGCAATTCTCCTTGCTTACAAACAATTTTGGGTCAAAAGTATATCTGTGCGCAAAAATGAGTGGATTGATTGTCTGTCTATCATCCGAGTTAATATTGCCGGCAACAAAAGCCCTTGAAATCTTTGTTGTTCCTTGTTCAATTTCTATTAATTTCAGGCAGCTACAGACTTAATATGTTTGGAGAGCTTCAAATGCTCAGAATGTCACGATATAATAGTGAGAAGAGAGAAAGAGAGAGAGTATATGAAAAGAGAAACTATTGGAAAATCTCAGCAAGTCGGACAGCATTCTGTGGGGAGGAAATGGAGCCAATGATTTGACTCTAAATAACCCTTTGTCAGAGAGAGTGGTACATAACCAAAATGTGCATGTTACAGCCTTGGCACCAGCCGTGCTCTTTTTTATAGGAATAACACCGAACATTCAAAAAATCACATGTGGGATTTCTGGTTTTAATTGTCTGAGGGCATCATTGAGGAATTTTCCGGAATACTTCTCCCCAGCACGGTGGCACAGTAGTTAGCACTGCTGCCTCACAGCGCCAGGGATCCAGGTTTGATTCCCAGCTTGGCCACAGTGTGGAATTTGAATGTTCTCCCCATGTCTACGTGGGTTTCCTCTGTGTGCTCCTGTTTCCTCCACAAAGATGTTCGGGTTAGATGGATTGGCCGTGCTAAATTGTTCTTTAGTGTCAGGAGGGCTAGAGGGTAACTATGCAAGACTATGGGGATAGGCCCTGGATGAGATTGTTGTCAGTGTGGGCTGAATGGCCTCCTTCTACAATGTAGGGATTCTATGATTCTACATCTCCCATCCTCCTCAGCTGGACCACCTTCCACTCTGTCTTCCTGCCTTCCATGGGCAGGATTTTCTGTTCGTGCTCGCCTCTAGACCAAAAGATCCCGTCCGATTTTGCTCGGTCCTGTCCCGCCTGCTACGATTCCCATGGCGGTGGGACAGGATAATTCGGCTGGAACTCAACACCGCGATCGCCTGCCATGGAATTGGCACAGGTGAGGATCCGACAACAGAAATCTCCGTTAACATTGAGTGGGAATTTCCATTCTCATCCGACCAAGGATATAAAACCTCCACCCAGTGTGTTCAAAAATGTGTGGGTTGGATTAACTTTGGTAAATGCACAGGATTACAGGGATCAGGCAGTGGGGAGAGCCTGGGGAGGAGCTTCTATTGGAGAATGGGTACAAACTCAATGGGCCAGATGGCCTCTTTCTGTACTGTAGGGATTCAATGGTCATTGACCCTGGGTCATTTCTCGATCTTTTGTCTCTGCCGTGAGTGTAGGAATGGTAGAGGGGTGCAGCTTTGATTCTCAGCGCCAATGGGTTTGTGTTGAAACCCCTGCCCACTGGTACCAAGTTTATAATCCATGTTAATAACCCTCCGTACAATTGGGATGAGTGGCTGCCTTTGCACCGTGGCTGTCACTGACTCCCACAACACAGGCATTGGTGCAACGTGATCTGATTCTCCGAGGCGGATAGCTGGGAACAGCTGTGTTTCTTTTAGCAAGTTAGACAAAGAGCCTGATGAGTTTACCTCTGTGTCGCCAGCTGCTGTGGGAGACGGTGTTACCAACAGCCGGGGGGGCACTGGCCTGGAACGAGCACTGTATAAAAGCAGCTTATGTTGTTGCTGCTCATTACAACACAACTTAGCAGTTTCAACAAACACAAGATAAAAATGACAACCAGTGGAGAAACATGGCGGCCACTGTTCCCCACACACCCCATCCCCGCAGTCAACTAAACCAATTCACACTTTCCCAGAGAGAGAGAGAGCACAAGAGGCGCTGACATTCTCGCAGGATGTCCGGGGACTGGAATAATAAAAAGACCAAACTGAGTGATGATCATCTGGAAGTTGTACATTTTGTACAAAAAGACTGCCGTGACGTAACTGAACAAAACTGCCCAGAGAGTGTTCATCATAAGGGGATGGGTCTTGGCATCGCGGTAATTATGTAGCGAGTTTGCAGCCACGATCGTAACATCATCAAATCTACGGTACAGAGACAGGCCTTCGGCCCAAACTGCTCCATGCCAAACAAAAGGCTAACCCCACTTTGCCTGCATTTGGCCCATATTCCTCCAAACCTTTCCAATCCTTGTATCTCTCCAAATGCCTTTTAAATGTTGCCAATGTCTCTGTCTCAACCACTTCTCCAGCAACTCATTCCACATACGTACCACCCACTGTGTAAAAGCATCGCTCCTCAGGTTCCCATTAATTCTTCTTTCCCTGCTTCCCGCTGTGTGGAGTTTACACATTCCCTCCATGTCTGCATGAGTTGCCTCCGGGTGCTCTGGTTTTCTCCCACACTCCAAAAAAGTCCAGGTTAGGTGGCTTAGCCATGTTAAATTGCCTTTTAGTGTCAGAGGGGCTAGCTAAGGTAAATGCATGTGGTTGTGAGGATAGGGCCTGGGTGGGATTGCAGTCAGTGCAGACTTGATGGGCTGAATGGCCTCTTTCTGCACTGTAGGAGTCTATGATTCTATTCTATGGTTTAACTTAAACCTATGCCCTCTAGTTCTCGATTTCCCAATCCCCTGGGAAAAAGACTGAATGCATTCATCCTATCCACGCCTCTTATGATCTTATGTATTGCTAAAAGATCATTCCTCAGTATCCTATGCTCCAAAGAAATAAGTCCTAGCCTGTCCAATCTCTCCCTAATCAACAGTTTAATTTGGCAAATGAAATGATAACAGGGAGGGTTTCTGTGCTAATCTGGAAATTTCAGTCCAACAAGATTCAATGCTGCGTTGAGTTCTGGGAGATATACAAACTCCAGGACCACTGAGGAATGGCCTTACTTTGTGGGTGGGAGCCTATGCTGCAAGTGTCAGTAGGCTATTCACCTCCAGAAACCATCACCCGAGCCAGATCTTGGCCGGAGTTCTTCAATCATTCATGCCAGTGGGATTCTCCAGCCATACTGAGGTAGGGTGACATCAATGGAAATTCTGTCTAACAGTAGACTAGAGAATCCCACCACTTGCCAACAATGCAGCACCTCCCACCAGCAGGAAACACGTGGCTGGGAGACCGGAAAATCTCTTTACTGTAATAGGAAGAGCAATTCATCTTTGCCATGTCTGACCCAAGGATGTGGAGGGTAACTGTAAAAGCCCCACTTAGTCCTACCCTGGGTTCAAATAACTCATGATGTAGAGATGCCAGCGTTGGACTGGGGTAGTAAGAACTCAGTAAGAATTTAGCAACACCAATTTTAAATCCAACCGATTTATTTGATAGTAAATTTGCGAGCTTTCAACACTCTGTGTCTTCGTCAGGCAAATGCAATGTTCTGGTCGTGTTCACTGACCAAATGCAGTGACCAGAATACTGCATTTGCGTGACGAAGACACAGTGTTGAAAGCTCACAAATTTACTATCAAATAAATCGGTTGGATTTAAAATTGGTGTTGCTAAATTCTTACTGAGTTCAAATAACTCAGCACAGATGGAATGTTTACAAGTTACATTTGCAATCAGTACAGCTCCGTACTAACCCAACAGTTAATAATCTGAAAGGATCAGTATTAACAGAATGGTGTAGTTAATAATCTTTTCTTTCATTCATTTGAGGGACTTGGGTGTCACTGCCTGGCCAGCATTTATTGCCCAAGTAGCAACAGCCTGAGGGCAGTTGAGAGTCAACCTCATTGTTTGGGAGTCACGTGTAGGCCAGACCAGGTAAGGATGGCAGATTTCCTTCCCTAAAGGACATTAGTGAACCAGAATGGGTTTTTCTGATTGACAATGGTTTTATGGTCATCGGTAAATTCTTAATTCCAGATTTTTTTACTGAAATGAAAACCGTGGCAGGATTTGAACCCAGGTCCCCAAAACTTTAGCTGAGTCTTTCCGTTAATAGTCTAGGGATAATACCACTACAACTCCTACTCTGAAGGGATTAGTACTAACTGAACAGTTCTGTTAACAATCTGAAAGGCTCGAATACTGGCGGACTTGAAGAAGTTCCCTAGTTTTAGATTAATAGAGGGGTGGGATGAGACAGGTCACAGGCTGTTGCTTGTAACAGACTCGAAACTACATCTTCACTGTGACATTCTGCATCAATCAACAATTGGAACCCATTCATTGGAATAGACAGATTGTGAGAAAGAATATTTTACTGCCCAGTTCCCCCCAGTATCCTTGTGTTCCTCCCCCCCTCCCCTCGCCCCAACCCCATATCCTTCACTGATCAAATTGCAGTGGTATCACAAACTCATTCTGTCATTATCATTGAAGAATAATTCGTAGCCAGTGCAACAAAGAATCTTCACATTACAATAAGGGTAATACTCTTGCCATAAGTAAATTGTACAAAAGGTACATGAAAACTTCAAGCTGTCCAGTTCTCTGGAGAAGACCCATTAAGAATGCGTCTGAATGGCCATAAATTAGGAGAGGGGAATATGCAAAGAGATCTGGGTGTGTGCACCAGTCACTGAAGGGAAGCATGCAGGTGCAGCAGGTGGTAAAAAAACAAATAGTTTGGAATTATAGAATCCTACAGTGCAGAAGGAGGCCATTCAGACCATCAATCACCAACTACAATCCCACCCAGATTCTATCCCCACAACCCAATGCATTTACCCTAGCTAGTTCCCCTGATATCAAGGGGCAATTTAGCACAGCCATTCCACCTAACCTGTACATCTTTAGACTGTGGGAGGAAACTGGAGCACTAGGAGGAAACCCACACAGACACAGGGAGAATACATAGCTCCACATAGATAGTGACCCAAGCTAGGAATAGAACCCAGCTCCCTGGTGCTGTGAAGCAGTTGTGCTAACCACTTGCTACCGTGCCATCTCATGGCTTCATAGCAAGAGGATTCAAGTACAGGAGTAGAGGTTTTAATGCAGTTATACAGGGCTTGGTGAGACCTACACCTAGTGTGTAGGCTAGTTCTGCTTATCTGAGGAAGGGATATTCTTGCTCTAGAGAGAGTGCAAAGGAAGTTAGCAGACTGATTCCTGGGATGGCAGGATCGAGTCAATTAGGATTATATTCACTGGAGTTCAGAAGAATGAAAGGGGACCTCATGGAAACCTATAAAATTCTAACAGGGTGAGACAGGGTAGATGCAAGAAGGATGTTCCCAATATTGGGGGGTGTCCTGAACCAGCAATGGTCACAGTCTGAGGATACAGGGTAGACCATTTAGGACAGAGATGAAGAGAAACTTCTTCACCCAAAGACTGGTCAGCCTGTGGAATTCATTCACAGAAAGTAGTTGAGGCCAAAATATTATGGGTGGGATTTTCCAGTCACACTTGCCCCAAGTCTGGAAAATCCTGCCCCCAGATCAACAGACCATTGCACGATACTGTCCCGCCTGCTATGATTCCCATGGCAGGTGGGATGGGAAACTTCCATCCCAAAGGAGAAATTAGATATCGCATTCAAGACAAAGGGGACCAAGGATAAGGCAGGATCAGGCTAGTGGGCTGGACAATCAGCCATGATTATATTAAATGGCAGAGATGGTTTGAAGGGTCAAATGGCCTCCTTTTGTTACTATTTTCTATATTTGTATGCGAGTATTCCAAGATCTCAGGAACCAGAAACCATCCCAGAGGAAGTGAGTACCCAGTTTGCGTGGTCTGATGGGAAGGAGTGGGGATTGTGGGATGTTGGTTGTCTCGGTAGCTGTGACAAAGACTTCAGCCTTTAGCAGGTTACCTGTAACTCTATCAATTCTAGAGCAATTTACCAATAAATAGCAAAGGATACTGTCTCCATGCTTTGCATGTGACTCCCCCCCCCCCTCAGTGCAAAGGTCATGTGCCTCAGGGTAGATTCAGAAGGAATGTTCCCAATGGTGGGGGAGTCCAGAATTAGGGGTCATAGTTTGAGAATAAGGGGTAAACCCTTTTAACATTGAGGTGAGGAGAAATTTCTTCACCCAGAGAGTGATGAATGTGTGGAATTCAACACCACAGAAAGTGGTCAAAATAAACAGCAAAGCAGGCCCAAAGGGCCGAATTGCCACCTCCAGCTCCCATTTTCTGTGGGGGGATATTTTTCCATTCCCGCCCACCATCGAAATGATGAGGGTGGACCATGCAAAGGCAGGATTTTCCAGCTTTGCAGGACCGGCGGCTGGAGAATCTCACCCTGTGTTTCCATATGCTCCTTACATCACTGTGTGGGTGTAATCCCACATTAACTCTACAACTGCCAGACCCTCTTACCGCAGGCACCGTTACCAGCAGAGAGTTCCAAGCTGCTGGATATTCACACCTCTTCTGCTGATTTGATTCATTGTCAATTTGTCATCGAGCTGGGACTCGCACCAAGTGGTCAGGCTGACTGAAAAGAATAACCTGAAAATGAGCAAAAGAATAAGGAAAAGAAGGAGGGCAGTGGGGTGGCACAGTGGTTAGCACTGCTGTCTCACAACGACAGTGTCCTGGGTTCAATTCCAGCCGTGGGTCACTGTCTGTGTGGAATCTGCACATTCTCCCCGTGTCTGCGTGGGTTTCCTCCAAGTGCTCTGGTTTCCTTTCACATCCCAAAGACGTGCATGTTAAGGTTGATTGGCCGTGCTAAATTGACCCTAACGTCAGGGGATTAGCAATGATAAATATCTGGGGAATAGGGCCTGGGCGGGATTGTGGTTGGTGCAGACTCAATGGGCCGAATGGCCTCGTTCTGCACTGTAGGGATTTGATGAACGCAGTGATTAGCTGGATTAAAATTTTCAGGGTAAGTGCTGATCTTCATCCAGAAGGTGAGTTTAATCATTCCCAGGCAGGAATTGGCAAATGGACTGCGAGCGGAGAGAGAAAAACACCCAGCACATCAGGTCAGTCGCCTGGGATTAAACATTGTCAGCCATCAACCAGCCCCTGCAACCTCATGGGCCCCATCAATAACTTCACACTCGGCACTGAGGCCTCGATTAACTCCTGCCTTCTCTCCAAATAATGGAGAATTAATATTGTCCTGTATATACAGGCAGGACTGGAGATTCATTCCCTTCAGCTGTTTCAATGGCTTACCTGGCTGTTGACTGAGGGTGTGGGCAAAGCTCAGGGTATTGAGGGTAGAGGGAGTTGGGGCTGAGGAGGATTGAGAGTGAGGGCTATTGAGGGCAAAGGAATGAGGGAAGAGATCGTGGAATTGGAATGAAGATGAGGGAAATTGTTTGAAGTTTTTTTTAAATTAGTGTCACAAGTAGGCTTACATTAACACTGCAATGAAGTTACTGTGAAACTTCCCCAGTCGCCACACTCCAACACCTGTTCGGGTACACTGCGGGAGAATTTAGCGTGACCAATGCTCCTAATCAGCATGTCTTCTAGACTGTGGGAGGAAATCAGAGCACACGGAAGAAACCCACAAAGGCACAGGGAGAATGTGCAGACTCTGCACAGGCAGCGACCCAAGCCGGAAATCAAAGATTTCTAGCACTGTGAGGCAGCAGTGTCAACCACTGTGCCACTGTGTTGCCGTGAGAGTGAGGGGAATTAGAACATAGAACATAGAACATTACAGCGCAGAACAGGCCCTTCGGCCTTTGATGTTGCGCTGACCATTATAAAAAAGCAATGACCCTCCAAACTAAACCATTCCCTTCTCCTCCATAAACTTATCAACTAACCTCTTAAACGCCACCAAACTTGGCGCATCTGCAACTGCCGCAGGCAGGGCATTCCACTCCCTAACCACCCTTTGGGTAAAGAACCTACCTCTGATATCCGTCCTATAACTATCACCCCTTAATTTAAAGCTGTGTCCCCTCGTGCTAGCTTTCTCCATCCTAGGAAAAAGGCTATCACTGTCCACCCTATCTAAACCTCTAATCATCTTATATGTTTCGATAAGGTCCCCTCTTAGCCGCCTCCTTTCTAACGAAAACAACCTCAAATCCCTCAGCCTCTCTTCATAAGACCTGCCCTCCATACCAGGCAACATCCTGGTAAACCTCCTCTGTACCCTCTCCAATGCCTCCACATCTTTCTTATAATGTGGGGACCAGAACTGCACACAATACTCCAAGTGCGGCCGCACTAGAGTTTTGTACAGTTGCAACATGACGTTGCGGCTCCGAAATTCAATCCCCCTACCAATAAAAGCTAAGACTCCGTATGCCTTCTTAACAACCTTATCGACTTGACTGCCTACTTTCAGGGATCTATGCACAAATACACCAAGATCCCTCTGTTCATCAACACTATTAAGAATCCTACCATTAGCCCTATACTCTACACATTTATTATTCCTGCCAAAGTGCATTACCTCACACTTTTCCACATTAAACTCCATTTGCCACCTCTCGGCCCAGCTCTGCAACTTGTCCAAGTCTCTCTGCAAACTATAACACCCCTCTTCACTATCTACCACTCCACCGACTTTAGTGTCATCTGCAAATTTACTAATCCATCCTTCAATACCCTCATCCAGATCATTTATAAAAATTACAAACAGCAGGGGCCCCAAAACAGACCCCTGAGGTACACCACTTGTAACCGAACTCCACGATGAATATCTCCCATCAACCTCCACCCTCTGTCTTCTATCTGCCAGCCAATTCCTAATCCAATTAGCTAAATCACCCTCTATCCCATACATCTACATTTTCTGCAGAAGCCTTCCATGGGCCACCTTATCGAACGCCTTACTAAAGTCCATGAATTAGGGAGAGGGGATGAGAGTAAAGATCAGAGGATTGGAGATTAGGGGAATGAGGGTGAGGGGAATTGGCGATATCTCACAACACCAGGAATCTGGGTTCCATTCTGGCTTTGGGTGACTGTGTGAAGTCTGCACATTCCCCCCATGTCTGTGTGGGTTTCCTCTGGATGCTCCGGTTTCATCCCACACACCAACGGTGTGTTGATTAGATGGATTGGCCATGAAAACTTGTCCCTTAGTGTCCCAGGATGTGTAGATTAGATTGATTAGTCATGGTGAACATGAGGGGGTATGGAGAGAGGGCCTGACTCAATGGGCCAAATGTCCTCCTCCTGCACTGTAGGGATTCTATAAGAGAATAGCAGACAGAAAAGATTGCAGTGGCCTAACATTGTGATAAAATTGCTGGTTCTTACATTGTTTTAATCCTCTCTCTAATCCTGCCCAGGCATGCTTTGGCTATTTAATGACCTGCACTGCCCTCTGGTGGACTGTCACACCCCCAATGCTGACAGCTGAAAATATTCTGGAAAATATTCAAAGCTATTGCGGTGACTTGATGCTTCAGCACATGGTAATTATAAGTAGCAAATACCCGAGACTGCAGATGACGTCTTTTGTGGATCAGTTCCTTTCAAAACAGGAATTTATTTAATGTTTCGGTCTAGGGTATCCGAACGTACAGTTTTTAAAGGGGCAGTCCCTTAAGTTAAACCTGCCACAGGGTTCTGACTTTATCTTAAATTGGCATCAAATTGACTGGTATTTTCTGCTTCCTGGCGTCCATTGTTTTTATAATACCTGAACTCACCAAATGGCTACTGTTCCTGAAAGAAAGCTAAGGGTAAACATGGGAGAGTGTTATAATGTAATATGTTAACACTGAAGTTATAATGTTGAGCGGGATGGTGGCACAATGGTTAGCACTGCCTCCTCACAGTGCCAAGGACCCAGGTTCGATTCTAGCCTCAGGTCTGTGTGGAATTTGCACAATCTCCGCACGTCTGCTTGAGTTTCCTCTGGGTGCTCCAATTTTCTCCCACATTCCAAAGATGTGCGAGTTAGGTTAATGCAAAATTGTCCCTTACTGTCAGGGGTACAAGCAGGGTAAATATTTGGGGTTACGGGGATAGGGCCTGGATGGGATCGTTGTCGGTGCAGGTTCAATGGGCCAAATGGCCTCTTCCTGCACCGTAGGGATTCTGTGATTCTAAAATGGTTTGGGAACGATGTTGGCATGCATGGGGAAACAAGTATATACACAATGCTGCATCACTCACAGTCAGGGTGCTCTGGGCAACCTGGTTTAGCACTAGCCTGTAAATTTGTGCATTTTGTTCAATCTTTCCTCTGGGGGTATCTCAATCTTCAAATTCTGTTAAATGGCGACCTAGAGAAAAAAAATGCACAAATTTTGAGCGGGGTGGGGAGAGGGAGAAGACTTGGCAATAAATAGCTAGCGATAGTCAAGCGACTCAGATTAAGTGTCATTTGCTCATAGGGCCACAGCCGATATTAGAAACATATTCGGACAGAAATATGTTTAAGTTAAAGTTTATTTATTAGTCACAAGTAGGCATACTGCAATGAAGATACTGTGAAAATTCCCGAATTGCCTGCTTGGGTACACCGCGGGTGAACGTAGCGCAGACAATGCACTTCACCAGCGTGTCTTTGGAGTGTGAGAGAAAACCAGAGCACCCAGAGGAAACCCATACTGATATGGGGAGAATCAGAGAACTCCAACAGTATAGAAGGAGACCATGCAGCCCATTGAGTCAGCACTGATTCTCCAGCAGAGAATCCACTCAGGCCCTATCCTCATAACTCCACATTTTTATGTCCTAACCTACACATTTTTGTACACTAAGGGGCCAATTCATCTAACCGCCACATTTTTGGACTGTAGGAGGAAACTGGAGCGCCGGAGGAAACTGGAGCGCGGGAAAGAAACCCATGCAGACACAGGGAGAATGTGCATTCTCCGCACAGATGGCAATCCAATCCGGGAATTGAACCCAGGACCCTGGCACTCTGAGACAGCAGTGCTAACCATTGTGCCGCCAGTGAATGAACTAACATGTAAGTTAAGGCGTTTCAGATTTTTTTTGTTAAGCAAAACACAAAAGTTGACCAAATTTACACAAACCTGTTAGCAGTGGGCAGGACATCAGGTGGCAAAGCCACCCAGCAAATCCCAGAAAAAAATGATGCCTAACAAGAAGATGATCAACACGGATTATGGAGACCCCACTGAATATGAGAAATGCTGGAAAGGGAACTAAATATACTCTGCACCGCGTATACACTTTAGGATCGTATGATTATACATCTCTGTTGATTTTTTTAAATATACAAGACTTGTCTGATTGATTCCTGTTGAACTCAGTTGAATACAAGTAATTTTACCCAGTGTGCCATATTCAGGGCAGGGAGGTACGGTCAGCTGAGTTGTCCTTCAGAAAGGCATTGCACGTCAATTGGTTGGGTGGTTCCCCACCATTTGTCCAGCACTGATCCCCATGCTGGTTAGCCTACCCAGGTTCTCCCAAGGTCAACAAGAAGGAGAAGGGCTTGAACGCACTTGCAGGAGGGATGCTGAATTTTCCTCCTGCATGCAGATATTTCTGTGCAGACGTCTGATGAGAATGGGGTCAAACTCAGTGCTGATAGCTCCTCAAAACTGAATAACTTGTGGCTATTCAATAACTAGGAGATTGTGGTCAGCAATGGATCAAGTAGATCACTACCTCCCTTAGAGAACACCTTGCTGAGAGATTTGGGGATCGCTCTAAACCCTTTAACTCTTTCATTGTGCGTTGGACTGCCTGGTTCTCGAATGAGGATTCCCAGAATGGAGCTGTCATCAAGCTGTCTGAGCAGCCAATCACATTAATGAGTTCTCACAGACAGACAAACAGGAAATGGGAACTATTGTGTCACACACAGCAATTTAAAGAAGGATTATTTTAGTTTGTAAAAGTCTCATCATTTAAGATTAATGGAGCTGTTTAACAACATTCCAAAAATATAACATTTGTTTCCCAAAAAAGATCTAATTTTGAATCATAGAATCCCTACAGTACAGCAGGAGGCCATTCGTCCCATCGAACCTGAACTAACAATCCCACCCAGGTCCTACCCCTCTAACCCCACATATTTACTCTATTAATCTTCCTGACACTAAGGGGCAATTTAGCATGGCCAATCAACCTAACCCACACATCTTTGGACTGTGGGAGGAAACCGGAGCTCCCAGAGGAAACCCAAGCAGACACAGGGAGAATGTGCAGAGTAGTATAACTAAGATCAAATAGGATTTTACCTTTTTTTTTTAAAGAGTTTTATAATATGTGCACAAGAGCAGAAAAGGGAAAATTCTCACTGAAGCAAGAGATTTCAATGTTGGGCTCTTGGCTAAGTATTGAGATGGTGGAGGTTCTAGTGATTTGTCGTAGGCAGAGCATTGAGTGATAGACGGGAACATTCAGATTTCCATGCTAATTTGTCTATGTGCTAAATCCTGACATTCACTCAGTTTCAGGAAGATGATGGCAGAAAATGCTGATAATTTACTGTCAGAAATCTTGGCCAAACCCAAGCCAATGCCTTAGCTCACACATGAAGAAGCAGCACCTAGGCAAGGAAAGAGGGGACAGCTGGTGACACTGGGTTTATACTTCAACAAGAGTCACTGCCTTCAAGGGCAGCTACAGGGAGGTGGGATATGAGAAGCAAGAGCCTCAGGGGTAATGGTGATGTAGTGCTCAAGTCACTGAACAGGTAATCCAGAGGCCCAGATGAATTATCTGAGGATTCAATTTAAATTCAATTCATTAAAAAGTCAGTATTTGACACCAGCCTTAATCTATCAAACACAATGAATATTAGCAGTAAACAGGCTCACATATAATCAAACACCGAACAATAGAACACATCCCACGTATTCACTGAATGCCACAGTTGTGTGCTGTACCTTGACAATAAAACGCCCTTTTTGCTCCCTGATCAACTTCATCTCTCCATTCACTACACTTTTATTATTATGGGAGGAATTCTCCAGCCGTTCATGCCAGCGAGATTCTCCAGTCCCGCCGACAGGTATGGCGCCAGTGTTGGGGCGACATCAATGGGAAATTCCAATGACAGTGGCAGGAGCGAGAATCCCCCCCACCCCACCCCCGCACAGTTCCCGGCAGTGAACAGCGCGTCACCTCCCACCACTGAGAATCACATGGCTGGGAGGCTGGAGAATTCCCTTTCTATGTGCTTATAAAAGAGGTTTGGTGTGACTGATTATTGGAGGCCTGAAGCCTGTGGTAGCATCCCTGCATCTGGGCCAGAAGCTCTGAGTTCAACTCCAGCTCCAGAACTATGAAAGAAATCTGCTTATCTGTTCTATTATTCCCAGTAAGATTTATTTGGTAACATGAGCTTTCAGAGCACTGTTCCTTCATCAGGTGAGTGCCTATTATTCAAAGATTCAAAGAACAAAGAAGAACAAAACAGCACGGCCAACGAGCCCGCACCGCCACCCCGATGTTCCCATCTCTACCCGCGATCCCTGTCCATGTGTATGCCCCTCGTTAGACAACAAGGTGGACCAAAGCGCCTGTAAGATAAAAACAAGTACATCAATATCATCATCTATTTACACACTTCCCAGGGACTCCCAAGGCTCATGATCCCTATTTTAAATCAGTTTTCTATACCCCTCCATTCCCATTCTCTTCATGTGCCCATCTAAGTATTTCTTAAATAACTCCAGAGTACCTGCCTCCACCACTTTTCTTGGCTATTCTAACTCTCCTCTACACTTTCCAAATTCAGCTTGGGTTTCACTTGTCATCGATTCAAAGAAACCTTACAGTGCAGAAAGAGGCTATTTGGCCCATCAAGTCTGCACTGACCCCAATCCCACAATACTCCCCTGCTAATTTCTCTAACCTACGTTAAGGGGCAACTTTAGCATGGCCAATCAACTGACCCACACATCTTTGGACTGTGGGAGGGAACCCGGAGGAAACCCACGCAGACACGAGGAGAACGTGTAAACTCCACACAGACAGTGACCGGAGCCAGGAATTGAACTCAGATCCCTGGAGCTGTGAAGCAGCAGCGCTTACTGCTGTGCTACCGTGCCGCCCAACTATAAATCTCACAAATGTTGTCAATTATAAATTGGCTGTTAGTCCTTTCTCATTTTTATCCATTACTTCACTGGCTATCACTGGCAAAGCCAGCATTTGCTGACCATCCCTAATTGCCCTGGGACTGAGGATCTAGCCAGAGGGCAGTCAAAAGTCAATCACGTTGCCGTGAATCTGAATCCCATGATGGCCAGACTAGATAATGACGACAGATTTCCATCCCCAGTGGGTATGAGTGAGCCAGATGAGTTTTTACGACAATCAATGGCAGTTTCGTTATCAGGACTAGCTTTCAATTCCGGGGTTATTAATTGAATTTAAATTCCACCAGCTGCCATGGTGGGAATTGAACTCACGCCACAAGGAAGAGCAGATGCTAGGAACAGATAGTTTTTCATCAATCCACCACAAAAATCTTTCCCTCAGTATTCATTAAGAAGTAATGCCATCTCCAGCTAGGTTTGGGGAGAGTGAGTTAAGGTAGATTAACAGGAAAGAGGATGGATGTAAGTATTGGATGGTAAGACCATTAAAGTTCTTGCTGCTCTCCATATTTAAAAAAAATAAAGTTAATTTTTTTAATCAGAAGTAGGCTTATATTAAATGAATTTAGTATGAAAACTCCTCAGTTGCCACACTCTAGCACCTGTTCGGGTACACTGAGTGAGAATTTAGCGTATACAATGCACACCTTTAGACTGTGTTGGGAAACCAGAGCACCCAGAGGAAACCCACACAGACAAGCGGAGAACACACAAACTCCACACAGACAGTGACCCAAGCTGGGAATCGAACCCGGGTCCCTGGCGCTGTGAGGCAGCAGTGCTAACCGCTGTGCCACCGTGCTGCCCCACAACAACTTTAGACAATGCGTCATCTATTTATCTTCATGAAAATGCCTGCAGCCTCTCATCAAGCTGCAGATGTTAGCCTCTACAGCAGGCTTCACAGCAGCCTTGAAGACAGCTAGGCCTGAGGGAATTTATGGGTTCCTGTAAACTGAGACGTAAAAAGGACAGGTGAAGAATTGCTCGCTGCTGCTGGGTTGTAAACAGATTCAAACAGAATGTGTTTATGATGCTGCTACACACAGTGGAAAACTCCGCCCCACAACATACATTAAACAGCAGAAACTTCCCTGAGCAGTCATATCTTAAATAATATTTAGTCTTTTTCCAACCACAGGAGCCCGATGAGCACAGGAGCAGTATAATACAGAATTCTCTCCCTGCATAACAGTGTTTCACACCATGGTGACTAACACTTTCATTCATTCAATACAATTCTCTTCTGAAAAGAAATATAAAACATTCAGAAATTTTTTTCAGATGAGTTATTAAAGTGAGGCACCATCTGCTTTGCGAATAAAGAGATCAAGGGATAGGGAGAAGGATGGGGCGGAAGGGATCAGGATATTGAATTTATGTGATCATGAGCAGCACGGTGGCACAGTGGTTAGCACTGATACCTCACAGCGCCAGGAACTTAGGTTCGATTCCCAATTTGGGTCACTGTCTGTGTGGAGATTGCACATTCTCCCCATGTCTGTGTGGGTTTCCTCTGGGTGCTCCGATTTCCTCAAAAAGGTGTGTGGGTTAAGGGGATTGGCCATGCTAAATTGCCCCTTAGTAACGGGGGGGGGGGGGGGGGGGGTACTAGGGTAAATGCATGGGGATAGTGCCTGGTGAGGTTATGGTCAGTGCAGACTCAATGGGCCAAATGGCCTTTTTTTCACTGTAGGATTCTATAATAATGAATAGCAGAGCAAGCTCAAATGCCTGACTCCTGCTTTTAGTTTCTATGTCTTTCCAGATGATTAACATTCATCCTTTGACCAACAGCATCAGAATTATCTAGTTGTCTATCTCATTACTGTTTGTAGCACCTCAATCTGTCCAATTGGGTCGATGCAATTCCTAAGCTTATCATGGCAAAGAGCAGGGTGCCCAAAGCTTTTCACAGGCAATGAACAAATTTTGACCTGTAGTCTCTCTTGTAATGGAGGTAGAACCAACTACTGTTATATGCACAGCAAGATCCCACAAACAGCAACGAACCAAACTGCCAGATCAATTGTTGGTTCAGGGAAATCGGAGGCCTTGCCTCTTTCTTTCAAAGATGCCATAAGATCTTCTACACATAGGGATGCAAAGACTCAATTTAACAGATTAAGGAGAGAGCATCTGACTCCAATTTATTTCCTCTCATTAAAGTGGGGCAGGTGCCAGAAATCTGAGACAAAACTCAGGAAATGCTGGAAACACTCAGCAGCCTTTGTTGCTGGAACAAAAATCAAATCATTTCAGTTTTGTACCTTTTAGCGAACTCAAAGAAATTAAGGACATACAGCACTTAGAACGAAGAAGAATTTCTGTTGTCTGCCATTTTTCCTGCCCCCATTTCCTTGTCCCATTCTGATGAAGGATCCATGCCTGAACTGCTGGTTTACTGAGGTTTACCCAACATTTTCTGTGAATGCTCATTTCTGAATAACATTCATTCTCCATATATTGGGTACTCAAGTTCAGCTACTGACGAACCATCCAAAAGTAGAACATAAGAACTAAGAAGTAGGAGCAGGAGTAGGCCATCTAGCCCCTTGAGTCTGCTTTATCATCCAATAAGATCATGACTGATATTTTTGTGGACTCAGCTCCGCTTACCCGCCCACTCACCTCCATAGTGCAGACTCGATGGGCTGAATGGCCTCCTTCAGCATGAGAGATTCTGCCTATCTGATTCACAACCCTCTGAGAGAAACAAAAATCTCCATTTTAAATGGAAGTCTTCTTATTTTTAAATATTATTAAATTATGGTAATAACTTGAGGATGACTCATTGTAACATGAACTTTAGAAGGGTTATTACCAACTATATAAATATGAGCAATGGTCAGACAGAACTAAAGATATAACTACACTCTTGGCTTCAACTGAGGCTCCTCCCTGGCCTCAGACCTGTCTCCTTGCTCCTGATAGGCTCAGCTTCCCTCGCTGGTTCTCCACAGGGTCTGATCATGTGACCTTCAGGGATTGTCTCCTTAAAGGGGCCACACTACCACAATAATAATAATAGTAATATTTATTAATAATAGGACATGATTAAAGGTAAATAACAAAAGAACCAAACACAAGAAAGAACCATTCCCTGCACCGAGTGGTTGGGATCTACAATGCACTGCCCAAGAGGGGTGGAGGCAGAATGGAATTGTGGTTTTCAAGAGAATTGAATAAGGGCTTAAAGTGCTAAGTAGTCCAGGCCACGGGGAGAGGAGAGGGAGGAGTGGGATAAGCTAAATTGTTCTTGCATAGAGGAGACAGGTACAACAGGATCCTTTCACTTTTATTCTGATATTTTACTTTGATAACCATTTGTCCAAAATAGTGATTTCCAAACTTTTGCTGAGTGCTAGCAGTTTATAATGAGCTACCAGATACTGTGAGGTTGTGTGCTGTAGCATAGCATGTAAGACAAGCCAGCGTCCAATAACCTTATGATAGAGAAAGGGCTTTGAATGAGAGTCTTTACAAAAAGTGCTGCGTGCAACATGACTGACTAAAATGACTACAGTCTTGTTTTGAAAGCAGTGCAGGCATGCTGGGTCAAATAGATTTCTTCTGTGCTGTAAGAAACATGTGATTCTGTAAAGCTATGAGCCATCTGACCCTGACCAAGGAGAACTAGAAAAGCTTCATAATCCACAGCATACTCCAATCCCTTCTCATCAAACAAAACAAACCCCGACAACTCCTCATCAAACACAAGAAACCCCAACAACTTCAAATCAACAACAACAACAAACCCCAATCCCTCCTCATCAACAACAATAAAATATCAGCAACTCCCCACCAAACACAAGAAACCTCAACAACTCCTCATCAATAACAACAAACTCCGACAAATCTTCATCCAGAACAACCTAAACCCCAGCAATTCCTCAGCAATAACAACAAACCCCAAAACTCCTCACCAATAAAAGCAAACACAAACAACTCCTCATCAAACACAACAAATCCCAAAAATGTCTCATCAACAACAATAAATCCCAACAGCTCCTCCTCAAAGACAACAAACCCCAACAACTCATCAACAACGACAAACTCCAAAAACTCCTCAGCAAACACAACAAATCCCCATCAACAACCACAAATCCCAGCAAATCTTTATCCAGAACAACCTAAACCCCAGCAATTCCTCAGCAATAACAACAAACCCCAAAATGCCTCGTCAATAAAAGCAAACACTAACAACTCCTCAGCAAATACAACAAATCCCACCAACTCCCCATCAATAATAAATCCCAACAACTCCCCATCAACAACAAGAAACTCCAACAAGTCATCAATAATAACAAACTGCAAAAAATCTTCAGTGACAAAATCTTAAATTCCAACAACACCTCACCAAACAACAACAAATCCCAACAACTCCTCATCAACAAAAGTAAATCCTAACAAATCCTCATCAAGCAAAGCAAAACCCAACAAAAACGCATCAAAAACAACAAACCCCAACAACTCCTCATCAACAACAACTTAAACCCCAACAACTCCTCATCAACAACAACAAACCCCAACAACTCTTCATCAACAACAACTTAAACCCCAACAACTCCTCATCAACAACAACTTAAACCCCAACAACTCCTCATCAACAACAACAAACCCCAACAACTCCTCATCAACAACAACTTAAACCCCAACAACTCCTCATCAACAACAACAAACCCCAACAACTCTTCATCAACAACAACTTAAACCCCAACAACTCCTCATCAACAACAACTTAAACCCCAACAACTCCTCATCAACAACAACAAACCCCAACAACTGCTCACCAACAATAACAAACCCCAACATCTACTTATCAAATGCAACAAATCTCAACAACTCCTCAGCAAACACAACAAATTGCTGATTTTCTACCAAAAATTCAACTGAGACCCTACAAATCCCACAACCGCATCATTGGAGGTACTTTTGATTCTAAACATCTACAGTACTGACCACAATATCCACATGGAAATCTCCAGCCAACCCAAGGTATAGAGTGCCGGAATATTTCCCACCCTTCCAGATTCACTCTTCTTTCTTCTTTGGGGAGTGGAAGTGAAAGCAGCTGAATTTTTCATGAAGGTAATTTTTCAGTTCAGTGGAAAACAATCACTCTAAATAAGTCGCTGCATATGATATTTTCAGCTAAGGTTGTGATTCAATATCATCATAATTGCATTTTTACAAGACTGAATAAATCAGTTCCTGGCCTTACAGAAGTGAGATAGTGCCTCTGTCCCATCCTGATGCTGCCTGTAATTACCTCGACACCACACAGATGAAGTTGGTTACTTGGTGAATTAGTCGATATAGAACATGAAAGTTCAATTCCTCTCTATTCAGCACCATCTCCCTGTCATCTTGTTGAACTCAACCAGGCGTTTGATGAGGATCCGAATATCCTTTTCTCCTCAGTGACTCTGAGTGGGTTTTTTTTATTGTGTATTTGAGTTAATAACTCCATGCCAAATGATAAAACGGAAAAACCACTCACCATACTTTGAAACAGTTTTATGTTCCATAGCTACGGGTCTTCCGGAATGAAACGTGCTCTCTGAATCCAACTCATTGGTCAATTGAAATATTGCGCAGCATATTTTGGCCCCACTGAGGTTAAGCACAGGGGAAGACAGGAGCAAAAATTTGTGCTGTCAACCTGGGTACCAGCTTGTTAGTGCCATCCCAACGCCAAGTCATTTACCAAAGTCAACCTTCAAGCTAGCTGGTGCTAACAATCTCCAATCTGTCAATTAACACCAGTAAAAGGCCACCCAAGACCTATTACCTGAAGGTAATCTGGAATTTTCCAGTAGTCTCCAGGGATTAAGGGACTAACTAGGCCAGGGATTTGTCACCAATGGGCATAACTTTAGGATAAGGAGCAGGTGATTTGGAGAGGCTTTAAGAAAACTATATTTCACTCAGACAATAGTGAGAATTTGGAATGCGCTACTTGGGAAGGCAGTGGAGGCCAGCAACATTACCATCTTTAAAAAAAAATTTGGATGAGCATTTGAAATAACATAATATTCAAAGGTATGGGACAAGTGGAGGAAAATGAGATTAGCGAGACTTTAGGGGTAGATATTGTCTGTGCAGATTCATAGAACATAGAACATTACAGCGCAGTACAGGTCCTTCAGCCCTCAATGTTGCACCGACCAACGGAACCAATTTTATGACCCTCTATCCTAAACTATTCCAACGCTATCCCTATGAGAATCCACTGACCATGGGCCAAAGGACCTTTTCTGTGCTGAATGACTCTTTCAGCGGAATATCCCCATACTGCCCTCCAGGGGAATCATAGCAGATGAGGGAAGACCATTGCAAAGATCCGCTGACCCCCTGCCCTATGACTCTAGTTGGTGATAGTGACAGATCTCTGGGGTGGTGGCTCGGGTGGGGGAGGTGGTGGTGGAAGTGTTGTGGGGGTTGGTGGTTGTTGAGAGGATGGTGGGTGAGGGGTAAAGCTCCAGACTGGCTTTGTGACCCACCCTCTCTGCTGGGACTCAACTGCAACCACTGGTCATCCTACAGAGGGATTCTCCAACTTGCTGGCTTGACTACTGAAGACATTTTTTAATCTATATACTTTAAAAGTGCCCTCCTTCTCTCTCTCTCTTCCCTGAACTTTAAGCTGCTTCTCCCTTGATGCCGAAGTGCCTCTGACTGGCCTTCCAGCTTCAAAGGTCTACCAGATATCCTGACTTGGACTGCAAACCCACCCTCCTGCCACTAATTGCCTAATTCAGAAAAATTTCTGCTGGTTGACTTTTTCCCATGGATCACGAGATTCTGACCCACTTTTGTCCCCAACATGGGTAGCATAGCGGTTAACACTGCTGTCTCACAGCACCAGGGACCCAGGTTCGATTCCCAGCTTGGGTTACTGTCTGTGCAGAGTCTGCACATTCTCCCCTTGTCTGCGTGGGTTTCTTCCGGGTGCTCTGGTTTCCTCCCGCAGTCCAAAGATGCACTGATTAGATGGATTGACCATGATAAATTATCCACTAGTGTCAGGAGGATTAGCAGGGTAAAAAATATGGGGTTACGAGGATAGAGTTTGGATGGATCGCTTTAGGTGCAGACTCGATGGGCCGAATGGTCTCCTTCTGTACTGTAGGAATTCTATGATCAGGATCCTAAAACCAACAGGGAAAATCCTGCCAATTGTCACAGCATTCAATAAAACCAGGAAGTGTTGGAAATTACTCAACATATCAAGCAGTATCTGTGGACAGAGAAACAGAGTTAAACATTTAATCATAGAGTCCCTACAGTGCAGAAAGAGGCAATTCAGCCCATTGAGCCTACACCTGCAATAATTTCACCCAGACCCTATCCCCATAACCCCACATATTTACCCTGCTATTTACCCTGCAATGCAGCATGGTGCCACAATGGTTAGCATTTCTACCTCACAATGCCAGGAACATGGGCTCGATTCCCAGCCTGGGTCACTGTCAGCATGGACTTTGCACGTTCTCCCCATGACTTTGTGGGTTTCCTCTGGGTGGTCTGGTTTCTTCCCACTGTTCAAAGATGTGCTGGTAAAGTGCATTGCCCATGCTAAATTCTCCATCAATGTACTCAAACAGGCGCTGAAGTATGGTGACTAGGGGATTTTCACAGTAACTTCATTGCAATGTTAATGTAATCCTACTTATGACTAATCAAAAAACTTTTTTTTTAACTTTGCTTTAATGTCCCTGACACTAGGGGACAATTTAGCATGGTTAATCAAACTAACCTGCACTGTGGGAGGAAACCAGAGCACCCGGAGGAAACCCACACAGACACAGGGGAAATGTGCACATTCCACACAGACAATCACCCAAGGCCAGAATTGAACCCTGGTGCTGTTAGGCAGCAGCGCTAACCACTATGCCACTGTGCTACCCAGGTTGAAGATTTTCCAATTCTAATGAACTGCTTTTCTGCACAATCAAATTTGTAGAATTTCCCCAAATGCAATCTTTGTGAAAAGGCAGGCGTGCATTGCTAACAGTATGAGACACCACCCAATGGAGAATCTGGCACATGACAAAATTTCCCTTCAATACAAGTGTTATTACAGTGGGTTGGCAGGATGTGCGGGAACACAGTGGGATACTGAGCCATTAAGTGGGCAGCCCCTATTCTTCTGAATCTTCATTACTGAATAAGGAATCATTCTCTCACTTATCAGTAAATGGGCTACTCTGGTCTCTGTTGTATCACCAATTTTCACATTCCTGAAAGTATCCTCAACAATCACTTGCATCGCAAATAAATGGAGCTTTTTGGCTTTCTCGTACACACACCACAGCTTTCTGAGCTGAGCTATTAGACAGATTAATGGAAAATCCAACAATGAAACAAGGTTTGAGATTTTAAAGTTTGGACCTGATAATATCTGCTGAAACAAGAGAAGGAAATCTGCTGAAATAATAAGACCAGTTTCTTGTCACTGGGTGTCCTTGCAGCCGGCAGGTTAAATCTCCAGACCATTTGTTATAGTTGGCTGAATTTGACAATGGGGATATTGCACCATTTTTTTTTCGTGCACATTCGAATTACATAGAATTTGGTATCACAGAAGCAGACCATTTGGCCCAATTTAAGCTTATTTATTAGTGTCACAAGTAGACTTACATTAACACTGTAATGAAGTTACTGTGAAAATTCCCTGTTCACCACACCTGTTTGGGTACACTGAGGGAGAATTTAGCATGGCCAATGCACTTAACCAGCAGACTGGGGGAGGAAACTGGAGCATCGGAGGAAACCCACACAGACACAGGGAGAATGTGTGGACTCCGCACAGACAATGGACAGAACTTTACCACCACTCCCGCCACAGAATCGGAGGGAGCAACTGTCCGACAAACAGAAATCTCTGTTGACCGCAGGAGGAAATTTCCAGTCTCACCTGAGTGAGGCCATAAAATCCCAGTGACCCAAGCGGGAAATTGAACCCAGGTCCCTGATGTTGTGAGACAGCAGTGCTAACCTTTGTGCTATATCATGCCGTACATGCTGGTACTTATAATCCATGCAAGCCTCCATCATCTTGCTTCATCAGTCAATAGAACCTTGATTCCTTTCTCCCTCATATATATATATCAACCTTTCCTGAAATCAATCTACATTATTTGCCTCAATCTACATTATATGCCTCAACTAACTCCTCTACAATAAATTCATTGCTCTAATCATTCTCTGGGTAAAGCAATTTTTCCTAAAACATTTATCAGATTTATTAATGATTATCTTATATTGATTTTACTTAGTTTTGAACTTCCTCAACAAATTGGAGATTCCAGAGGCTTCCTTACCCCCAACAAGACTTTTTACAAGGTCACCCCCTCATCATTCACTTTATAGTAAGAAAACTTTTCCAGATGATTCCGCAATCCTGTCACTCAGCCGTGTATTATGGTAAAGCCTCTGGTGTAATGCAGATCAATAGTTCCTATGAGCAGTTTTCCCAATAATGTCAGCAGCACTTATTGTGCAAAAGACTCACTGCTTTCAATATCGACTCAGAACAACTGAGAAAACCTGAGGTTAGTCTGAATTCTGTTTCGCTTGTTTTTTTTATGCCAGAGTCTTGAGAAGTGATTTTCTTTCTGAAACAATGATTTCCTGCTCTCTGTCACCACGTTCAATCACATAATACAAGAATTCTGTCGTATGAAGGTTGTATCATTTTAATTAAAGCTTCAAATAAAACAGCAACAATTTTTATATAGAACTTCTAAAGAGGGCAAACCAAAGATTGGCCATGCTAAGTTGCTGCTTAATATCAGGCTGACTGGCTAGGGTAAATGCATGGAGTTGTGGGAATAGGGCCTGGGTGGGACTGTAGTTGGTGCAGACACAATGGGCCAAATGGCCTCCTTTGGCACTGTAGGATTCTATGATTCTAAACAGTTCAAAGGCAATTAACAGGAGCGATTGCCAAACAAAGCGTGAACTAAACCACATAAGAATTGTAAAGGACAGATGGCCAAAAGCTTTGATGAGAGTCTTAAAGAAGCAGATATTGGCAAAACGGTGGCACGTTGGTTAGCACTGCTGCCTCACAGCACCAGGGACCCACGTTCAATTCTAGTCTCAGGTCATTTACTGTCTGTGTGCAGTTTGCACATTCTCCCTGTGTCTGCATGGGTTTCCTCTGGGTGCTCCTGTTTCCTCCCATGCTCCAAAGATATGCTAGTTAGTTAGTTAGGTTGATTGGCCATGCTCACTCGCCACTTAGTGTCCGGGGACTAGCAGGGTTAATACATGGGGTTACAGGGAATAGGTCCTGGATGGGATTGTTGTTGATGCAGATTCAATGGGCTGAATGGTCTCCTTCTGCATTGTAGGGATACTTTGAGAAGAGTGAGGTAGAGAGGCTGAGAGATTTAGCGAGGGAATTACAGAATTTAAGGTGCAAGCATCTGAAGATACGGCCACCAATGATGGAATGATGAAAATTAAGATTGTGTAAGAGATCAGAATTGAAGGAGAACAGAGATCTCGGAGAACTACTGGAGGAGGTTACAGGGTTCGAGAGAGATGAGACCATCGAGAAATATCAAGCCAAGAATGAGAACATTAAAGTTCAGTGCTGCCAGACAAGGAGCTAATGTCAGTAATGAGAATAGGAATAATGATTACAAAAGAACATAAGAACTCAGTAGGCCATTTGTATCTCTCGAGCCTGTTCCACCATTCAATAAGATCATGGCTGATCTTCTTGTGGCCTCAGCTCCACTTAACCGCCTACTCACCATAATCCTTAATTCCTTTACTGTTCAAAAATTTATCTATCTTTGCCTTAAAAACATTCAATGAGGCAGCCTCAACTGTTTCACTGCGAAGAAAATTCCGCAGATTCACAACCCTCTGTGTGAAAACGTTCCTCCTCGACACAGTCCTAAATCTGCTCTCCCTTATTTTGAGGCCATGCCCTCTCATTTTAGTTTCATCTGCCAGTGGAAACAATTTCCCTGCTTCTATCTTATCTATTCACTTCATAATCTGATATGTTTCTATAAAATTTCCCTGCAGTTTTCTGAGTAAATGACACCCAGCAGCAGATGAGTTCGAGTTAAATGGGGAAGGGTTCACCTGAGGTTGGCCAGGGATAACACTGGAATAATCAAGTCTCAAGATAACAAAGAAATGGATGAACTGAGGCAGGGAAGGAGATGGGTTCCAGAAAGGGAATTAGGTGACCTTGGTCAAAGGAGACATTACATCTTGGAAATTCAATCTCAGGCAAGGAGGAAGATAGAGTCAGTGCAGAAATCAAAGACAATGCATGTCATTCAGCATAGGGATAGGGTGACGGGGGTAGGACCAGGACTCAAAATTATAGAATCGTAGAGTCTCTACAGTGCAGAAGGAGGCCATTTGGTCCATTGAGCTTGCATAGAACACAATCCCACCCAGAACCCTATCCACATAATCCGACACACTTACATTGTAATCCTCTTAACCAAATAGTTAACTCAGCATGGCTAATTCGCTTAACCTGCACACCTTTAGAGTGTGGGAGGAAACTGGAGCACCCAGAAGATACCTCGCCAAAGTAGAATCTTTCATAATGTTTATCGTGTTAAATCACCTCTTCCTGATGGTGAGAAGACTTTCAGTGTCCAGTTTATTTTAAAACATGAAGACAGTCAAATCAAAGCCCAGGCAGTCCTTGTCCCTCTCAAATCAGCAACATGGAATTTGCAGCTCAGACACTGGCTGTTTGGCCCAAGAAATAAACTCCACCACATGAACCATGTCCTCCAATTCAAATCACTTCACCTCACCCTATCAACATATCCCCTGCCTTTCTCTTGTTAGTCGTTTCCCCTTAAATGCCTCTACTCCCAGTGTCAGCAAGTTCTACCTTCCCCTTCTTCTCTGAGTAAAGAGGGTTCTCCTGAATTCCCTACTGGATTTATTAGTGACTTTCTTATCCCAAAGTCTTTGGATCACCCCCACAAGGGAGGCTGGGGAAGAAGGGAGAGAGTGTTGGCTCTAAAATGGGATATTTTCACTTGGGACTATCTGTTATGGATTGTGTGTCATGCTGCTATCGAAATAAATAACCTATTTGTGGCATTCACCAAGAAAATGACCAGGTTTGCAAGTAAAACCTCAATATTGTGTCCTTAAGCTCCTTCTCTAGGGGAGGAAAATGCAGTGTGGGAATTAGTTCACAGCATTTGAATTGATCAAAATTTAGCTGCAATGGAGTGACTGAATCAGCGTCCCCCAGGCACTGAATATCCTCCTGCACTTTCTGTGCTAATTGTATCAACTCCTTAAACTTAAGAGTGCAGAGTATAAATAGACCCTGTGAACCTGCCATGCATTATAGAACAGAGCTGCAGGCACTGAACAAACACATTTTGATAACGAAACTTTGAGAAGTTTTTGCAAAGAACAGCATCATGGTCTGTGTGGTAGTTTTCTGCTTTCAAGTGTTACCCACAGAGGAATGAAACATATTATATCTCCAGTCCAAGGGCTAACAAGTTTAAATTTTTCCCATTCTGTTTGTAACACTGTACGTCTCACCCATGTTTTTCCCGCAGGTAGGTAGATTGGTAGATGAATCTCAAAAGGCTAGTGTGCAGACACAGCAAATAATTAATGTTATCATTTATTGTGAGAGGAATTAATGACAAAATAGGGAATCATAGAATCCCTACAGTACAGAAAGAGGCCATTTAGTCTGCACCTACAACAATCCCACCCAAGCTTTATCCCTGTAACCCTATATATTAACCCCGCTAATCCCCCTGACATCAAAGGGCAATTTAGCATGGCCAATCCACCTAACCTGCACTTCTTTGCACAGGGAGGGGAAACTGGAGTAGCTGGAGGAAACCCACGTAGGCACAAGGAGAACGTTCAAACTCCACACAAAGAGTCACCCAAGGCCAGAATTGAACCCGGGTGTTGTGAGACAGCAGCACTAACCACTGTCATGCATCAAGTTGTACAGGGCGTTGGTGAAACCACATCTAAAGTACTATGTACTCCTTATTTAAGGAAGAATTTAAATGCAATAGAAGCAGTCCAGAGAAATTTTACCAGACTAATACCAAGAAAGGGTGGGAAAGGTATGAGGAAAGGTTGGTTTGTATCCACTAGAGTTTAGAAGAGCAACAGCCAAATTGTAGGCTTTGTTCGTTTCTTAAAATAGATGCAGGCACAATTGATCAGAACTAAAACTTCATTTATTGAGCATCATTTAAAATTAGCATTCACAGAAAGCAAATGATATTAATTTACTAGTAAGAGAGATAGAGAGAGAGAGATAGAGAGAGAGAACACAGACTCAATCTAAAATCTTATACAGGATTCAACACAACTGCACAGAACTGAATACATAGCTGTTATTAACAAGATATGAGCTCGGTTATTTGTGTTTTTAAAGTGCTGGATACAATCAGTGTCTATAATTTTCAAAAACAATTCACAGCTGTGTGACCACGAAAGTTTCTGTTTATGCAAAACGTTGCTTGCCTTGCATTTTCAAATCTAGTCAATTTTCTCGGCTGAACTCAGGATTCCAAGCTGAGTTTTAAAATGTGGCCAAATTAGCTTAAGTTAGCTTTACAGCATGGCATGATTAGTTACACTAGGCAGAAATACCTTAGAATGAGGCTTTTTAACTGAGGCAAACCATACAGAGGATCCCATACAACCTGACCGAAACCTTTAAGATTCAGAAAACGTATTGACAGGGTGAATGCAGACAGGATGTTTTACCATGTCTGAGAATCTAGAACTGGGGGGGGAATCACTGTTTAAAAGCCAATTTATTTAAAACAAAGATTAGGAGGTCATTTTTTTGTCAGAGTATCGCATGTCTTTGAGTCATAGAGTCATAGAAGTGTACGGCATGGAAACAGGCCCTTCGGCTGAACTTGTCCACACCACCCCCCTTTTTTTGAAACCTCTAATTAGTCTCTGGAGCTCTCTTCCTCAAAAGGCAATGAGAGCAGAGTCTTTAGCTATTTTTGATCAGACCTAGATAGATTCTTGGTTAACAAGGGAGTGAAAAGTAATTGGGGAGGGGGGTAGTAGGTGGCAATGTGGGGTTGAAGTTATAATCAGTTGAGCCATGATTTTATTGAACAGCGAAGCAGGTTCGAGGGGCCGAGGAGTCTACTCCGGCTCCTAATTCATATATTCATATGATAGGTGGATGGGTGGGCGGACAGATGGATATCTGTGGGTGGCCATTCCATAGTGATCGAGGATCCAATAACACATGATGACTGGTACATCAATTACAATCCTCTGTCTGACATGAATTATGAATCAAGGTGTCAGGATTATGAGTTGAAGGTAATTTAAACTTAATTTGAAAAAAAAACATCTGAGTTGTTTGCTCAGCAGAATCAACTCACCTGTGCCTATAAATCAAACCTCCTGCTACTTGCGTAGAAAGCAAATCAATGCCAAGATAAGACATTTTGACCAATTAGACCAATGCCTGTAGATCTCTAATTAGAGGCATATGTGGAGCTTGTCTAGTTCCATAGCCCTCAGTCACTGAGTTGTCACGGTCATATGGTTACCTCACCACCCGCAGCCCGACATCCACCAATTATTCCAGAAAGTTCCACTGTCCAGCCACTCAACTGCTCCAAACATGCACAGAGTAAGTTGAGTGGCCATGCTAACTTGACCCAAGATGTGTAGGCTAGGCAGATTAACTGGGTAAATATACGATGCTATGGGGATAAGGCCTGGGTAGAGGGTCAGTGTAAGTTCGATAGGCCAAATGGCCACCTTCTGCACTGTAGGGATTCTATGATTCTGCTATGATACTATGTCATGTAGCAGAGAACCAGCAAAGTAACATGCAACTTAAATGGCAAGCCACTGAATACAACCGAGGAGTCAAGAAACATAGGTCAATGAGAAGGTAATGGTACAATTTTGAAATGGTCATAAAAATGGTAAACAATCTTAGTTTTGCACTAAGAAGCATTGAAGCTAAGAAGCATATAACAAAAAGTAAATATTAAATATTGAATTTGAACCTTGAGCCAAACTGTGTGAAGGCACTGTGTAATATTCGATGATATTGGTGTCGGATTGGGGTAAGCACAGTAAGACGTCTCTCAACAACAGGTTAAAGTCCAATAAGTTTATTTGGTAGCTTTCAGAGTCTCAGGCTCCTTCATCAGGTGAATGAAGAGCTGTGTTCACAAGCAGGGCATATACAGACACAAACTCAATTTATAAGTCTTTGTAGGTAATCAAATCTTAAAGTACAGGCAATGTGAGTGGAGAGACGGTTAAGCACAGGCTAAAGAGCCAGGATAGTTAGTGAGATTTTGCATGCCCAGGCAAGTCATGGGGATTCCACTCAATTTCTATTGTACTTGATCACCAGATTGGGCAGATGTCTGTGTCAGAGATACTGACGATCGATGGTGCCATGTAGCCTGGTAATGGATAAACTGTTTTTTCTGCTCTGTACACCATGACCTTGTTGCTGGGTCTGAAGTCTTGTTCTTCAAACACTCTCTTTCTTGGTGACTAATGACTGCACTGGCACACTGAAGGTGATGTTGAACCTCAGCATCAACGTCTGCCCAGGTACAGAAAGTGGCCCACATTGTCCAACGTCTCATTATGGATTTTGATAACTGGGGGAGGCAGTGCCGTGCAGTGGAGGAGGTTGATAGAGGATTTTTGTCTTACAAATGTTTAGTTAAGGGCCGTGCACTTTGGTGAAGGTGTTGATGATGACATGGTACTGTCATGGGAAAGCATCAGTTCACACATTATCACCTCCATGAAGGCTGAAAAGCAGAATCCAGGGGGAAGCCAGTGTCTTGTCATTCTCTCAACTCAGTGTGCAGCATGGAGAAATGTGGAGTAACATACAATTTAGAAAAAAGTCCAGTGTGCTCTGGTGTCACATTATATTGATTAGACTCTGGGGTAAACACTTGTATTGGGTGATGTACGATATATTATATTGTAAGCTGTAATTCACCTGTGTTAGGCTGGTATATGATGCTACACTGCAAGTTATATAGCTGCTGGGGGGCGTACAATGTGTTACACTCTGTGCTAGACAAACTTGTGTTATGATGGTGTACACTGTGATATACTCTGTGCTAGATAGACCTGTGTTGTGGTGTACAATGTTTCCATTCTGTGCGACATACTCCTATTTTGTGATGGTATGAGGTGTGTTACACTCTGAGCTAGATTTACCTGTGTTATGATAGTGTACACTGTGTTACATTGTGTGCTAGATGTGCAGTATTGTAGTCTGCAAAGTGTTACATTGTGTGCTAGATAGACGCGTGTTATGATGATATACACTGTGTTACATTCTGTATTCGATATACTGTGGATGTCAAGTGAACAGAGGATCAAGCTTAGCTGTACGTTCTCTGCGTAGTCCAATAACTTGTCACTCTCTCCTTACACATATGATGTGGCTTCTTGTTACTCTTTGAGTTAAGGAGGGGAGGGAGGTGAGATATGAGAGGAAAATGATATTCCAGACAATGTATTGTGCATCAAAGATTCCCAAAGGTATTTACTAAGCACAAACAGCTGGAAGGCAATATCCAGAACAGTGATAACAAAGCGTGTTTCTTCAAACATCAGGAGACAATTCTTACTTTTAAAATTGCTCATAATATTTCTGCTAACATTATGACAAATAAGCACATTCTTTCCCACCCTCATATTTCATCATTGTTTGCCCAATATTGAGATACACTTTGAACATAAATATAGAAATACAATTTCAAAGCATGTACTACGCTTGACACAAATCCTACAAGAAAATCAGAATGGATTTTTAATGACATTTTTATATAGAGAGGGATATAATACATGGGAGGATAAGTGTTGGGGTGGGATCTCTTTTTGTTTTTAGCAATGAGTGATACTTTGCAGAGACGGGGACTTTCACAGTAACTTCATTGCAGTGTTAATGTAAGCCTACTTGTGACATTAATAAATAAATTCAAACACAGACTTAAAAAATGCATGTGTCACACCCAGCTTTGTCTGCCAGACTGGTTAATCTAAGTCATGTATTAACTCTGTTCAGCCACAAGAGGGGGGGTTGTTACTAAACTCAGTCAAGCAGCAAATTTGTTCAGTCAATTTTAGCCTCAACCAATAAAGAGCTTGTATTTAACGAGAAAAAAATACAGGTTTCCCACTTTTAAGTTTATTTATCAGTGTCACAAGTAGGCTTACATTAACAATGCCATGAAGTTATTGTGAAAATCCCTTAGTCACTACACTCCAGCGCTTGTTTGGATACACTGAGAGAGAATTTAGAATGGCCAATGCACCTAACCAGCACCAGAACACACCCACACAGATACAGGGAGAATGTACAGGCTCCTCACACTCAGCAACCCAAGCTGGAAATCGAACACGTGTCCCTGGCACTGTGGGGCAGCTGTGCTAACCACTGTGCCAACCCAATAATCTTCAACAAATAAATACAAGGCACAGAGTTGCACCTGTCATACGGTAGGGTGACTCAAGGAGGGTTAGGGACCATGGGGGGTGGGGGGGGTGGTGGAGAGGTGCAGCGAGGATCACAGAGATGAGGTTGATTGATGATAGAGGTGGGGGTCCAGGGCGTGGGGGGAAGGTTGCTTTTGGCGGCTGTGAATCTTTGTCTAATCACAAAAGGTAGGTTCAAGATAATTTGCACTGTTCCCCTCCACTGCTTCACTAGAACTAGTACAATATTCCATCCTCCACCACCCCAATGTACCAGGTTATAACTCCACACTGAGTATATTGGTACAGAACAGCCTGTGACAGATCAGCTGCATGATAAATAGCACAGTTTTACGCTGTAAACTATCTCGGGAGTGAAGGTTAATTTGCTTTCTCCGTTTTTGCTTTCTCAATACTTACACTGTGAGCTATTCCTGGCCACCTGTTCTCTCAGGCTGAGTCATTGAATCATAGAAAAGTTACAACAAAAAGGAAGCCTATTGTGCCAGTGCTGGTTGACAAAGAAATACCCAGCTCAATCCCAACATGTGTTGGAACCCTGCAAGTCATTGTCCACATGTAGACCACCTTCCAGACTGGGCAGTCTCTTCAACCTTAAGTTGCTTTTTAAATCACACTTCAATCCATTACCAAGAGAACTTACTTCCATCCTTCTTTATTTATTTATGGGATGTGGGCTGGGCAAGCATTTATTCCCCATCTCTAATTGTCCTTGAACTGAATGGCTTGCTAGACTATTCAGAAAGCAATTAGGATCCAAGATGTGGATCTGAAGTCACGTGTAGGCCAGACCAGGTAAGGATGGCAGATTTGCTTTCCTAAAGGACACTAGTGAACCAGATGAACTTTAAGAAAAAAGAGCAAAGAACAATACACCTCAGGAACATGCCCTTCAGCCCATCATGTCTCTGCCAACACAGATGCCTCTGTAATCTAATATTTTCTTGCCTCTACATGGTCCATATCCCTCTATTCTCTGCCTACTCATGTATCCATCCTGATGCCTCTGGAACGCTGTTACAGAATCTGCTTCCAACACCTCCTCTGGCAGTGCATTCCAGGCATTCGCCACCCTCTGTGAGAAAAACTTGTCCCTTACATGTCTTCTAAACTTTCCCCATCTCACTCTCAACCTCTGCCCCCTGAATAATTGACACTTCAACCATGAGAAAAAAACTCTGACTATCCACTCTATCCAATTCAGCCATAATCTTGTCAACCTCTATCAGGTTCCCACTCACCCTCCGACGCTCCAGTGAAAACAAACCAAGTTTTTTCAACCTTTCTTCATACTCCATATCCTCCAAACCAGGCAACATTCTGGTAAATCTCTTCTGCACCCTTTCCAATGCATGAACACCCTTCCGATCATGCAGTGACCAGAACTTTACATAATACTCCGAATGCAGCCTAACCAAACTCTTTTACAGCTGCAAAATTATTTTCAATTCTTATACGCAATGCCCCAACCGATGCCTTTTTGATTGCCTTGTTCACCTGCTATGCCACCTTCAGGAAACTGTGCAGACCTAAATCCATCCCTCTGTATGCTAATATTTCAAAGTGTTCTACCATTTACTATCTAGTTTTCTTCTGTAGTAGACCTTCCAAACGACATCACATCACACTTACAACAATCAATTGTTCATCATTAGACTTTTAATTCTAGGTTTTTATTGAATTAAAATTTCACCATTTGCAATGGTAGGATTTGAATGTTTTATGGTCCATTATTTTGTACATTGAGTTTGTATCTACATATTCCCTGTCTGTGAACACCACTCCCAATCACCTGATGAAGGGGCTGGACTCCGAAAGCTTGTGGCTTGTGCTCCCAAATAAACCTGTTGAACTTTAACCTCAGACATCTTACTGTGCTTAGCCAATCCAACACTGGCATCTCCATATCAGGATTTGAACCCAGCTCCTCCTGAGCAATAAGTGGCAGTGGCAGTCAGCTCTGATGGAAAGGTAATCTTGACTCAAAACTTTGGCTCTATCCTCTCTCCACTAATGCTGTCAGACCTGCTGAGATTTTCCAGCATTTTCTGTTTTTGTGCTCAGAGTAATAAATGATGGCCCAGCCCACAATCCCATGAATAAAGGAGGGTGGAAGTAAGAACAATGGGTTCTTGTATTGTTAGTAGCAACAATACAACTACACCATCACCTTCCCATTTATTAATGCCCATTTCTGTTTCCACTTCAGCCATGCCACTGCTGAATCCTTAATAAATGCTTTTATTACTCAACTTCTCCAATGCTCTCCTTGCTAACTTACCATCCAGCATGTTAACAAATGAAATAGGAGCAGATGTAAGCCATTCGGCTCCTCAAGCCTGTTCAACCATTCAGTAAGATCATGTCTGATCTGCTTGCGTTTCGAGTTCTACATTCCCATCTATCCCCAGTAACCTCTGATTGCCCTGTCAGTCAAGAATATGCCTTAGAAATATTCAATGACCCCGCCCTCCACCGCTTTCTGAGAGAGTTCCAACTCTCCAAGAGAAAATATTTCTCCTGATCTCTATCCTAAAAGGGTAACACCTAATTTTAAAACATGACCCTCTGGTCCTTGACTTGCCTCCAGGAGGAAACATCCTTTCTACATACACCTGGTTTAAGACAGTTTAGGTTCTTATGTATTTCAGTCAGGTTATCCATCAATCTTCGAAACTCCATTTTCCCCAGGACTCTACCACTTCCACTCACTTGCACAACAGACGTGAATTCACAACCCTATATCATCCAAAGTATCAAAATCCTTGTCCAGATCTTTAAATCCTGCTATAATCTTGCCCCACCTGTGCAATCTCTTTCACTCTCTCCCAAATCTTCCCTGACCTACATTTTACCACCTGATCACTCGCTTTGCCTTAGCAATGGAAGCACCTTCAACAGTCCCTGGGTATAATCTTACCGCCCATTCACGCAACGTCACTCCCTCCCCCCACTCTGTCCCCCCCCCCCCCCCCCCCACCACCATTCCTTTCTCTCTCTTGCACTTGTCCAACTTCCTCTCACATGTATCGAACCAACTTCCCTCAACCACTCCATACAAAGCAAGCAAAGTAAAAGTGACTTACATTTCTATAGCGCCTTTCATGACCTATTTCTCAAGCACTTTGCAGTTAGTTAAGTATTACTAAAAAGTAGGAAATGCAGCAGCCAATTTATGCACAGCAAGCTTCCACAAACAGCAATATGAAAACGATTAAATAATCTGTTTCATACACTAACTAGTCTGTGTGTAAAGAAGTTTCTCCTGAATTTTCTTTACTGGATTTATTAGTGACTATCTAATATTGATGATTCCTAGAGTTGGATTCACCAACAACTAGAAACATCTTTGCTACGTCCATCCAATCAAACAGCTTCATAACTTTAGGTATTTCTATTAGGTCACCCCACTCTCCTTTTTTCCTAGTGGAAGGAGTCCCAGCCTGTACAGCTTTCCATGATAGGCATAACCTCTCCCTTCCCATAGAATTCCCATAGAAACCCTACAGTGTTGAAGGAGGCCATTTAGCACATCAGGTCTCCAGCAAATCTCTAAAACAGCCTAACCCCTGTCCTATCCCCACAGCCGTGCACATTTACTGTGGCGAATCCATCTAACCTGCACATTTTTGGACTGTGGGAGGAAACTGGAGTACCCAAAGGAAACCCACGCAGACACAGGGCGAATACGTAAATTCCTCACAGAGATTCACCCAAGGCCAGATTCAAACCTGGGTCCCTGGTGCTATGAAGATGGAGTGCTAACCACTGTGCCAATATTCCACCCCCTTCTGATATTATCTTTCAGGACCTCTGTTTTGTAATATGGAGACCAGTACTTCAAGTGGTATTTCAGTTTCCTGAAGATAAAATAATTGCCCCTTAGTGTCAGGAGGATTAGTTAAGGAAAATGGATGAGGACAGAGCCTGGGTGGGATTGTGGTCGGTGCAGACTCAATAGGCTGAATGGCCTCCTTCTGCACTGTAGGATTCTATGATTCTAAGTGTTCCATCCATGTTTAACATAAATTCTCTGTTTCTGAATTTTAATCCTCTATAGCAGGATTGCAAACCTCATTTCTATTGTTGTGAGCCTAACGACACAGTCAGCCCAGGCAGATTGAATTGTTTATAGCGAGGGATGCAGATAATGAAGGAAGCAAAGACTTTTAGCTGTCATCTGTAGTATCAAAAAGCATTTTCACTTCCCTTCCCACCCAGGACACAAATGCAGACAGAAACGCAGGCACAGAGGAAACGTATGTACAGAGAATGCATAGACAACCTGAATGTGTTTATTTTTAACTAAAACTGAATATTTTTCAGTGAATGAAAGTTAAAGGCTTCAGTATCTTTTTTTTTCTCCATAAACATTTTCTTTTGTATTAATTTATATATCACAGCCATCATGGGCAAAAGTGGATGTTTTAAGAATTGACCCTGATGGTTACAGGGAATGCAGAAAGGTTTTGTTCATTGAATGCATTATGGATTTCAGTCAAATGACACTTGTTAAATTAAGCCAGCAGGTTCCGCCAACATTGGCCTTCAGAGGAGTGTGCTGGGAAATCGGGCAGGATCAGGGTCCAGTGATTGGTGCACAGGTAGTTGCAGGATTGAAACAAGCACAACCTTGCCCGTAATAGCATCCTGTTGCTCAGGTTAAGGCTGAGACAAGGTGATTGGCCATTTGAATGGCACAATGACAGATTAGCAAGCAATTAGTTTAAGTTTGTGTGCGTGGAAGACAGAGAAGGATAACTGCAATTCAATTGTTGGATTACCTCCAAACACAGGGGTCATCACAACCCGAAATCTCCTATTTTGCCCTGAAAGACAAAAATAATCTCCTGTTTCAGCCTTGTGGAATTAGGATACAATAGTTGGTCTTGATCAAATTTCATAGGTGGCATTAATCACAGGTAAAGCAGAGAACTTTAGATCATCTTATCTTCAACAAACACTAGTGGCTTTTTGCAAATAAACAGCTGGAAGGTTAACATGACTTGTTTACTAATCAGACCGACATTTGATGGGATTAACCTGGAGCTCAAATGAACACAGCACACAGAATAATGATAATTGGCTGGATCAATTTAATATTACATAGACCATAGAATCCCTACAGTGCAGGAGGAGTCCATGTGAGTCTGCACTGATCCTCTAACAGAGATTCTTAGCCAGGCCATCTGTCCTGCCCTATCCCCTTAACCCATCACATTCACATTCACTAATCCACCTAACACATCTTGGGACATTAAGGAGAAATGGCCAATCCTCCAGATCAACACATCCCACGCACACAAAGGGAGAACATACAAATTCTACACAGACGATCACCCAAGACCAGAATTGAATACAGGTCTCTGATGCTGTGAGGCAGGAGTGCCAACCACTGTGCCACTGTGCCACCAGTGCCATAAGAGCCATTTCTTACCTCAGTGATGGCAAGTGCATGAAGGAAAGGGAAACACAGCAAGAATAATCCTCTTTTTATTTGGTATTCCCATTGAAGCGGTGGAGGCTAGCTCGTTGAATGTGTTTAAGTCACGGGTAGATAGATTTCTGATCAATAAGGGAATTAAGGGCTATGGGGAGCAAGCGGGCAAGTGAAACTGAACGACTTTCAGATCAGCCACAATCTTATTGAATGGCAGGGCAGGCTCGAGGGGCTAGGTGGCCTACTCCTGCTCCTACTTCTTATGTTCTTATTCACACATATTCACAGTTGGGGCTGTTTTCTCTCAAAATAAGAAAGCTGAATGATGAATTGATGGATGTCTCCATCATAAAGTGGTTCAATGTGTTCCATGTACAGTAGTTGTTTTTGCTTTTCAGAGAGTCCAAAGCCAGGGATCATAAACATGAGTCAATCATAAATCCAGTGAAGAATTCAGTAAAAAATCTTCTTACTACAAAGTGTAATCAGAATGTGGAGAATGATATCACACTGAGGGGTTAAGGTAAGCAGTATGTTTGTCCTATAGTTAGATAAGTACATGGGAAAGGAAGAGAAGGGTTTGCCATTTTTAAGAAAGTTAGGTTGGAGGAAACGTATAGTATACGAGTGTCAATGTCAAGGCAACATTTTGTTGTTATGTCTTAGTTCCTTTGTGGAACAAATTGAAGGAGAAGGAAATTGATTCAGCATCAACTGGCACAATGAAAAGAAGTCGGATTGATGTCCAACGAGGTTAAGAATTTGGAGATTTTCTATAAATATTGCCTACTTTTTTTCAAAGGAAAGGAGCAACAGAGTGGTCAGTACTGCTGTCTCACAGCGCCAGGAACCTGTGTTCAATTCCAGCCACGGGTGATTATCTGTGTGGAGTCTGCAAGTTCTCCCCGTGTCTGTGTGGATTTCCTTTGGGTGCTTCAGTTTCCTCCCACAGTCTGAAAGATGTACTGGTTAAGTGCCTTTGCCATGCTAAATTCTCACTCAGTGTACCCGAACAGGTGCCGGAGTGTGGCGACTAGGGAATTTTCACAGTAACTTCATTGCAGTGTGACTTACTTGTGACACTAATAAATTATGGGAAAGAACTTTGCCTCTCAATATGTAAGAGTATGGGTGGTGGCATCAGAGTTACACTCACAGAATCCTACAATGCAGAAGAAGACCATTTGGCCCATTGAGTCTCTACCAACCACAATCCCACCCAAGTCCTATCCCCTCTGACACTAAGGGACAAATTTGCATGGCCAATCCATCTGACCCACACATCTTTGGACTATGGGAGGAAACCAGAGCACCTGGAAGGAACCCACACAGACACGTGGAGAATGTGCAGACTCCACACAGAGAGTCATCTGAGGCCAGAATTGAACCTGGGTCCCTGGCGCTGTGAGGCAGCAGTGCTAACAACTATGCCACCATGCCACCCACCCAATGAGGCAACCACCAGGGTCAATATTTAAAATATCAATCCTTGGCTATGATTTCCAAAGAGAGTGATTATAGAGAAAAATAACAAAAGCTGTTTTATTTTTCATTCACTGGAAAGTATTCTCTTCTGATTAAAAGTAAATGCATTTGGATTCTTCATGCATATTTCTGTGCCTGTGTTTGTATCCTTAGTGGGAAGAGAAATGAAAATGCTTTTTAACATTGCAGGTGACAGCTGAAAGACTTTCTTTCTCCCATTATCCGCATTCCTAGCTGTAAATAACACAATCTGCCTGGAGTATTGTGGACTCACAGCAATGGGGTCTACAATTCTGCTGTCAAGAGTTAGAATTCAAAAGCAGAGAATGTCTGTTAAATTTGTGTGGAATCACGGCTGAATGTTCTGGACTCTCTATTGTGAAACAGGGGATGTGATAGATCAATAACATTGGGATTCTGCATCAGGAAGGAATGAGGGGCAGAATGATTGTTTCTCACTCTCTGAGTTCTTATTTCTTGTGCCTGTGTAATCGTAAAAAAATTAGTCCAAGGAAACGAAACAGGTAAGGATGAGTTTCTTCCGGGTGCTCTAGTTTCCTCCGACAGCCCAAAGATGTGTGGGTTAGGTGGGTTGGCCAGGCTAAATTGCCCGTTAGTGTCAGGAGGACTAGCTAGGGTAAATGCATGTGATTATGGGATAGGGCTTGGGTGGGACTGTTGTCGGTGCAGGCTCAATAGTCTGAATGGTCTCCCCTGTGGGGATTTTATGATTCTAAAGAGTTGATCATTTCTCTATCAGTCCTTTTCTTCTTTAACCATCGTGGCCCCCATACACACAATCACTCTCTTTACATAACCTTTGCATCATCAATACTAATGTGGAATCTACCAACTCACTTAATCTCCTTCCACAGTACAGATGCATTTGATTCGATTCTGAGTATACGTGCAAGCTATTGTATTCTATATTTTTTGCATCTGACCCTGTAGGTTGGAGGCACAAGAGGTCATTGTTTGATTGTATGGAGAAACTCAATAGAATCTTTCCAAAGGTGATCAGATGAAATAAAATCTAAATATTTATAGAGAAATGATCAAGTCCTTAGAATCATGGAATCTATAGAATTACCACAGTGCAAAAGGCAGCCATTCAGCCGACCAAGTCTGCACCAACAGCAGTCCCACCCAAGGCCTATCCCCATAACTCAGACATTCACCTTGTTAATCTGCTGACACTAAGGGGCAATTTACCACGGTCAATCCATTTAACCCGCACATCTTTGGAGTGTGGCAGGAAACTGGAACACCCAGAAGAAATCCACGCAGACACGGGAAGGATGTGCAAAATCCACTTAGACAGTGATCTGAGGTTGGAATTGAAGCCAAGTCCATGGTGCGGTGAGGCGGAATGCTAACAACCATGCTGTCCCTAGAACAGACACCACTGAGGTGCTGTCATGGAACTTGGCAGTTCCCTGCCAGGGTCCTAATGTCCCAAAGGATTTCACAGCTAATAAATCAATGTTGTTTTACAGGTGAACATTAGAGTCATTTTGTGTGGAGCAAAATTTCCCAAGCAGCAATGAGATAAATGACCAGTAAGTCTCATTTTTAATACTAAGGGAACTTGTGTGAGAGAACTTGATCAATTTCAAGAGAGTGATGAAATAAATGTTTGACAGACTAATCAATCAACTTGCCACTCCATTAATCTTTTACTCATGTCTTCTATCCTATGAGGAAAAGAGTTCTACTGTTGGATTTTGCTGGGTTCTTGTTATTTTAGAGGTTTCCTTTAGAACATAGAACATAGAACATTACAGCACAGAACAGGCCCTTCGGCCTTCGATGTTGCGCCGACCAATATAAAAAGCAATGCCCCTCCAAACTAAACCATTCCCTTCTCTTCCATATACTTATCAACTAACCTCTTAAACGCCACCAAACTTGGCGCATCCACAACTGCTGCAGGCAGGGCATTCCACTCCCGAACCACCCTTTGGGTAAAGAACCTACCTCTGATATCCGTCCTATAACTATCACCCCTTAATTTAAAGCTGTGTCCCCTCGTGCTAGCTTTTTCCATCCTAGGAAAAAGGCTATCACTGTCCACCCTATCTAAACCTCTAATCATCTTATATGTCTCGATTAGGTCCCCTCTTAGCCGCCTCCTTTCTAACGAAAACAACCTCAAATCCCTCAGCCTCTCTTCATAAGACCTGCCCTCCATACCAGGCAACATCCTGGTAAACCTCCTCTGTACCCTCTCCAATGCCTCCACATCTTTCTTATAATGTGGGGACCAGAACTGCACACAATACTCCAAGTGCGGCCGCACTAGAGTTTTGTACAGTTGCAACATGACGTTGCGGCTCCGAAATTCAATCCCTCTACCAATAAAAGCCAAGACTCCATATGCCTTCCTAACAACCTTCTCGACCTGACTGCCTACTTTCAGGGATCTATGCACATACACACCAAGATCCCTCTGTTCATCTAGACTACTAAGAATCCTACCATTTGCCCTATACTCTACACATTTATTATTTCTGCCATAGTGCATTACCTCACACTTTTCCACATTAAACTCCATTTGCCACCTCTCGGCCCAGCTCTGCAACTTGTCCAAGTCCCTCTGCAAACTATAACACCCCTCTTCACTATCTACCACTCCACCGACTTTAGTGTCATCTGCAAATTTACTAATCCATCCTTCAATACCCTCATCCAGATCATTTATAAAAATTACAAACAGCAGGGGCCCCAAAACAGACCCCTGAGGTACACCACTTGTCACCGAACTCCAAGATGAATATCTCCCATCAACCACCACCCTCTGTCTTCTATCTGCTAGCCAATTCCTAACCCAATTAGCTAAATCACCCTCTATCCCATACATCTGCATTTTCTGCAGAAGTCTTCCATGGGCCACCTTATCAAACGCCTTACTAAAGTCCATATATACCACATCAACCGCCTTACCCCCATCCACCTCCTTAGTCACTTTTCAAAAAAGTGACTACTCCTGTGCTCATTCTATTGCATGAGTGAGAATTAAAGTGGGACAGGAAATCTGTAATGATTAGCAAAAGCCCATTGGATATAATTGGCCAAGGAGCCAGTTAGCTCAGTCCATCCATCGGTTCAGAATAACAGCAATGGATTCAGTTCTGGCTGTGGTAGACTTTGATATAGCCTCCTACTCTATCACATGTTTCATGTGGTTCCCCTTAAGTTATACAATCAATTTCCCTCAATGGTTAACACTGCTGCCTCACAGCACCAGGGAGCTGGATTCACTTTTAGACTTGGGTAACTGATTGTATAGAGTTTGTCCATTCTCACGGGTCTGCATGGGTTTCCTCTGGATAATCCGGTTTCCTCCGACAAACAAAAGATGTGCCAGTTAGGTGGATTGGCCATCTAAATTGCCCTTATTTTCCCAAGGTTAGATGGATTAGCCATGATAAATTTGGGGAGGTTACAGGGACTGGGTAAGACACTCAGAGAGTCAGTGCAGATTCAATGGGCCAAATGGCTTCCCTCTGCACTGTAGGAATTCTATGATTCTCATAGAGAGAGATGTCTGGTCCCTCATGGACAATGGCAAATCACTTATGTACAGTCTGATGCTCTTGGGTGCATGGAAATACATTGAGAAGTGCCCACTTACAAAGACTCAGGATGCATTGTGGATAACCACAATCTCCTGGAGTTTACTTGTCTCTTTTCTGAAATTGGTTACAGACATTTTAGATTTCTATACGAATGTTGTTTTCTTTGTGTTATTGTTTCCTACAGGAATGTGGGGAGGGTGCTGCGGTGGGAGTTGATTGATAGAAATTATAATGAGGAATGGGTCGGATAGTTGTACCCATTCCGATTTTCTTATGAATAGAATAAGAAGCAGAGGATGAATGTTTATGGGTAAGTGAGTGCGAGGAAAGGCTATTTTGATTCATCGTTCCGGTACATTAACTCTCTTATAATGGCATCATTTGTAGTGTGAATAACCCCAATGTTTTTTTTTGCTTTCGCTGCACAGGTTATTCCAAGCTTTAAGTGGAGGAATTTCACCTGAAATCTGTTTCACATTAACTTTTCCTTCATTTCCATTTATGTCCCATCTTCCTTACCTTACTTTGAAGTAATGTTCTAGGTTTGCCCTGAATGAATATCCCACATTTTGCTGTGAAAAAAAAGCGGTATGCCACCCACAGGGTCAACGCTTGAGATTACCTTTTGGACTTTGTGTGACAGCTTAATCTGCATTCAGCCCACGTGTTAGGTCATCATTGAACAGCATGAGATCAGACGATTATTCAAGCAACAATTCATTACATTTTTCAGCAAAAGAGAAAAACCAAAAAAAATGGTCGGGAGCTCCTGCTTCCTTGAGGACAGGAGTCCTCCAAATGCATCAATATACTCGTCAGGCAATTTTCTTCTTTGAATAAATGTAAAAGTGACACTCCCTGGGAAGGGGTTGTGAATGTCATTCAGTTAAGTGTAAGAATATGGCAGGTTCAGCCCACAGAGTGCTAAATCTGCATTACCCTCGGTCTTGGAGATTTAAGTGGTTTCCATTAAGTAACTCTCTGCTATTTATAACACCAATATATTGTCTTCTACTGCAATCAGGCATCATTAACGTCACACCCGCATTGATGTAGATAACAAGCATAAATTGACACCCTGCATACGTAAGATATGCATGGAAGAATATTCCAGAACAGGAAATGGACATTTGGCTGGATTAGGCTTACCTACCTACCCACATATCCTCAATGACTTCTCATACAGAAACACATTTAATTATTTTATGTCTCTATATATGGTGTCAACTTTACTTGGGGTGGCATGGTGGCACAGCAGTTAGCACTGCTGTTTCACGGTTCTAGGGATCCGGGTTCGATTCCTGGCTTGGATCACTGTCTGTGCAGACTCTGCATGTTCTCCTTGTGTCTGCGTGGGTTTCCTCCAAGTGTTCCAGTTTTATCCAAAAGACATGCTGGTTCGGTGCATTGGCCATGCTAACTTCTCCCTCATTGTACCCAAACAGGCGCATAGAGTGTGGCGACTAGGGGATTTTCATAGTAATTTCATTGCAACGTTAATGTAAGCCTATTTGTTATATTAATAAACTAAAACCATTTCAATGTCCTTCTCTGGTAACTTATTCATAATTCTGTATGTGTTTTTTGCATCAGACTGGTGAAACTGGTTCCTAAACATTCACTTAGTCATCAGCAACATCAAAGAAGATTTGTCAGATTTGCAGAAATGACAGTCTAACTGAGATGGATTGCCATCTGCAACATTTAATTCCCACTGCTCATTGTGAGAAACAAGCATCCAAAGGTGACCACTTGCATAGTCAATACCAAATATTGTGGGCAGATTTTTACTTTGTTCTCTGTCTTTTGTTTCCAATTCAATCAAGTACTTCAGTTATTGGAAAACTGGATAAAAAAAAGTATTAGCGCATTTCCTGCTGAGCTACAAGTGCACATTTAGCCTGAACATTGAATTGTGTATATTAAATTGGATGACAAAAGTATCATTCTTTTCTCAAATTCCTTGCTGCCACTAGACTTCTGAATGGAGCTATTTCGCATTAAGTTGACCCTTCTCTACAATCCAGCTATGTCTGTAACACTACATTCTGCACTTTTTCTTTTCCTTCTCAATGAACGGTAGGCTTTGTCTGTACAGCACGCAAGAAACAATACTTTTCACTGTATACTAATATGTGCGACAATAATGAATCATATCAAACTAAATCAGGTGACTCAGACCAGGTGACCCAAAGAACAAAGCTGGTGACTTTTAGTCTATCTGACTTGGTACATTTATTCACCAATCCACGAGAATAATACTTTATTTTAAACATTTATCATGTCCAAAGATCTGCGGGTTAGGTGGTTTGGCCATGCTAAATTGTTCCTTAATGTCAAGGGGACCAGCTAGGATAAGGGGATACAGCATGGGTGGGATTGTGGTTGGTGCAGATTCGATGGGCTGAATGGCCCTCTTCAGCATTGTATGATTCAATGATCCCAAGTTTGATGCATTCAAAGGCAAAAGCTTCAATTAGAACTGAAAAAGAAAATAAAACATTTGAAGTAGAATCAAAAAGTGTGATTTGATTGTCCATGCTTAAATGTCTGAGTAGCCATATTCATAAGGACTTAAAATAGCAAGAGTTCTGTTTCCTGGAAAGGAGAAATGCTCAAAAGCTATGAAAGTGTTTAGGGAAGTAAAAGACTATTTCCTGTGCCATATTGAAGGAGGCACCAATTCAGGATTAGTATAAGAAGCGTAAAGGGAGAACATGAAAGATTTTTTTCATGCAATTTAGAATAGAATATGAAATGTGTGACTCTTCGTGCCTGTTGTAGCTTCTGATCATGGCATTTAAGAAAGAATTAGCAAGGTCAGATATTATTGAATGAAGGGAATAAGCCAGCGAAAGGGATTAGGTAAGAAAGTGATGCTGGATAGGCTGAATAGTTACATTTTGTGCAGACATTCCTGAGCAGCACAGTGGTTAGCACTGCTATCTCAAGCACAAGGGACCCAAGCTTGATTCATGGCTTGGGTCACTGTCTGTACAAAGTCTGTACAAACTCCCTGTATCTGCATGGGTTTCCTCCTCAGTCCGAAATATGTGCTGGTTAGGTGCATTGGCCATACTAAATTCTCTTTCAGTGTACCCGAACAGTGTGGCAACTAATAATAGATTTTCACAGTAACTTCACTGCAGTGTTAATGTAAGCCCAGTTGTGACAGCTATAAATAAACTTAAAACTTCAAAAGGGAAGAGGAGGAAGATGAAGCAACCAGTATAACTGAATAATAGTGAGCCAGACCTCATAGACTTGAGACTTAGAAGAATGAAAGGTGCTCTTGTTATTTCCCCTCATGGGAGAGTCTGGAACCACGCCTTTAAGGCAGAGCTAAGAAAGAATTTCTTCCCTCAGAGGCTGTGAATGTGGAATCCTTTACCACAGAAAGTTGTGAAGGCTGGGTCATAGAATCATAGAAACCCTACAGTGCAGAAGGAGGCCATTTGGCCCATCAAGTCTGCACCAACAGCAATCTAGGCCTTACCACACATTTCCCCCAGTAATCCCTCTAATTTACACATCCCAGGACACTAAGGGGCAATTTTGCATGGCCAATCAACCTAACCCACACATCTTTGGATTTTTTAGTATGTTCGAGGTAAGGTAGACAGATTTTTAATCAGTAATTGAGTCAAGAGTTATGGAGATAAGACAGGAAAGTGGAGTTGAGGATTATCATATTAGATCAGTGACGATGTGAATGAATGGCAGAGCAGACTCGATGAGCTGAATGGCCTACTTCTGCTCCCATGTTTTGTGTTCTTATTGTTCTGTAGTTTTAACTTTGGATGATAGCTTAAAATATGCAATTTCAGTTCAGCTCTCAAACGCTTCTCCTGATTTTTGTTTCCCTCAACTCACCTCAAATCCATTATCACATCATCAGTTGGACCTTCACACTTTCTTTAATACATTTTATTGCTCTAACAGGCATTCATTACAAAGCTCAAACCTTGACATTTACTGCGCAGCAAAAAGAGGTTTGGATTACATAAGCAGCTCCCCACCAGCAAACCCCCTCCCCCCTCAACTTTCTCTACTGCTGAAGGCAAATTGGAAATCTCTGTGTATTCATATCTCCAATCTGTTGGCACAAAAAATGTATTTTGTATCGCAACCTTGTTCCACATAATCCTATGTGAGTCACTCAGCCTTCATTTTTTATCTTAAATCACCTTGTACTGAGGTTTTACTGTACTGAGCAGATCCAAAATGGTCAAGTAGCAATTGGAAGAGATATGGCTGATATTTAACATGTCAGCTGTAATACTGAATTGAACATATGTGGGCTTTACACAGAAGAGAATCAGGCTTACACGTAACTGTCCTCTAGCCAACCAACTTCCTGTTAGTTATTTTTGCACTTGTGTCAAACCATTTTTCATGTCTGCAGAACATTGTGTTCACTTGGCCTATAGTGACACTGTCTTGACCTCTGAGTCAGAATGGTGTTGATTCATAGAGTCCTTCCGCGTACTGGAGGAGATGTAATCCAGTCTGAGATTGTAGTTCTAAACCAAAGGGACATTTAATTGTCAAAGATCCTGCCTTTTCATTGAATCACAGAATTTCTAAAGTGCAGAAGAAGCCATTCAGTCCTAGAAGTCTGCACCGACTCTCTGACAGAGTATCGCACCCATGCCCTCTCCCCATCTCTATCTATTCCTGTAACCTTATGCATTTCTACTGGCTAATCCATTTAACCTGGATATCTTGGGACAATAAGGGGCAATTTAGCTGGCCAATCCACTTAACCTGCGCAACTTTGGAGTGTGGGATGAAACCCAGGATAAACCCAGGAAAAATCCACGCAGATACAGGAAGAATCTATGTGCAAAGTCCACATAGTCACCCAAGGGCAGAATTGAACCTGGGAAGGGTTGGAGCTGTGAGGCAGCAGTGCTAATCACTGTGCCACCGTGCTGCCAATGAATCATGAACGAACCTGACTCTTCATGGGTACATGAAAGATTTTTTGGTCCCTCTGAGAAAGAGTAGAAGAATTCTCTTTCTATCCTTGGCAATCTTCTTCCCTCAACTCTAAGTATCAAGATGAGATTTATTGCTCCTTTATATCACTGTGGGGCTAGAATGGTACAAATCAGCCAACATAACTGACTAAACTCCAGAATAATTCAATGAGTGTGACATTCTTTGGGATGGCCTGATGCTTGATAACTGAAGATCTTGATAAATTCAAATTCTTCTTTTCCTTCTTCTTTCCCAGTAGTAAAGCCAGCAGCTGTGAAAGGGAAGTGGAGTTAAGAAATGAGGAAAATCACCTGAAGAACAGATCAGGATGAGTGAAGATTGTTCAGTTCCTATGATTCACGAGAAAATACAGCAAAGAAATGGTTTTGCAAAAGGACAAGACAAAAGAAAGGTTTGCATTTATATAGCGTCTTTTATAACCTACAATCATCCCAAAATACAATAGTACTTTGGAACAGTAGTCATGTCGGAAACACAGGAGCCAAAGTTCACAGAGCAAGATCCCATGAAAACCAATTAGATAATGATTAGATGTACTGTTTTAGTGATGTTGGATGAGAGATAAATATTGGCCAAGAGAACAAAATGATTCTGCAACTCTTCTTTGAAATAATGGCATGGGGGAATGACTTTATCGGCTGCTCACACCACAGTACCGTTGCAATGAGGTCAGAGAATTTGGTGCCCAGCCAAATCTCCTTCATTCACTGTAGCAGGGTGGAAAAATCCCACCAGTGTGAAAGGCCATAAGATTCTGGTTGGGATCTTTTACATCTACTTTTTTACATCCAGGCAAAGCCACAGATCTCATTGGAAGGACCACACCTTTGATAGTGCAGCACTCCATCCATCCTGCACTGAAAAGTCAGCCTTGATGTTGTCCCTGAACCACTGGAATGGAACTTGAACTCACATCCTGATGGAGAACTTTATGATTATGAATGGTTTGATAGGATGGACGTGGAGAAGATGTCTTCAAGGAGAATAAAATTGGATGACATAAATATAAGATAGTCCCTAATAAACCCTATTCAGAATTACAGAGAAACCTCTTTACCCACAGTGAATGGAACTTGCTACCATCAGGAGTACTTGAAAGAAATAGCATTTGATTTGGTTTATTGTCACATGTATTGGAATACATGAAAAGTATTGTTTCTTGCATGCTCTACAGACAAACAAACCGTTCATAGAGTACATTGGGGAGAAGGAAAGGCGAAGGTGCAGAATGTAGTGTTACAGTTGCAACTAGGGTCGAGAAAGGTCAGATTAATCTATGGTAGGCCCATTCAAAAGTCTGATGGCAATAGGGAAGAGGCAGTTCTTGAATCTGTTGGTATATGTTAAAAGAAAAGATGGTACCGGAGCAAGGTGACTTCTTGCGAACTGTCCCCAGCTTTTAAGTGAAAGATAAATAAGTCCATGAGTAAAAAGGTAATAAAAAGTTATGTTGATCAGATTAGATGAAGAAGGATGGGAGGATGTTTTTGTGAAGCAGAATTCTGATGGACAGAATGGCCAGCTTCTGTGGGGCGGCCTGGTGTTACAGTGGTTAGCGCTGTTGCCTCACACTGCCAGGGACCCAGGTTCGATTCCTGGCTTGGGTTATTGTCTGTGTGAAGTTTGCCCGCTCTCCTCGTGTCTGTGTGGGTTTCCTCCAGGTGCTCCAGTTATCTCCACAGTCCTAAGATGTGCAGATTAGGTGGAGTAGCCGTGATTAATTAATGCTGAGTATCGGGGGACTAGCTGGGGTAAATGCGTGGGATTATGGCGATCGGGCCTGGATGGGATTGTGGTCAATGCAGACTCAATAGGTCGAATGGCCTCTTTCTGCACACTATGATCCTATGCATTGAATATTCTGTGCAATTCTGGGTGATTTCTGAGGTGAGCATATGACCAACTGAGTCTCAGCTGATTGCAGCAATATAAAATTCCACCTCAACAGCTGAGATCTTCTCAGCTCACAATTAACAATCTTAGCTTTGCAGGGCATGGAAAGATACAGGAAGTGCAGATGGGACTGCTGGAACATTGTTGTTTAAGAGAATCAAGTGCCCTAAAATCATTGCGTGGTTGCCACCACTGCAAACTATTCCATTGATTGACAGAACTGACATTTTAATTTATCGGTTCCTTCTTTCGCCAACCTTAATAACATTTGACAGCTGACCCTCTCCTCCTGTACCATAGGCTGACACTTTCAACAACCATCACCAATAGCTCCAGTTTTCTCGTATTCAGTAAATGCCTGCCAGAACTTCTTGTATCAAAATCACGTCTAACCTTACATCGAGTTAATGCACTGAGGATGGATGAGAATTTTAAAATCAACGTACAGGGGGCTGGTGAGGGGGTGGGAGTGGTTCTTTTAGGATGGTAGGTGAGTTGGACAGAAAAAGAAAGATCATGAGTGCCAGAATTTTGGATACATCATTTGGCAGACAAATTACACTGAGCAACAAATGACCGTAAAGGAGGACATCACTTCTAGATCTTATAAATGTACAGTTACAGGTTTTCAACGTGGGATCTTCCAAAGTATTTACAGCATAGAAACAGGCCTTTCGTCCTAAATGATTTGATTTGATTTATTATTATCATGTGCATTAGCGTAGAGTGAAAAGCATTGTTTCTTATGTGCTACACAGACAAAGCATACTGTTCATAGAGAAGGAAACAAGAAAGTAATGTTGTAGTCATAGCTAGGGTGTAGAGAAAGATCAACTTAATGTAAGGTAGGTTCATTCAAAAGTCTGATGACACCGGGGAAGAAGTTGGTCTTAAGTCAGTTGGTATGTGACCTCAGACTTTTGTATCTTTTCCCTGAAAAAAATGTCCAGGAAGTGTAGGGTTCTTGATTATGCTGGCTGCTTTGCTGAGGCAGCAGGAAGTGTAGACAGAGTCAACGGATGGCAGGCTGGTTTGCATAGTGGATTGAGCTACGTTCTCGACCTTTTGTAGTTTCTTGTTGCCTTGAGCAGAACAGGAGCCATACCAAGCTGTGAAAGGATGTTTTCTATGGTGCATCTGTAAAAGTCAGTGAGAGTCGTAATTGACATGCCAAATTTCCTTAGTCTTCTGAGAAAGTTGAGGCATTGGTGGGCTTTCTTAACTATAGCATGCATTTGTGCTCCACATGAGCCTTTTTCAACTCCTTCTAACCTCATCAGTATATTCTTCTATTTCTTTCTCTTCTATGTATTTATCTTGTTTCCTCTTGAATACATCTATACTGCTGATCTCCACTGTTCCCTGCGATAGCAAGCCCACACTGTAACCATTCGCTATGTAATGAAGTGTCTGCCAATTCCTTTTTGGATTTATTAGTGACTATTTTATATTTATTACCCCTTGGAACTCATGGTCACGACATTTCTATCAATCTGATGGCAAGCACACTATGAGCATTGGATATTATGAATTTATTTTCTTGACTTATTAGCCTGTTTTCTGCTGATGTTTGCAAGTATAAAACACATTTTCTGTTACAAAAGCTTCGTTTCCTTTTGAGGAGCCGGCCTGTTTTGCCAGTCAAGACAGAGTCCCAGGAAAGTATAAATGTTTATAAGGAAGTCCCAAAAGTATGTTAGCAGTGGTTCAGCAATAGTTATTTGGTGTCTCCCACACCGAAATGTTTGAATTACAATGCTGTACAATATGGATAGCCACACAATCAAGGAAAAAAAACCACTCAGCCAGATTAAAATTACAAATGGCAATCTCTGTGCGACAGACCTGAGGTTTGGGTAATGACAAGTCAATCAGAGTTCTCAAAGTTGGATGCCTTCCATATACTGCAGCTTACTCTGTTAATGACTGGTGTCATATAATGTCACTTTGAACATTTTGTGAAGCAGACTTGTACAGTAGTGTTTATATTCAAACAGCATCCTACGCTCTTGGGTGGAAATGCCCAAAAGCACTTTGAACAATTAGTTACATTGGAAGTATTGTATCTAACCAATGATTAAATGGCTGTTTTGTGTTTTGAAGATTGCATTTGGATTTGGCTTTCCACCCAGCGATTAATTACTGGGCTACCTTCCTCTATGCAGCTCTAGATCACTCAAAAGACAAAAAAAAAAGTAGTTTTTGTTTTTGCATCTGATTGATTGCAGAACATTGTCCTGTAGTAGGTTGGCTAGTGTCCCTGTCTCTGGGCCAGAAGCTCTGGGTTCAAGTCTCACTGAAAGACTTGACAGCCAAGGAAGTTGCATTTATAAGATGGCCAAATAAGTTAAGTGTCAACGTAAAGGCAAAAAACTATGGATTTTTTAAAATCCATTTTTAAAACATGTGTGCGGCATTGGCTGGGTCAGCATTTATTGCCTGTCCTTAACTCTACTCCATTTCAGGGGGCATTTGAGAGTCAACCACATTGCTGTGGATCTGGAGACGCATGTAGCCAGACCAGACAAGGACAGCAGATTTTCTTCCCGAAAGGACATTAGCGAACCCCAAATGGGATGCTGGAATCTGAAACAAAATCAGACAATGCTGGAAAATCACAGCAGGTCTAACAGCGTCTGTGGAGAGAGAATGGAGCTAAGGATTTACACTGTGAGTATGAGGAGGAGGTTGAGCCAACTTGTAAACCCTTTAAAACCACACCAATGAAAGATGGTAAGAGTGGGAAGAATCCTGGACACCATATGATGGAAGGAAAATTGGAGTCTCTATCATCACTATCTGTAGCTTAAGACTCCAACATGCATGTAACAGTATATGTTGCCATGGCAACTTGGCCACTTTGGACAGCTGGATGACCAATCTGGATCAGATGGTGATAACATGCTTCAATTCCCCATTCCAGCCGGGATGGATTTGGGACCCGCCTCTTTACTGACTATATTGGAGGTCCCATCACTGTGGATCAGGCCTTCATTCAGGCAGAGGACTGAGCAAGAAGATGACGGCAAAGTTTCTTCAGGCATGCAAATTGGTCTATTTTAACCATGTGATTTTACCAATGAGCAGAATCACAAGCAGAACACACATGAAATATCTCCTCACAGGCCAGTATCTCTTCACCACATTCCCTTTATGTACAAGCTCAATTCCACTCCTAAAAGTGCTTCAGGGAGAAACTTAGACACTCCTTAATATATAGACAGGTGAGACTCCCTGATTGGATGGGCAATTACTACGATCTTTTTGGCCAACAAAATAAACTAAATCAAATTAATGAGGAGGCAAATTAAAAGGGGCAGCTCCCTAAAGGAGGGGAACTGCCCAAAATAAAGGATATAGTGGAAAGGAAACATAAAACATCAAATCAAAATATGATTAAAGGAGTCAATAATGCACACCAGCCCCTGTGGTGCCCAGCAGGCATAGAAGGCATTAACAATGCCCTCGGATACCTCATGCTCCCTCTCTGGTGACACCAAGCCAAGAATATAGCCACGGTAGAGAGAAAGACAGTTCATGACCCCCCCCCCCTCAGTTGCATACTATCTGGACCAATTTATGGCAAGCTTTGCCAGTTCCAGGTTTACAAGGAGATCCTCCTCCTTCTCCACCCCATCTCGTCACTGGGTGTCCATAAATCAGGAGCCTGGGGTTGAAGTGCAAACAAAATATCAACAAAATGTCTTTGAAGAAACTAAAAAGGATGTGCAGTCTATAACACTCAACATAGACATGAGTCACAGACTCCACAAGGTTGCATCAAGAGCAAGTCACTGGGGCATCCGTGAACCAGTTTAACCTGTAGGCACCACCCTCCACCCCAGGTTCTCAAACAGACAATCATTACCTCAACCAGGGACTTAAACTCCAAAAGCCTCATTGAGGTACTTACAACATAAAGCAGCCATCCTACATTTAACACATGGACAACCTGGCTTATCAATCAAATATCAACTGTCACAACATGATACAATCAAGTCTTTGAGTAAGCGCAGGCCAGGAGAACTCCTGATGAGCCTGCCTGGAGTGCTCCCTATACCTGTGCTCTTTCTGGCCCCAGGATTTCTCTTGTTCTCCATAACCACATCCACACCATTCATTCCACTATCCTCTTCTGCTGTGTGAATCACCACAAGACATGTACAATATGGGTGAATTTCCTGTGGATCGACAATAAATATATATCCAAATTCGATCTGGCAACATGAACCAAGGACCCCAAAGCCCTATGATAGATTGACAATTCTTTAGTCACATTGGTCTTGTGTTACCCAGCACCAACCTCCTCATCTCAGACTCCATGAATAATTTCCTGGAGTTCCATCACTCTTCTTTGTTTTCATTAAAACTTTACATCCACACACAATTCCTGACAGTTTCTTCTATTGCAATTTCTCATTCAACTGTTATAATGGCGCGCTTCCACAGATTTCACTGGAAACACAAAAGTCTGTATTAGTGAGAAATTGCCAGCAGCCCATAAAGCTGCCCTAGTCCCCAACATGTTCTCTGCCTAAGAGAGGACTCCAGCCCCTGGGGTGATTACCCACTCTCTGTCTCAATTGGTCCCCCAAGTCAGGTGACTGTCTTCTCTTTAAAGGGACAGTCTCCACTAATGACCACAGCACTGGAAAGCCCTATACCAAACTATCATGTTGAAATGACCCTCTCTACCAGTCAAGACACTGCAGCATCACCACTGGCAGGAGGACATAATTACAGCATGACAAGTGTACATATGTAGTTTCCATTACATGGACATAGGAATTGGACATGAAAATGTAGAAATAAGGGCAGGAGGTATGTTTAAAAATGAAATAAAGAATACACTTGGTCTTGACTCCTCATATACAACATCACAGGAGATCACAGCAAAATACCGCGGAGGCTGGAATCGGAAACAAAAATAGAAAATGCTGGAAAATCTCTGCAGATCTGACAACATCTGTAGCGAGAGAATAGAGTCAACGTTTTGAGTTTGGATGACCCTTTATCAGAGCTCAGGGTAAATAAAAGTAGAACAGGTTTATACTATGAGGGTGTGGGGTGGGGGGGTGGTGTAATTAAAGAGAATGTAAATGATGATGAAGGTTGAACAAGATTTTAAAGTGTCCATTAAGTGATCAGAATGTGTGAATGGCAGAGCAGAGGTACAGATGGTTAAGGGACTGCCTGAGGAATATGGCAGTTGTCCTGAAAGGGAGGGGTAGGGAGAGGGAGGAGGAGATGGAGAGTGGGAATGGAGAAGTGAAAAAATGGAAGTGAGAATAAAGGGTGATAAAAATAAATGAATCAAATGAAAAGAATAAATGAAATAAAATAAATGGAAATGGGATAAAATGGAGGACAGAGTCATGCTCTGAAGTTGTTGAACACGATGTTCAGCCCAGAAGGCTGTAAAGTCCCCAATTGGAAATGCCCTCATCCAGATTCGAAACATTAGCTCTGTTCTCTCTCCACAGATGCTGTCAGACTTGCAGAGATTTTCCAGCATTTGCTGCTTTTACCACAGGAGATCAGTTGGTATCATCATACTTACAGATTTCCATTGTATTGTCCACATGAGTCAGATGTTATACTATCAGGTGTTATACCATATGCCAGGACTTATGCTTTGTAATGACCTAATAAGGCAATCTTAGATCATAGAATCCCTACAGTACAGATGGAGGTCATTCTGCCCATTGAATCTGTACCAATCACAATCCCACCTAGACCGTATTCCCATAACCCCAAATATTTATCCCGCTAATCCCCCTGACATTAAGGGGTAATTTATCATGGCCAATCAAGCTAACCCGCACATCTTTGGACTGTGGAAGGAACCGAAGCATCCGGAGGAAACATGGGGAGAATGTGCAAACCCTACACAGACAGTGATCGAGGCCAGATTTCAACCTGGGTCCCTGGTGCTGTGAAGCAGCAGTGCTAACCACTGAGCCACTGGGCCACCCTCATTGAGAAGTGTTCTATGAGTTTAACTGATGGGTTAGACAATGAACTTACAATTTTGACTTTTTTTTGCGAACCATGAATTATTATTATACATATATTATTCCTTTATATATTTATGTATTCATTTAATAGCCAGAATGCTGTTGCCCCAATGAATTATCATGAGTGAGAGGACACCCAAGACAAAAATTTCAGCAGAAGAAAGGTAACAGTATCCTGTAATACTCAACATCCTTTCTTGCGATTTATTTTAAACACTGCCAGAAACAAGAGCTAAAATGACACCACGTAAGTTAAATATTTATTTAATCGCAATGAAAAGAATGCGGGAGCCATTTTACATGTGTAAGGCATCAAGCTGCTCGATTTAAGCAGAAGCAAATCACGTAGATGGATTAAATCTCCTCAAGACTCCAAATGTTTCCCTTACATTTTTTAAACGCAGTAGGGAACTATGGGCAAAGAGGCACTTGCCATTTATTTAGCTCTAAGCACATCAGGGGAAAATCTGAGTGGAAAAATTATATCAAATAGAATTTAAAGACTCATGATGATTTGACTATGTTACCAGCAGATAAAATGGTGCTGGGATACACTTAGTGAAGCTGCAGGCATGAAAGAGGTAGCATAGTCAGGTAATGTTAATGAATTGATATGTATTGCAAAGGAGTTGTGATCCATTAAAAGTAATGTAGACAGACATTACATTAGACATGACTGCAAGTGTTGGAATCATTATTTATCAGAAAAATAATGACAAAAAATATAACACTGAAAGACCATAATCGTAAGAGATTGAACAAAGAAGAGAAATGTAATATTTTCCAAATTCATCCCATTACATTTATATGGGTAGATATTACAATAATTAAGTATGTGTGAGAGCAGTGGGAAGCTGTTTTGCAGTCTGGAAGGTTTCAGGTAAGGTTGCCAACTGTGATAAAATATTTTCCTCCAGGTTTCATTGCATGACTTGCTCCTATGTTCCAGCCATTAGTCAGCTAACACATCATTCTTGTGAGGCACTGCCTTCTGACATCAATTGGAAAGCAACAAGATGCATGACTCAATTGTAGGTGCTAGCCTCTTAGCCAAAGAGCTTTCTCTTTCCCACATTTTCAAAATTTTCATTTTATAATGAGAACTGTTCAATGAAGATAGCAATGAAAATCAATCTTTTTTAATGTCCCTATGATTTTTCTCCAGGGTTACTCACAGCAATGTCCTGGAGATTGGTTTTCAATTCCTGGAGACTCCAGGCCAATCCTGGAGGGTTGGCAACCCAAAGACACTCCAAGTATCTATAGTATTTGGAAGGGATGTTTGAATCTACAAATGGTACTGGGGAGGGGAGGTGGATTTAAAAGTCTGAGCCCTGGGAGGGAAGTCATTGCAGCTGTGGCCAACTTCAAGGTCAGAGAGAAAGGGGAATGGAAGTCCATGGCTGCCTGGCAGTCTTTTCTCATAAATGCTTCTGAAATGGCTACTCATTTCAAGGGCAATTAAGGATGGGCAAAAAGTGCTGGCTATGCTAGCGACATCCACATCCCTTGAAAGAATAAAAACCTGGGTCATGGGTCCACCTGTTGCACTCCAGCCTTTAAATTTCTTCTTATCTTGCATTTTTGGCTGATTACAACTCAGTGAAGTAACATGGGATGCTTTTTCTATAATTATGATGCTATGTAAATGCAAGTTGTTGTCTTTAAACATTTAGTTTACTAGAAGTGTATGTATAATTATAATGAATAAACATCTCAATAAAGAAGGGATTATCTTTTAACTGTTCAAAAATTCATCACTTATGCAGTTGCCAAAATTCTGGTTAATTTTCCTACATTTACCCCCACAATTCATACTTATTTTGATTTGATACTACTTGATTTATTATTGTCACATAAATTGGAATACAATGAAAAGTATTGTTTCTTGCACACTATACAGATGAAGCATATCATTCATAGTGTACATAGGGGAGAAGGAAAGGAGAGGGTGCAGGATATAGTGTTGCAGTCACAAATAGGGTGTAGGGAAAGATCAGCTTAATATATGGTAGGTCCATTCAAAAATCTGATGGCAGCAGAGAAGAAGCTGTTTTTGAATCGGTTGGTACGGGTTTGTATATTTTTTCCAACGGAATAAGATGAAAGGGAGTATGTCTGGGATGCATGAGGTCCTTAATTACACTGGCTGCTTTTCTGAGACAGTGGGAAGTGTAGACCCAGCCAATGGAGGCTGGTTTGCATGATGGATTAGGGTATATTTACAACCGTCTTGGTCACAGCAGGAGCCATTTCAAGCTGTGAGATGTCTGGAAAGGATGCTTTCTATGGTGCATCTGTAAAAATTAATGAGAGAGTCCTGGTGGACATGCCAGATTTCCTTAGTGTCCTGAGAAAGTAGAGGCATTGGTGGATTTTCTTAATTATAGCGTCAGCATGGAGGAACCAGGACAAGTTGTCTGAACACCAAGAAACTTGAAGATCTCGATCATTTCCACTTCATCACAATGATGTGGACAGAGGCATATCCTCCAGTATGCTATCTGAAGTCAACAACTATCTCCTTCACTTTATTGACATTGAGGGAGAGATTACTGTTATTTAAGACATTTTTAACTAGCTTTGAAGTCAAAATGAAGAAGAGTGCCTTGGTGTGATTGATATGGATAACAGCTAACCTAGAGGAACCAATAATTAACTTCCTCTTTCCAGTTAGTTTGAATTATTTGGGGAAAATATGGAATATTCTGATTGTTCACTGAGGGAAATGAATCCATGCTGAATAATCAATTTTAGTTTTGCTTTGAAAATATTACTGATTGTCTGAACCATGATAAAAAAATTGAGCAATTTTAAACTTAAGGAAAGGAGCAGCCAATATTTTCAATGTGCAACTTACCTGAGAAAAAACTTTTGAGAATTTAATCTTTGGGATGTTTTGAAAAGAGTACAAAACACTAACAACTGTTCACAGGATCCCGCTTTATCTCAGACAAACCAATTGATGCAAGCTGCAAAAATCTGCCAACTGCAAACTGTAGTCATCATATCACTCCACCACTTCAGTTGAAAAAGATAATCCATCTGAAGATTACTCTTTTGAGGTGAGCCAAGACTTTACAGTAAGAGCTTCAGTGAAGACCTTAGAAGAGTCAGAAGGTCTTTGAATCAGTCAATATAAGAACATCAGTGCAAAGAGCCTTGCAATTTGAGTGGTTAACCCTCACCCACCTGCCCTCTCCCAAAATTCTTTTAGTTATAGCTTCACCAACCTCCTCTTGCAGAATCAGTTAGTTTTCTTAATCCTCAATGGCTTTTCGGTGGCAGTTTTTACAGCTGCTTTCCCTGTCATTTTTCAGTTAGGTCAATATTTATTGTTCATCCCCAGTTGTCCTTGAGAAGGTGGTGCAGTATCTCAGGTGTAGGTATACTCACAGTGCAGTTAGGGAGCACTGACCCAGCGGCAGTGCAGGAACAGTGCTACACTTCCAAGTCAGGATGATGATTGACTTGAAGGGAAACCTCCAGGTGGTGGTGTTTCCAGGTACTTGCTGCCCTTGTATGTCAAGATGGTAGGGGTCATGGGCTTGGAAGGTGCAGCTTAAGGTGCATTGGTGAGTTACTGCAGTGCATCTTGTCGGTGGTACACAAGGCTACCATTCATTATTCATTGGTGGTGAAGGTAGTGAATGTTTGTGGAAGCAGTAGCAATCATTCCCTTAACTTGTTATTTCCAATCTGCATTGTTTAACTTTGAGCCAATCAACAAAATGTGATAAGAAAATAGAACATAGAACATAGAACAATACAGCACAAACAGGCCCTTCGGCCCACGAGTTGCGCCGATCACATCTACCAATCCACAGACCTATCTATAACCCCCTATCCTATTCTCTTCCATATACTCATCCAGAAGTCTCTTAAAAGACCCCAGTGAGTTTGCCTCAACAACCTTCAGTCACATTTCGAAGAACTCAACTAGGCTCGTAAGGCATGACCTGCCTTAAAATGTTATAGGAAATGTGATTGAGAATATGAATGTGAATTTAATATACAATTGATGTTATATTTTAGCCCAGCGGGACCACAAGCAAATTCTCAAACTATACAAAGTAGCAGAAAAAGAAAGTGTCAGTAAATCCCTTTTTATTAGTGAAGTAATCAACTGAATCCAGCCATGGACAGCTGCAGAACAGAAGAAATAATGCAAAGTAGAGGACCCGGAGGAGATTGAAATTGGAACAGAAAGAGAAAAGAAACCCAAAGGAAACACCTCAGATAGAAAGATTAGAATGTTTTATTTAATAATAAACATGTCAGTGGCAGAAGGGTCTTTAGAAACTCTACAACCTTTACAGAAACTATTTGCATAACGGTGGTAATTCATCATCTACAAATGCAAGCAAATATTTGACCACCAACTGCTCTCCATGCTGAGCTAGATGTTCAGCCACATGATCAGTAAATCTTTGGTTATCTTTCTACCATCCACTTTTTGGTCTTGTATCCCCATTCAGTGATTAGCACAATGGTTAGCAGCCTCACACTGCCAGGGATCTGGGTTCGATTTCTGGCTTGGGTCACTGTCTGTATGGAGTTTGCACATTCTCCTTCTGTCTGCATGGGCTTCCTCCAGGTGCTCTGCTTTCCTCGCACAGTGCAAAGATAAGGTGGATTGGCCTTGCAAAATTGCCCCTTAGAGGGCTGGTAGTCTAAGTGCATGGGGTTAGGGTGATCAGACCTGCATGGGATTGTGATTTGTGCAGACTTGATGGGCTGAATGACCTCTTTCTGCACTTTGGTATTCTATGATTCTATAACCCCACACAACCATGCATCAAAGGTTTGTAAGTGATGGCTGTAAGGTACTGGATCCAAGTAGGCACAGTATAACACTGAAGTAGTGAAGAATCAAGACAGAAAACCTTCTACCATACAACTGTACCACTTTCCCTCTCTACCCTAGCCCCTTCTCTGCTCTAATCATGGACCCACACCCTACCATGTATCATAATCCATGGATTGCACTTAAATTTCCATTCATTCACTATTATCTCAACTGTTCTCCTTTTCAACTGGTCTCCCATTACTTGTTGCAATGATTATTTTAACACATTAACTGGTTGCCAATCCCTTCTCCCATTCCACCACCCTCCTCATCAATTACCCTTCTCTAGTAACATCTGCTGGCTGCATTTCCCATCCACACCACCTACCCACAACTTGGTATTCTCCAGCCCAATGGCTAGTATCCGTGCTTCAACTTTTCCCCAGCCCAGCTGAGCCAAATTTTTCTTCATCAGCATTTCTGTAGTCCACTGATTGACTTTTCTGGCCATTGGCACCACTTCTACTAAACCCGCCTGGTTCACTAATGTCCTTTAGGGTAGGAAATCTTACCTGCTTCTGCCCACATGTGACTCCAGATCCATATTTTGGATTTAGTTGACTCTTAACTGCCCTCTGAATTGGCCCAGCAAGGCACACAATTCAAGGGCAAACAGGAATGGGCAACAAACGCTGGCCTTGCCAATGATACCCACATCCAATGATAGAAATTTTAAAAAGCATCTCACTCGTGCCCCTCTTCCAAATTACTCCATTTCCCACTTTCTAATTGGCTGGTACTCTGGAAAATTATAAGGGTGTTTTTTTTTAGCTCTTCAAACCGAAGCCACATAGATGGTAAACAATATAGCAGTCCGGTTTTGCTGAATGTTAGTATTGCCAAGTGCGAATCTGGGGCTCACTACCCAAGGGGTGCATAAATGGGGTTAATTTTACAGAATTGTTCCTGCGTGTCTCAGGATTGAGGAGAGGGGTAAGGGTAGGGAGATTGAGAGTTGCTGGGGAGGGGAAGGTGGCGGTGGCAAATTTCAGTTCTGGCAATAAAGCAGCAAGTCCAAAACTGCAAATAATGCCTTTTGCAACACAAAAGGGTGCCAGTCTCTGAAAGTAATTGGGCACAGAAGAATCAGAGGTATGCCAGTGCTGGAAGTCGTATGCTCAAGCAGCATTTAGGATTGAGTTAATAGTGCCTGGTATCTTTGATTGTGGAGGTTGGGATGACTGGGCTGGTCATACTGGTTAGAAACATCCAATCGAAAAATTGCTCCCATGACCTTTATGAAAGCAGAAGTGTGATGGTGGGAGAAATGCTCCAGAATCTTGAAGCATTGAAAGGTGGCTATCAATGCAACTGATGCTTTTATATCTATGGCATCTTCATTAAAATATGAATGACACTTCTGCACTCAGGCATACAGAAACAAATATTAGTTTGGAAGCCCAGCTTTGTTTGTTACCACTCTACTTGGACGAGAAGCTGTCTAATGGATTATTTGCAGTATTCAGATAAGAATCAAGCTATATCACTTAATTTTGCAATCTTTTATTATTGTAATGTAGCTGAGAGATATAGGTTTTAAAAGTATTTCCTTTCATTATAACTTGAAAGGATTCGAATGGTGTATCTGCAGCTGACTTTCACTAGCTCTGTAGTTAGACTGAAATCAGCAGTGGTACTTGGACTCTGTGGCAATGTATCACCATGTAACAGCTGATTGTTCAGATTTCAAAGATAAAGTTTATACTAAAGGTTGTAGACGCAGTGTCTCCTTATCCTGGGATGGAGAAGTTCAGCAGATTATTGTAACAATTTGCACTAAATATTGTTCATTTATTTGTTTAACATTAAGTAAAGTCACCTGTTGATAAAGTCTTCTTTTTCAGTCTGATGGAGTATGTTCATTGTCACCGCATAAAAGAGATCATTGAAGCTGGTAGTATATTCCATTAAGCAAAGATTCTCAGTTCAACCCCCTAGGACTCAAGATCTGCTTATGGACAGTATTTTGGATTCAAAAGAATAATTTTTGTATAAAACAATGGGAGCTGGAAGCAATAGAGTGAACTCCAGATAAATAATCCAATGTACACCGTCCAGCCCAAAAGCAATTTTTCAGTTTAAAATTCATGATTTTCCAATTCAATATTTAAATAACGTGAGTCTTAAAATCAGTTTAAGTTTGAAACTAGTCTCAAGCCCCAGGATCTTGTTGATAGGAACAGACAAGTGTAGGTCAGGGATGGGTGCTTCCTAACTACAAGTTTGAGGAAGAAAGCTTTGTACAGACAAATGAGAGAGGGAACAATGTATTTGCTTTGAGATTCCTCCACCCATATGCCCTTCCCTCTTGTTGTCATAGAGTAATACAGCATGAACTGGTCCTTTGGCCCATCATGTCTATGCAAACTATCAAATACCAATCTATACTCATCTCATTTAACAGCACTTGGTCCATAGACTACTATGCCTTGACGATTTAAGTGCTCATCCAGATGCTTCTTAAATGTTGCAGGAGTACTAGGCTCCACCACCCTCTCAGGCAGCACATTCCATATTTCCATGAGCCTCTAGATGCAAGAATTTTCTTTAGATCCCTTCGAGACAACTTACTGCTCATTTTAAACCTATGCCCTCTGGTCTTAAACACTTTTGCCATAGGGAAAATAGTGTTGATGCCTTACTGGTACAATTTAAAGGACAGTAGCAAGCTTTTCGTAAGTGGCTAAACAGCAAATCTGATCATGCATTAGAACTGATTCCCATATGCATAGTTTCCAGTAGAGATTACAACATAGTTAATGCACAGTAGGACTCCAAGTTGATTTTTCCTTCCTATCCAATTAAAGTTTATTTATTTATTAGTCACAAGTAGGCTTACATTCAAACTGCAATGAAGTTACTGTGCAAATTCCCTAATCGCCACACTCTGGGTCTGTTTGGGTACACTGAGGGAAAATTTAGCATGGCCAATCCACCTAACCTGCACATCTTTGGACATCCCAATGACAGTGGAATACAAACAAAGTTTTGAACGTAGAGCATTCTCAGTCAGAGTTTTGATCTCAATAAGAATGTGGCAGAAGGTTCATGGACTCTCCAAAATATGATTTGCGAGACGGGAGAAATTTCATCACATAATTTAATTTTCACAATGATTCCACTTTAACAAAATAAAATTCTTATGCGTGCATTGCCGAGGTATCAAAGATGAAGCGATTAACTTGCTGCAAGTATTTTGGTTTGAGGTAGTCCTTAAGTTCACTCTTAGTTACCCACACATAGTCTCCCTTCCTTTTTGTCTTCAGGTCTCCATTCATCAGCAAGGCTTTGAAGAAAAATACTTTGGCCCCCACAGTGTCAGAAGTTCTCAAAGCCTTAGGATACTTATATTTATAGAAACCAGCTGGAGCATTGCCTAGAAAAACAGCTTGCAATTCATTTCCTGTAAAATTTAAAAGGTGGGGAAAATTAATTAAAAAGTGATATTGCAAACATTACTGTAATCATCAATATAATGATATGGTTATCATTATTGTCAGAGAAAGCAAATTTAAATCACAGAATAGAATCCCTACAATACAGAAGGCGGCCACTCAGCCCATTGAGTCTATACTCACCAAAATCTCACCAGGCCTATTCCTATTTACCCTTGCTAATCTCCATGACACTAGGGTCAATTTAGCATGGTCACATCTCTGGATTCTGGGAGGAAACCGGAGTACCCAGAGGAAACCCACGCAGACACAGGAAGAACATGCAAACACCACACAGGCAGTGACCCAAGGCCAGAATTGAATCTGGGATTTTGGCACAGTGAGGCAACAATGCTAACCACTGTGCCGCCCCATAAAGGATTCAAATTCCTCCTAGTGCCATAATGGGATTTGAACCCATATCCCCATGAATAACACTCAAGTTTAGCAGTCCTGTGACATTTTCACAGTGCCACCATCACCACCACCACCCTCCCTCACCACCCAACTAGTGTCAGGAATGGGTCTGGTTAAAGTAGAAAAATAATTGAATTAGTAAAAGAAAAAGAAATGACTTAACAAACCTTTCGTTTTAAAATAAATACAGCCAGTTTAATTGGATGCACTGCTTGAGAGAATGGAGGAAGCAGATGCAAAATAACATTCAAAAGAAAATCGGATAAATGTTGGAAGGGGAAAAAAATTATAGGCTTTGGGGAAAAGACCAGAGGAATAGGATTAGCTCTGCAAAAGAGTTGGAACAGGCAAGATAGGCTGCATGGCCTCTTTCTGTGCTATATCATTTTAGGATTCTAATTGAACAGAGTATTATGTCTAAAACGTTACAACAAAGGCTGCTACCAGATAGTGTGGACAGGGTGCGTTCTGCAGTCTGCCTCATAGTTTCTCCTGGCTTCCATTCACTCTGTGGCAGCAACCAAATCTCCTCATCTCCCACTTTTTCTTTTACAAGTAAAATCAGCTTCTCGTCCAATCGCCTGTTCAATGTTGATCTGTCGTTCTTCTTGTCAGCTTCTAAGAGTAGCAAAAAAATACATTTTGAATGATCAATGTGGTTTCAAAAACAATTCGGCAACTTATCCTCTGGATTTGTTTTCCAATCGAGAAAGCATGTATTTGCATTAAATAAATCACAAACAGTTTCATTTTTCTCCTGGTAACTGATATTCTTTTATCATTGTTGAGCTTCCACTTTTCACATTTAAAATTAAATATCCAGTTTTTCCACTTCAGCGGGACAGTTTATTGTAAGCTGCATTGTTGGAAAATGAATGTTTTCTCCTCCTTGAATATTTGTTCATTTTCTCTGACAGTACTGGCTGTTGCTGAGATATTTTTACAAGCACTGGAAACTCTCTGCTCCTTTGCTCAAGTGACTACTCTTTACACAAATATTTAACCAGTGGAAGTTAAGTCAATTACTGACTATATTGGAGGCAAGTCTAAGCTGGCAGTCTGTCATAGAATAGAATCATAGAATCCCTACAGAGCAAAAGGAGGCCACTCAGCCCATCGAGTTTACACCAACTCTCTAGCAGAGCAACTAACTCAGGCCTTATCCCAGTAACCCCATATATTTATCCTGCTAATCCCCTTAACCTACACATCGTGGGACACTAAGGCAAATTTAGTATGGCCAATCCACCTAACCTACGTAACTTTGTACCGTGGGAGGAAGCAGAGCACCTGGAGCAAACCCATGTAGTCGAGGGGAGAAGATGCAAGCACTACACGGAAGTCACCAAGATTGGAACTGAACCAGTTCCTGGCACCGTAAGGCAGCAGTGCTATCCACCGTGTCACTCAGTCAACATTTATTTATGTACCATTGTAAATTCGTACGCAAGACCCCACTGAATTTTTTTCTCCCTCCTGGTTTAGGGGCACTGAAGCCAATTATACCTGTTCTACTACCTTCCTAAACAGGTAACTAACTTAGCACAAGCTATCTTCCCAGTCTCTATGGCTCAGGATCAAACTATAGCCTTTCTTGCTCACAGGTCTTGAGAACTCATTATGTTCAGCTTTAAAATGATTCAACAATGAGAATCAGTAAAGCCCAGTACAACAATCTGTACTGTTGTTCACTCTTTCACTTCCTTTCGTTTTGTTCAGAGTTCCACCTTTAATCTCAAGGTTTGTTTCTTGCACAAATGCCAACAACAAACTATCCAGAAACCGCAATCTAACAAAATTACAAAGAAAAACGTGAAAGCATGGGATTCTGTTTACGGATGTAGTAGACATTTCAGATTTGCAAAATAAATTAGAAAGTCTGCTTTTGAAGCTGAACATTGGGGAGGCAATGGCCTATTCGTATTATCGCTAAACTATTAATCCAGAAACTCAGCTAATGTTCTGAGGATCTGGGTTCAAATCCCGGTATAGCAGGTAGTGGAATTTGAATTCAATAAAAAATATCCGGAATTAAAAATCTACTAATAATCATGAAACTATTATCAATTGTCAGAAAACCCATCTGGTTCACTAATGTCCTTTGGGGAAGGAAATCTGCCATCCTTATCTGGTCTGGCCTATATATGACTCCAGAGCCACAGCAATGTGGTTGACTCTCACTTGCCCTCCAAGAACAACTAGAGATGGGCAATAATTGCTGGCCAGCCAGTGACGCTCATATTTCATGAATGAATAAAAAAGCATTAGGCCCTTCAAGTGTCCTGCTATCACGCATTCATGATGATAGAATGATATCACTTGCCTTGGTCCAATGTGTTACTTACAACATCTGAATGAAAATAAAAAGCATTCATGGTTGTCAGATGCAGTTTTAAAAACCAAATAAGTCATTGCAATCTAATGACAAATGAGAGTCAGTACAATTCTAATGAACAGATCCCACCAGGCTAACATCAACTGACTTCAAAAACAAAACTTCCAACTCCATGGGCGAAATTTAACTGGCACGTTGATCCAAGGTTTGTATGGTTCCGCCCAAAGGTAACGGAGAATGCCTTTCTCCGAGCCTCACCCACTTCTGGAATCGGAGTCGGCGTGCAGATAAAATTCTGACTCATGTTTCAGAAGGGCATTTTAGAAGATGGCTTTTTAATATGACCAGCTTTTACAGAAACTGTGTCCTGAAACACATATGATCGCTTAATGATGAAAGTTCCTCCGTTTCAAAACTGCGTTCCAGCAGGAATTTTATGATGAAATTCAACAACATTGCAGCCTTCTCCCCAAGGTGACTAATGTTAAAGATCAGCGAGACTGCAATTTAAAGTTTGCATTATCAGCAAAATGCAACACTCAACTCTATTCTCCAATGCAAGCAGGCTGCCTGACAAACTTTTACTTTTAATTACAAAAGGCAAAGGTTCAGGGCCTTATGACATAAGTGGCAACAAAGTCACGACCACACTAATTTATTCTGAAAAATTCGGTAGGGTAAAAACTGCAATAATAGGAGCACAAAAATAAAGACAGGTGAGTTTGTTGCAACAAAATGGAAGTTCTTGGGAAAATAGATCATGTATACATATAAATATACAGATTATAATTAAGTCAAGGCATTGTCCCACAAATTTTAATTAATTATAAAGAATATACTTCAATGTGTAAAGATGGGATGTTGAAAACTGCAAAAACATTTTTTGAGTTATTAGATGTTTTCTATCATCGCTCACAATCCTACCCTATCACCCAATAGTGAAAAACCATGATGTGGAAATCTTGGCGTTGGGCTGGGATGGGCATAATAAGAAGTCTCACAACACCAGGTTAAAGTCCAACAGGTTTATTTAATAACATATGCTTTTAGAGCGCTGTCTAAAAGATGTGCTGGTTAGGTGCACTGACCCAAACAGATGCCATCTGGACTGTGGCAACTAGGGGAATTTTGCAATAACTTCATTGCAGTGTTAATGTAAGCCTTACTTGTGACTAATAAATAAACTTTACTTTAACTTTTACAACAATCCCACCTAGGCTCTGCTAATCTTCCTGACACCAAAGGACAATTCGGTATGACTAACCCACTCATCTTTGGACTGTGAGAGGAAACTGAAGCACTCAGAGGAAACCCATGCAGAAATGGAAAAAATGTGCAGATTCCACGTAGACAGTGATCCAAGGCCAGAATTGAACCCTGGTCTTTTATAGAATACCGATGAACAGAAAAAAAAACAGACCTTGTATTCTATCAGCCGCAATAAACCGTCTGAGTTTCTGCTCCCACATATCTTCCAGATCTTGGGCAGTCACAATGTCTTGGCCAACATCCTCTTCCTCATCTGAATCATAATCATCTGCTTGCCTCCAACGCATTTTTTCTTCATCTTCAAAGACTTGGAGCTCATGTTCAGAGTAGAGGCTTTTCTCCAATTCTACCTACAAAATATGGGAGAAATCATTTGTATTTGAGGGACCCAATGGGGATTGAACTTTCTATCAGACTTTCATAAAAAATAGCCAGAGGGTCATGTTTCACAACAAACAGAATAAATGTTGAAATTGCTATGATTCAGGTTGCACTCACAGCATTACTGGACATTAGAAAAATATTTGGCATTAGTATCATGGCAAAGTTACTGATTTTTGTAGTTTAAACATTAAGCGTAGGACCTTTGCTGCTACAACATTGGAGGTTCAAAATTCACATTGATTAAATTACCAAGGAATGTGCAGAAAGTCATTTTTAAAAATTCAATTTTCTCTATTTCTGTTGAGACTGACTCGACATGTTTTCCTCCCATAGCTCATTCTTGCATCCAATCTTCAAGCATATATCTAAACATGCAATGTAGGAAAGCTTTTTGACTGTGGAAACCTTCAGTCAAGTTTAGTTTTTTTCCCCACATATACACAGCTTTTATTATAAATTACTGCACTGACAAACAACAACACTGTACAATTAATATTCCTAACACGCCCCCACCCCCTCCCAACCACCACCATTTCTCTCTGGTCCAGGGGCACTGAGGCTAATGGCAGCACCTACACTGCCATCCAGCAAATAATTCAATACAAAGATGAAACCTGATGGACAAGGGGTAGTGTGCCATGCTACATATAACTTAAAAAAAGTCATCAACTTCAGGAAGTATAGTGGAGAACACGCCCCGTTTACATCAGTGGGGATCAAGTAGAAATGGTTGGTAGCGTCAAGTTTATAGGTGTCTAGATCAACAACAATCCATACTGGTTCTCCACCCTGTTATGCTGACACTATAGTTAAGAAAGCCCACTAATGCCTCTACGTTCTCAGGAGGCTAAGGAAATTTGGCCTGTCAGCTATGACTCTTGCCAACTTTTACAGATGTATTTGAAAAAACATTCTTTCTTGTTGTATCACAGCTTGATATGACTCCTGCTCTGCCCAAGACCGCAATAACTACAAAGGGTGGTGAATGTAGCCCAGCCCATTGCGCAAAGCAGCCTCCCATCCATTGATTCTGTCTACATTTTCTATTGCCTTGAAAAAGGAACCAGTGTAACTATGAACCCATGCATTCTGGACATATTGTTTCTACATTCTTCCATCAGGAAAAAGATACAAAAGTCTGAGATCACATACTAACTGATTCAAGACAGTTTCTTTCCTGCTGCATCAGATTTTTGAATGGACCTTTCTCTACATCCTAGCTGTGAATGTAACCCTACATTCTGCATTCTCTCCTCTCCTTCTCTGTGACTGGTATGCTTTGTCTATATAGCATGCAAGAAACAGTACTTTTCACTATATACTAATACATGAGGCAATAATAAATCAAATCAAAAAACAAAAATACCTTGTCCTAGGTAATAACTGATCGGGACAAGACAAGCTAACAATTTTTCTACTCTATTGCTGGTGCAGTGGTTATTTAACTCCATGCTAGTGATTGTTGTTCAGGGCCATGAAGAATTGTCACAACAGAATTACCAGTGCAGGTTAATTGATTAGTATGGAAATGTTTAAACATTATCCGCCAGGGAAATATGCCCTTGAGAACAAATTATATTATTAGGAACAAACCCAAAGCATCCCATAATCACTTCATTATGATATATTGAAAATATATGTATCCCTCAACAAAACATCATTAAAACTGATTTGATCATAATCAGTGCTCAACACAAATCTGGAACAACATCAGGAAAGGAAAAAAATACTTTTAAAACTTGTACTGAAATAGCACCTTTCATAACCTCAGGATATCCCAAACTGGTTTACAGGTCAGTATTTTAAAGTACTATTTAATTACATGAACTGTCAATGTGTGCATGGCAAGCTCTCATTAACAGCAACCAGAAAATTGGTTTCAGTTGGTTGAGGGATGACTATTGATCAGAATACCAGGGAGAACTTTTTTTTTATTCATTCATGGGACATGAGTGTTGCTGGCTAACCAGCATTTATTGCCCATCCTTAATTGCCCTTGGAGAGCCGTTGAGAGTCAGCCACACTTTTGAACTTGGGGTCACATGTAGGCTAGACCAAGTAAGAATAGCAGATTTCCTTTTCTAAAAGATGTTTGTGAACCAGATGTTTTTTCCAACAATAGTTTCATGGTCATCAGTAGATTTTCCGTGTCGTTCTTCAAAGTCATGGGATCTTTTATAGCTACCTGAAAAGACATAAGATTTAACATCTCAGCTGAAAGATGCCACCTCTGATAGTACTAGAATCGAATGCCTGCCTAGATTATTCCGGAAATTATTTGCTTGTTTAAAAAAAACTTAAGAAAGGATACGGGCACTGTTGGCTAAGCCAGCATTTGTTGCCAATCCTAATTGTCTTTGAGTGCCTTTTAACTGTCTTCTTAAAAAGACCTGCAACTATGCCATGCTTTTCTTGACAACCAGACATCTCAAAGCACTTTACAACTGATTAAATACTTCTTGCACTTTGTACAGTGAGAAATGTGGCAGCTAATTTACATACTGCAGACTCCCATAAACAGCAATGCAAAAATGACCAGATAATCTTTGTGATGTTGGCTGAAGCATAAATATTGGTCAGGATGCCAGAAATCATTCCCCTTTGTTTTATTCATTCATTTGACGTGAGTGTAGTTAGCTAGGCCAGCATTTATTGCCCATCTCTAATTGCCCTTGAGAAGGGATGACCTGCCTTCTGAACTGCTACATTCTCTATGATGTAGATGCACGCACACTATGTTAGGTAGCAAGTTCAAGGACTTTGACCCAATCGTAGTGAAGGAATGGTACTATATTCCCAAGTCAGGCTGGTACGTCACTTAGGAAGGGAACTGGCAGTGTTGCCATGTGTCTGCTGCTCTTGTCCTTCTCAATGGTAGCAGTACTGGCTAAGGAGCTTTGGTGAGCTCCTGCAGTGCATCTTGTAGATGGTACACATTGCTGCAATTGTGCATTAGTGGTGGAGGGAATGGAAATTTGTGGATAGGAAATTCGTGGATAAAGCAATCAAGAAGTTGCTTTATCCTGAATGGTGTCAAACTTCTTGAGTGTTTTGGCAGTGCACTTATCCAGACAAGTGAGGAGTATTCCCGACATCGCTTAGGGGACAAAGGTTTGGGAATCATGATGTGAGTTACCTACTGCAGAATTCCCAAATTTTGATCTGATCATGTAGTTAGTGTTTACAAAGCTGGTCAAGTTCAGTTTTGGTTCAATGATAGGGTATTGATTCAGCTACGGTAATGTCATGGAATGTCAAGAGACAATAATTAGATTCTCTCTTTTTGGAGATGGCATACGTGCAGCATGGATTTTACTACTCTTTTTCAAAATAGTGGAACTTTTATATTCAATCAGGCAGATGGGACTTTGGTTTAACACCTCATCTGAAAGACTGGACCTCCAACAGTCCAACACTCCCTGAATGTAAAGATGTGTAGGTAAGGTGGATTAGCTATGCTAAAATTGTCCTTTAGGTTAGGGGGATTTGTGTGGTAAATACATGGAGTGACAGGAATTGAGCCTGGAAACGTTACTGGAGAGTCAGTGCAGACTCAATAAAATGAATGGCCTCCTTCTGCACTGTAGGGGTTCTATGGTTCTTAGCAGAGTGGGAATTGAACCCAAAACCTTGTGATTCAGAGCTGAGTTCTAACAACTGAAATGCAAATTATAAATCATTAATGCTGTCAGGGAAAACTTGACATTCTAAAGTGTCACAGTAGCACAGCAGTTAGCACGGCTTCACAGCCCTAGTGATCTGGGTTCCATTTCCAGCTTGAGTCACTGACTGCGTGCAGTTTGCACATTCTCCTCGTGTATGTATGGGTTTCTTCTGGGTGGTACAGTTCCTCCCACAATCCAAAGATGTGCAGGTTAGGTGGATTGGCCAGGCTAAAATTGCCTTTTAATGTCCTGAAATGCTTAGGTTAGAGGGATTACCAGGGCAAATATATAGGGATGTGGGGGTAGAGCCTGAGTGGGATTGTGCAGACTCCATGGGCCAAATGGCCTCTTCTGCACCGCAGGGTTATTTATTTACCGATAGATTACTTATACCTTGCCAATTGAAAATTAGAACCAAACAAACGCTACAGTGCAGAAACAGGCCATTTGGCCCATCTACACTGTGAAGGTGCAGCCTCCATTGCCAATGATCTAAACGAATGATCTGAAACTCTGCCCCTCTTCAATGGGGAAGACCAGCGCACATGCGCATTGGCCGGACACCCCCCGCCCCCGCCCCCCCCCCCCCACACCCCCACCCCCACCCCCACCCCCACCTGTTCCAGCATTTGCGCGAAGGCCTTTTCCATCGGGTTCTTCTCCTGCGACAGGACGGCCGCCCGCTGCAAGCACACCGCACCGCATCGCTGCCAGCCCGACACCTGGGGCGTCTGGTTTGGGTCTGGGCCGCCCCTGAGCCCCAGTGAATGGAGCTGCGAGCCCCGCGCCGCGCCGGGCCCGATCCTGACTCCAAGCCCAGGGCTGATGAGCGCGGGGAAGCGACGCAGCGCCGCCGCCATCTTGCACCAAGCGCCGCTACCAAAGAGATGGGGGTGGGGGGGGAGACAGCAGGAAACCAACCACAAACACTAGCATAATCAATCCTGACTTAACATCACTGTATCATACTGACCTAAACTCTAAATAAAAATCGACCTGGCCCAACACGAGAAAACAATAACCTATTGGGGAATTCTTACTGCGTCCCCCCCCATAAATAAATGGAAGAATCGGATTCTGGATGATACGAAATGCTGATGGAGAGGGGGATCGAGCTGTTAAATCAAATACTTAAAGATAATTATGTACCTAATAATCACAAATCCGTGTAAAATAAGAGAATATATTCATAGTCACGTTTCTCCATCAACTTCCGTTGGAGTTTAGATCTTAGGAATAAATATATGTCCTAGCGTGGCTGAGACTACCCCCCTCCCCCCACTCGTTTCCTGGCGCTGAAAGGAGCTGTGGCTCTGGGGGCCCACGCCGGGGACATCGAGCCTGGGAGCCCAGCCGCTTCCGAGGCCGCACACTTCATGTTGACAATGCTGGGGGTCAGCACTGCGCTATGGTGGCTGGGCCGGAGGCTGCTACAGGCTTCAGCTGGCTGGTGAGTAAAATGCGCGTCTCTGTCTGAGAGTGGACAGGTTGGCCAGCCCGCTGCTAGGCCGCGTTTCCATGGAGACCATACCCCTCCCCCTCCCCCTCCCCCTCCCTCCAGGTGTGGCGGCTCACTGAATTCCACGGTCAATGACACCTGAGGGACGTCTCAGTAAGAATTGTCACAACGTCGGGTTAAAATCCGACAGGTTATAGAAAGAAATTGAATAGGTTAGGACTTTATTTCCTGGAGCGTAGAAGAATGAGGGGAGATTTGATAGAGGTATATAAGATTTCGATGGGTATAGATAGAGTGACTGCAAGCAGGCTTTTTCCACTGAAGCTAGGGGAGAAAAAAAAACAGAGGGCACGGGTTAAGGGTGAAAGGAGAAAAATTTAAAGAGAATATTAGGTGGGGGGATTCTTCATGCAGAGAGTGGTGGGAGTGTGGAATGAGTTGCGGATAAATGCGGAATCACTTTTAACATTTAAGAAAAACTTGGATGGATGAGAGGGGTACGGAGGGATCTGGTCCAAGTGCAGGTCAGTGACACTAGGCAAAAAATGGTGCGGCACCGACAAGAAGGGCCAAAAGGCCTGTTTCTGAGCTGTAATTTTCTATGCTTCTAGGTTTATTTGGTAGCAAATGCTACTTGCTTTCGGAGTGCTGGCTTCTCTTCAGGCGAGTGAGCCCCATTCACCTGATGAAGGGACAGAGCCCCAAAAACTAGTGGCATTTGCTACCAAATAAACCTGTTCAACTTTAACCTGGTGTTTGAGATGTCTTACCATGTTTACCTCAGTCTAACATCAGCATCTGCACAACCTGAGAGTCATGGCACAGCTCCTTTGCCCATTGTCATTTCGAAAGTCAGAATCACAGAGTTCCCTTGTGCAGATGAGATCATTCAGCCCATTGTGTTTGTACTGGCTCTTGGAATGAGCAACTCCTCTGTCTTCTCCACATGTTGATGATGGTGCACAGTGGTTAAGACTGCTGTCTCACAGCGTCAGGGACCTGCGTTTGATTCCCCGCTTGGGTCATTATCTGTGTGGAGTTTGCACTTTTTCCCCGTGTTTGCTTAAGTTTCCTCTGGGGGCTCCGGTTTCCTCCCATAGTCCAAAAATGTGCGGGTTAGGTTGATTGGACATGCTAAATTGCATGTCAGGGGGACTGGCCAGGGTAAATGCCCTAGGAAGCTTTAGGAAGCGTAGAGGAGAACATCCCCATCTCTATCAATGGGAATGAAGTAGAAAACGTCAAGAGCTTTGAATTTTTAGGTGTCCAGATCACCAACAACCTATCTCGCCCCCTCATGTCAACACTATAATTAAGAAAGCCCACCAATACCTCTACTTTCTCAGAAGACTAAGGAAATTTGGTAACTTAACTATGACTCTCACCAATGTTTACGGATGTACCATAGAAAGAATTCTTTCTGGTTGTATCACAGCATGGTATGGCTCCTGCTCTGTCCAAGATCGCAAGAAACTACAAAAGATTGTGAATGTAGCCCAAATCCATCACGCAAACCAGTTTCTACACATTGACTCTGTCTACACTTCCCGCTGCCTCGGCAAAGCAATCAGCATAATTAAGGACCCCACACTCCCCAGACCTTTTCTCTTCCACCTTCATCCGTCATGAAAAGATACAAGTAGTCTGAGATCACATTCAAATCAACTCAAAGAACAGCTTCTTCTCTGCTGCCACCAGACTTTTGAATGGATCAACTTGCATTAAGTTGATTGTAGAATCTTACTATGTAAATAGACTGCTGTGTTTCCGACCTTACAACAATGATAATATCAAAAATATACTCAATTTTTTAGAAGAAATTTTGGGATATCCTGCAATCATTAAAGGTACCACCTAAGTCCAAGTCATTTCTTTATCTATTATAAATTAAAATTTGTCCAGATACGTGTAAATGTGCTGTCCCACATTCTCCAGACTTCTTAGTCCTGACTGACATGGTTCTTTCTCCCTCGGCCTTGTTTTTATTGACAAATACTTGCAAATAATTGCCTCATTCTTTTTCTGCAATCTTCTTTCTCTCCATCTCTTCCAAAACATTTCCAGGCATCACTCTTACTTGCCCCATTGCTTGTTGCAATAACTTCAGCCACCTCAATTCTAACACTTAGAACTCAGTTTCTGAAGCTCAAGCCTCTCTCAAACATGTTAAAATCCACCTTTGATCAATCTTTTGGCCATCCCTTCTAATCTTCCTCTCTTTGATCACATCACAAAGCACAGTACAGCACAGGAACGCATCCTTCAGCCCTCCAGGCCAGTGCCAATCATGTTCACCAATGTAGACCAACTGCTTATATTCCTCTATTCCCTGTTTCTGCATATACCTATCAAGATAAGTCTTAAATGTGGTTAACAAAACTGCCTCAACCACATCACTTGGCAGTGCATTCCCCCCATACATCTCCATTGAACCTTTCCCCTTCTTGAACTTGTGCCCCCTTGTAGTTGTCATTTCTGGCCTGGGGAAAAAGCTCCCACCTGTTCACTCTACCTATAGCTCTCATAATTTTATAAACTTCTATCAGGTCACCCCTTGGTCTTCGTCTTTCTGTGGAGAACCACCCCAGTTTATTCAATCTCTCCTCAGCTAATACTCTCCATGTCAGGCAACATCCTAGTGAATCTTTTCTGTACTTTCTCCAAAGGCTCCACATCCTTCTGTTAGTGTGGTTACCAGAATTGGACACAGTATTCCAAATGTAGCCTAACCAACGTTTTATACAACTGTTAGATAATTTGCCAGCTTTTATATTTGATGCCCAGTCCGATGAAGGCAAGCATGCCATCTGATTTCTTCACCACCTTTTCCACCTGTGCTGCCACTTTTAAGGATCTGTGGACCTGTATTCCCAGACATCTCTTTGTGTCTACGTCTCCTTAATCCTAATCCAAACAATGTGAGTTTAATACAAATATTTATTGAATGACCAACTAATCTGGTTTTGATGGTGTTTGAGAAGAAATATTCTCCAAAACATGGAGATCCTCCTTGTTCCCCTGCTAATTGAGCCATGGAATGCCTACATTTCTAACTGACCTTGAGAAGGTGGTGCTAAGCCAATTCAAGTGCTATAGGTATACCCTTAGCGGCCAGTGTTAGGAAGAAAGTCTCAGGGATTGGCCCAGTGACAGTGAAGGGACGGTGATATTGTTCTGAGTTAGGGTGGCATGTTGCTTGGGGAGGAACTTGCAGACATTGTGTTGAAGAAACCTTTCTTATCCAAGGTCTCACCTAAAAGGCAGCAGTTTTGATAAGCAGTTTTCGATATTAATATAAAGAAGCACAATGTTTGACTTATATGTCCTTAACCAAAGTAGGAAGTTTGAAACTGGGATTTTGGTATTGTCGGGGCATTGAGATATGATAAATCTTCACCCGGAAAGGCCAATGGTGCGATTTCTGATTACTTTAGCAATTAAAGTAAATTTAGTCTACTTTCTTTGCTTAAGTCTTTACTGTATAAATTTTTATTTGTATTCGTGCTAACTTGCCTATGTTTTCTTTTCCCAGTTCCCATGTTGGTTCAGTGGAGAGCCAGTGCCGTCTGGTACACACGGGTTTACAGAAGCTACAAGAGCTAGCAAAAAAGGAGAGCATCTCCACAGTGGTAACAGACACCAGGCCTTCAGCAGATTTCAGGTATTCCATCTTTTCATCTGCTGCACTGTTTTAAACTCGATATTTGTTGGGGAAAACCAAATATCCAATTGTGAACCTGACAGATTTCACAGTGGCCACACAGAAATTTTGATGTTTGAAAACTAAATCTAAAAAGAATTCTATTTTCTGAGACAGGGCCTTTAATAAAGGCCACAAGCAAAATAATCTGGCTTTTGATATGGAGTCAGATCCGCTTTGTGTGTTGGAAATTGGATCGGCTCACGCAACTTTTTTTAAAATGTCCCATTGGCTTTGTACTGTTCATGAATATGTTTCCTGACTGGAATATATGGAGCTTTTTCAGATATCCTCCATTCAATGCTGTAAAATCAAGATCTGTGGTAGGTAGTGCTACTGTTGCTTTCCAAGCTAGAGAATGGAGAAATTAGCTAGGCTCACTCTATCCCAATCCTTTTTTTAAATGTGGGCATTGAGTGGAACAGGATTGGACTTTATTCTGATTTTTCCTTTGTTGAAATGGAATGCTGATATTCACTTTCTGAAAGGTCTTTATATTCTGTGCTCAGAGTGTCCCAAGTTGCATTATAACTAATGCATTACTTTTGAACTGTCATCACTGTATAGTGGGCAATTGCAGCAGCAATCTGGACACAGCAAGATCTTCCAAATGCAATGAGATAGTGAGCAGTTGATCTATTTTAGAGGCATTCATTGAGGGAGAAATGTTTTCCATGGACCGGAGAGAACTCCTTGCCCATCAGTCGAAATCTGCAATGGAATCTTTAATAGTTGTCTGAACAGGCAGTTCAACCAGATTTGACAGTTCATCCAAATGTCAGTACCTCTGATAATGCAGCTTCTCTATAATAATCTTACATTGTGGTTAAGTTTGGCAGTGGGATTCTGATTCAGAGGTGAGGGTGCTAGGATTTGGAGTCGCCATTTGGCTGTGCTGACATTTAGTTTGATCATGGTTGATCTTTATCAGTAACTCCATTTACTGATTGTTTAAGTGAATGTGCCATCATTTAGCCAAGCTGTTAGTATGAACAGTTATATAAAGAATCAGAGGGCTACCTGTGAAACCATACTCCAGCAAGAATTAATTCCTTAAGATGAGGATGCTTAGGAAGAACAGAGTAAAGAATTTGCTGTTGCATCTTGTAAGCATAAAGCAGAACTAGTATATGCTGGTGGGACTTAAAAGTATTTAGCTCAAATTGATATTATGTGACTCACTCACTTTCTTGCCTGGCTTTATAGAACTTTTGTTCATGTCATGCTTACAAATTCTTCACAACATGTCAGTTTTGTAAACATAACAAGATTCAAATAATCACGATTAAACAGGTAAAGCTGCATCATCATTAAAGTGGTACTGAACATTGCAGTTTCTCAGGCCAACTGAGTTTCACGTGAAGGACAAGGAAAGATGCTGATCCTTAATGAAATATGTTGCCTTTGTAAATAGAGCAGAATACTGAATCAGAGGACTCAACATTGCATTCCAATAGAATGAGACATTGATAAAAGTGATGACATTCCCAAACAGGATCTTTAATACTGATTTAATTATTATCCATACTATGAAATTTATTATTTGTGTCACTCACAGTATCCTACCTCCAATGCCAGGACAGGAGAGTCATTTGCGCTGGGGAGGCAAAAAGTATGAAGATCTACACATAGTGCATATCAAAGCAACGTATAATAAGTAAGTAATTGGTGCAATGATGTATAGTGACAAATAAAGTATTTGCTAATCTGAGCCAAATAGCAGTTAGGAATTAGAATAACTTAATTGTTACCTAGAATTGGAATCACTTCTCCAAATTATCTGACTGTTGATTCGTTGACTCCTGCTAGAAAATACAAGAACTCAGAGCTGGAGTAAGTCATTCAGCCCCTCTAATCTGCTGTGCCATTCAGCAAGATCATAGCTAATTTGATTATGCCTCAACTCCACTTTTCTGACTGTCCTCCATAATCCTTGACTTCCTTGTTGACCAGAAATCAATCTGACTCAGTTTTGAGTATATTCAGTGACCCAGCCTCCCAAATCCTTTCAGGGACACAGAATTGCCATGCAAGAAGAAATTTCTGCTTATCTCTGTCCTAAATGACAAGCCTTCAATTTTAAAATCATTTTCATTAGTTTTAGACAGCCCATACAAAGAGGAACATCTTCTCAGCAGCCACCTGTTCTAAGCTGTAGTGGCTATGGGCCAAACTTGCTCGAGTTTTCTTTATAAGATGACCTTTATAAGCTAAAATACATCTCTGGATCTCTATTAAGGACAAGATTGGGCTTGGTCTTGATTGACAAAATATATTGTGAAGACATATTAGACCCCAACAATTCTTTCTATTTTGATATAAATGTGAGAAAAGGATTCTTCCTTCCAAGAATGATTCCACTCTCAAAATAGGGTTCTTTTGTAGTGAAACAAGTTTATGTAATAACATGGTTTAATTACAGTTCTAACAAATGAAGCAACCTAACTATTAACAGTTGAACAATATTTAAAATGAAAAGGAAATAACTCTCATTTCTAATAACTTTTATATCTAACTTATCACTGTGTCTGTTCCAAATAAGCTACATTCCTCTTACAGACTTAAATCCACTTTAAATATAGTTAGGAACCATACATATACTTGCTGTAATGAGTATAGACAGTTTTGAAGCTTTCAGAGAAGAATGAGTTCCAGAAGCCTGAGAAGTCCTTCTAATTTCAACCAGGCTTCAGCTGCAGACTAAACTGCTTAGTGCAAAAGCTGTTTTCTCCCTCTCCCACAGGACTGCACATAAACCACATCATCGCATGACCCTGTCTGTCATCTAATCAGAAATCCCAAAGGAACTTAAGTAGACAAAAGTCCATTTACACTGCTTAACATAACGACTTCAAGGCTAAAATGTGTAATTATCCTGTTATTCCAGCATCTGAATTTCATTCTTTACACACACACACTGATTACCTGTAGAATAAAGTTGAATTTTTAAACATTCTCCTGAAACATACACATATATATCTATACCAATTGTACCACTATCATCACATAATGGCCCTGGGAATTCATTGTCCATGTAAAATAAAAATGGCCACTTTCCCAAGCACTAGTCAGTACCTTCAGGAGAGATAGTAGTAAAGACAGGGTAGTAAAAAATCAGAATGCTTTGTTGCAATTTTAAAGTTGGTGATGCTTCAGTATCAATAGTGCGTTTCGGGAGTGAACACTCCAATTAAATCAATAACTCATTCGAAGTGGTTGATGGAGAAAGCATTGCATTACAGAATTCCATCTATAAATGTATAAACAACAGCAATACCTGAGGTGTTGAAAAATGTATTAAAATTTTTTAATTAAATTAATGCATTCAGAATATCGTAAATCAGTTTTCTGATAACTCCATCCTAACCAAAGCAACACTATGTTTAGGTTTGGCAATTATTATTTTATGACCTTAAAAATTAATAATTTTTCCACTTCATTTTTTTCCTTGCTCAGGAAGCCAAATCTTCTTCCAGGATGTGATCTGCCCTCACCCAGAACCCACATTTCTCTCTAGTTTCCCTCCAGTGGCTGTGTGGGTAGAACCCTAATCTCTGAGAAATATGGCTGTCAGTTCAAGTCCCACTCCAGGACTTCAGCACAAAGACCAAGGCTGGCACTCCAGTGCATATGGAGGAACATTGCATTGCAAGTGGTGCCATCTCTCAAATGAGATGTTAAACTAAGATCCTGACTACTGTCAGGTGAACATATAATTCTTGTGGCACTACATCAAAGGCCACCCACTCCCTTTAAACTGCTGGCGATCTGGCTTTTTTATAGTGGCCCTCATTCTGTCTGACTGTGAATGGTTTCTCCTCACATACTGTTTTCCCTCCCATATAAAACCATTTTCATCAGTCTCTGGCTTACAAAGCCATCTTTGAACCCTGTGTCCTTTCGGCAATTTGCTGTCCCATCTTCAATCTCATTTTGTTCTCCAAACCTCTTGAATGTGCGGTCATGTCCTGAATTTGTGTGCATCTCTCTGGTGTATCTCCAACAGGTCTCCCTGTTGGAATCTCAGATTTTTACCTCTGCCAAAGCACCTAAGTACTGAGAACCAAAGTCACAAACTACATTCTCTGTGACTGTGATCATTGCTCTTTTTCCATTTTCCTGGATCACTCCACAACTTATGGCATCATCCTTGATAAGCTCCACTCTACTGTCCAGCTTGATTTTGCATGGTTCTATTTTTATCTTTCTGATTGTATCCAGAACAACTGTGGTCAGGTTTTGTCTTTCCACTGCATTATTACCTCTGCAGTTGCAAAAAAATTGTATTTGGCCCCAATTTTTTCCCACCTACATGCTGCCTTAACGCTATCATCCACATATGTAGGATCAGCTTTCATGTGTATGCTGGCAACACTGAAGTCTTTTCTGCCACCTTTTATCTCAATCTTTCGCTGCCTCAGCATTATCCAGCCTTTTCTGGCTAAGCATTAAGAAGACTGCAGTCATCATCTTAGACCCCATCCAAACTTCATGCCTTTCCCACCAATTGAAATTGCTTCCCAACTGCTTTCTCGGTCCAAACCAGGTTGTTTTCAGACAACAAACACCCTGTTTGATCCCAAATGAGCTTCTGTATCTATATTATTTTCATTGTAAATACTTCCATCTTCATAATATTAACTGCCATTGAAACCTTCTGTCATGAGAGTCATTGCCCGATCCAATTACTCCAATGCTCTTCTACTGTTCTTCAGTTAGGCACTCTTCATAAACTTCAGCTCATCCAAAATATTATTGTTCATATCTGACCTGGCACCATCCCACTCAGTCCATCATTCACTCCTATCTTTACTAACCATCAGTGACTCCAATGCCCCAACATCTCAGATTTAAAACTCCCATTCTCATGTTTAAATCCCTTCAAAGCCTCATCCCTTTCTATCTCTGTAACTTCATCAAACCCTATAATTCCTACAAAATCTCAACTGTTCTGATTCTAGTGCATCCTGACTTCGCTCAGTTCCATTATTGGCAGCTGTGAATTCAGCCACAGAAACACAAGAAGCAACATACATTAATGCCCCAGGACATGTTCTGTATAAACAGGAGGTGGCACAGTGGTTAGCGTTGCTGCTTCACAGCCCAGGGACCCGGGTTCGATTCCTGGCTTGGGTCACTATATATGTGGAGTCTGCATGTTCCCCCTGTGTCTGTGTGGGTTTCCTCCGGGTGCTCCGGTTTCTTTCCAAGATCTGAAAGACATGCTGATTAGATGCATTGGCCGTGCTAAAATTCTCCCTCAGTGTACCCAAACAGGCACCAGAATGTGGCAACTAGGTAATTTTCACAGTAACTTCATTGCAGTTTTAATGTAAGCCTGCTTGTGATTGATAAATAAAGTTTTTAAAAAAAGTACGCCAATGCACCATCTGTTATGCAGCTAAGTGTATTAAAATTTTGCTTAATTAAAATTGATATCTGCCACATTTAAAACACGCTTAGTGTTCCAATGGTTGGATTTGAGGCTCTGTACTTATATGGAACATTGGGCCCAACTGGGGCCAGGGCATGGGATGTGGAGCATCATTGAAGAGAATTATTAGGGATAGGATTTATAGTTATTTAGAGAGAAATGAATTGATTGGGGATAGTCAGCATGGTTTTGTGAAGGGTAGGTCGTGCCTTACTAACCTTATTGAGTTTTTTGAAAAAGTGACCAAAGAGGTGGATGGGGGTAAGGCGGTTGATGTGGTATATATGAACTTTAGTAAGGCGTTTGATAAGGTGGCCCATGGAAGACTTCTGCAGAAAATGCAGATGTATGGGATAGAGGGTGATTTAGCTAATTGGGTTAGGAATTGGCTAGCAGATAGAAGACAGAGGGTGGTGGTTGATGGGAGATATTCATCGTGGAGTTCGGTGACAAGTGGTGTACCTCAGGGGTCTGTTTTGGGGCCCCTGCTGTTTGTAATTTTTATAAATGATCTGGATGAGGGTATTGAAGGATGGATTAGTAAATTTGCGGATGACACCAAAGTCGGAGGAGTGGTAGATAGTGAAGAGGGGTGTTATAGTTTGCAGAGAGACTTGGACAAGTTGCAGAGCTGGGCCGAGAGGTGGCAAATGGAGTTTAATGTGGAAAAGTGTGAGGTAATGCACTATGGCAGAAATAATAAATGTGTAGAGTATAGGGAAATGGTAGGATTCTTAGTAGTCTAGATGAACAGAGGGATCTTGGTGTGTATGTGCATAGATCCCTGAAAGTAGGCAGTCAAGTCGATAAGGTTGTTAAGAAGGCATATGGAGTCTTAGCTTTTATTGGTAGGGGGATTAAATTTCGGAGCCGCAACGTCATGTTGCAACTGTACAAAACTCTAGTGCGGACGCACTTGGAGTATTGTGTGCAGTTCTGGTCCCCACATTATAAGAAAGATGTGGAGGCATTGGAGAGGGTACAGAGGAGGTTTACAGGATGTTGCCTGGTATGGAGGGCAGGTCTTATGAAGAGAGGCTGAGGGATTTGAGGTTGTTTTCGTTAGAAAGGAGGTGGCTAAGAGGAGACCTTATTGAAACATATAAGATGATTCGAGGTTTAGATAGGGTGGACAGTGATAGCCTTTTTCCTAGGATGGAGAAAGCTAGCACGAGGGGACACAGCTTTAAATTAAGGGGTGATAGTTATAGGACGGATATCAGAGGTAGGTTCTTTACCCAGAGGGTGGTTAGGGAGTGGAATGCCCTGCCTGCGGCAGTTGTAGATGCGCCAAGCTTGTTGGCATTTAAGAGGTTAGTTGATAGTTTATGGGAGAGAAGGGAATGGTTTAGTTTGGAGGGTCATTGCTTTTTTCATAATTGGTCGGCGCAACATCGAAGGCTGAAGGGCCTGTTCTACGCTGTTATGTTCTATGTTCTATCATTAGTTTGCATTTAACCTTATTGTATTTTACTTGGGACTGTTCCAAATGAAATGATATTTGCACTAACGTTCTTGACCTCATAGTGTACATTTCTTTTAATTAATGTTCAAACTGAAAGGTGATTCACACATTTCCAATGATTTCTTCCCACACTCGTTTTTTAATTCTAATGCTTACAGGCTTTTTTTTCCCCAAGCACACACATTCAGGTTACGACCCAGGAGGGGCAAAGCATGGTGCGAACTTCATGTGGTACAGAAGGGTTTAAGAATGCTAAGAAGGCAACCCCAATTGCAGCTCAGACTGCCGGCATTTCAGCAGCAGTGGTAAAGCAACTTTCTTTACTTTTCAAATGTTTATACCTGTCCATGGATTTGCTGTGTATTTCATCACTGCACCTAAGTTAGAGTTGCATTACCTTTTTCTATTTTCACTAAACCCCATTTTTATGATTCATTAAATTGCTTGCGTACAAAGTGATCTTAAAATAGTGGTCTTTCAACTGAAGAATTCAACCAAACCGATGTGATCTGATAGTCTTGTCTCTACTTTCTTTATGGGTTCTACATGAAATGGATTTGGATAGCCACAAGCTATTTAATTTCTGACATTGTCCCACTGGACTGAACTTGTCCAACTTGACATTCAACTGATGATTTTAAGAGAAGCCGCAAAGATATGTGATATGAGAAATGGAAATGTCATTGCTGGTGTAATAAGGGTACTGCATGATTTTGTTATTGGAACATTATTACTATGGGAGAGATGACATTGATTTGTCTTGGGACTGCTTGATTGAGCAGTGTAGAGGAAAATTTAAGTTTATTAGTATCATAAGTAGGCAGCATTAACACCACAATGAAACTACAGAAACCCTGTTGTGCGGAAGGAAGCCATTTGGCCCATCGAGTCTGCACCGACAACAATCCCAGCCAGACCCTATTCCTTTAACTCCACATATCCACCCTGCTAATCCTGAGATATTAAGGGGCAATTTATCATGGTCAATCAACCTAATCGACATACGAGAGGAAACCAGATCACCTGGAGGAAACCCACATAGACAAAGGGAGAATGTGAAAACTCTACAAGGACGGTGCCCGAAGCCGGAAATTGAACCCAGGTCCCTGGAGCTATGAGGCAACATGCTAACCACATGCCAGTGAAGTTACTGTGAAAATCCCCTAGTCGCTGTACTCCAGCGTTCAGATACACTGAGGAAGAATTTAGCATGGCCAGTGAATCTAAGCAGTAGTATTTCAGGCTGTGGGAGGAAACCGGAGCACTCAGAGAAAACCCACGCAAACACAGGGAGAATGTGTAGGTTCCGCATAGTGACCCAAACTGGGAATCAAACCTGGGTCCCTGGCGCTGTGAGGCAGCAGTGCTAACCGCTTACCACAGTAGATAGGGAGCTTTATACCCTGCATCTAACCCACTCTCTGTCTCAACAGCGAGCATTTGATGTGATACCGGCTCCATTGCTCAGTGCCAACAACTTTGCCTTGTCTTGTTGAGCATGTAAATTCATCAGTACCCTTTCCCTGATCAGAAACAGGCACTCTTCCCATAACTACCCATTCAGTGTACCATAAATAGTCTCCATAAGTGTCCTGATTGATTCAGGTTGGCTCTCAGTGATGACTGATGGTATCTGCTAACTGGGGACCCAAGATCGAATCCTGTCACAGCAGATGGTAGAATTTGAATTCAGTGAAAATATCTGTAATTAAGAATCTACTGATGACCATGAAACTATTGTTAGTTGTCAGAAAAACCCATCTGGTTCACTAATGTCCTTTAGAGAAAGAAATCTGCCATACTTACCCAGTATGGCCTACATGTGATTCCAGAGACACAGCAATGTAATTGACTCTCAGCTGCTCTCTGAAATGGCCTAACAACCCCACTCGTTTCAGGGACAACTGGAAATGGGCAGTCAATGCTGACCCAACCACTGATGCCCATCTTCCACAAATAAATTTAAAAAAACTGAATTATACTTTTCAATCATTGTTTCTGTCTGTGGGAGCTACCAATCCATTGATTAGAAACTTTGCTGAGTTTTTTTTATCTTTGTGCTCCTCGTCTGAGGCGGCACAGTGGTTAGCACTGCTGCCTCACAGTGCAAGGGTTCAATTCCTGGCTTAGGTCATTGTTTGTGTCGAATCTGAATGTTCTTCCCATGTCTGCATGGATTTCCTCCGGGTGCTCTGGTTTCCTCCCACAATCAGAAAAATGTGCTGGTTAGATGCAATGGCCACGCTAAATTTTCCCATGGTGTACCTGAACAGGTGCTGGAGTGTGGCGACTAGGGAACTTTCACAGTAACTTCATTGCAGTGTTAATGTAAGCCTTAACTTATGATACTAATAAATTCAGCCTATGATTTTCTACTAGACGAAAATGGAAAGAGCTGGTCTTTGTAACAATATTTTTTCAAACCCTTTTGTTTTCTGTGGCCCTGTTTGGTGGAGCTATTATGATAAGGCTGCCCTGAACTTATTGAAGAGCAAAACTTGTGAATGGGTATGCTAAACACACACACGCATGCATGTGCACATACGCAGACACACACACACACACACACATATGCATGTGCACATACGCAGACACACACGCAGAGGGACATGCACACGTGTGTAGAGACACGGGTAAAGATCCCAGCTATCCTTTCCATTTCTCAACATTGAGAGCCCTCTGCACTGAGGTATGATGTGGCAGTAATTCACTGCAGGTTTGAAAAATATGTAAATGACAACAGGAGCTCCCAGGCCCTCATTTTGTCTGATTTCTCCAGATTCTTGAAATTCAATTCTTGAAAATGTTAAAAATGGGTGCTTTTCAAAATGCTTTATATGGACAAAGTTCAAAGATGTGCGGGTTAGGTTGATTGGCCATGCTAAATTGCCCCTTAGTGTCAGGGGGACTGGCAGGGCAAATACATAGGCTTCAGGGAATAGGGCTTGGGTGGGATTGTTGTCAGTGTAGGCTTGATGGGCAAAATGGCTTCCTTTTGCACTGTAGGGATTCTATGACATTAATGACCTTTTCATGGAGTTCATTTGGATTGGTTTTGGGAGCTGCAACATTTCTAGATCTATTTTAGGTTTCTTTGCCCTTTCATATCAGTGCAGTTTTTGATCAAACTTATTTTTAAGATATTTTCATTTCTTTTTTACCTCCTATTCTTGCAGCAAGTTGAACTCTAACTGAGCACCTTCAGCTTAAAGGATGGGAATTTCTCTTGCCTTCAGTTGAGTTGGAGGTTGAGGAGGCATTCCATAGTAAAGTGCAAAAGCTTGTCTGCCTGCCTCTCATGTGATCTGACCCAAACCATAGAGGCCAGTCTGTAAATGATGTCACAATTACTTGTGTCTTTGTAGAATAGGTGTGCCTTCGTAACTTCCACTTCATGGAGACTTTTTTCCTGGATTGTATCATTCTGTTGTACAAGCAAAAAAGTAGTCCTGAAGTGTTCAAGGAGCATATGCAGTGATAGACATGTGCCTTATAGGTCAACATTATATCAGTGATGGGTACAAAATTGTATCTTGTACCTTGAATGTATGGTTTGTGGGATTACATGGAAATTACAACATGCAAACAAAAGGTCACTTGATCCATTCAGTCAGCATTGATGTTTATCCTCCACACAAACAAAGGTCCTAATGCCATATGTGTAAGATACAATAAAGAAGCTATAGATTTGTGTGAGAACTTGGGTTGATTGAGTTTTAAATGTGGAAGAGATTGACCAACAGTTCTTGATGGCATGCAGACGAAGACTATTTCATCACACGTGAGTCTGTGATGTTGTTACCTTGCTAGATTCCTTAAGTGTGCCCTCATCTTTTGCATCTGTTTTTGGGTCCTGCAAATATTGAGCATAACAGTGAGCATGGTTACCACTGGCTTCCAGGAGTGGTACACTGCTGTTCTCTGAGGAAGATGCCCTGAAGTGCCAAAAAGCGATAATCTTTCTTGCACCCCTCAATAAAGATGCACATCGAAGTTGCCAGCTACAAGACACCAACAGGATGTATGAGCATCTGGAGCGCTGCGATCTCATCAGGGATACGCAGCATGGCTTCGTCAAGGGGAAGTCTTGTCTTACAAATCTAGTGAAATTTTTTGAAGAAGTGACAAAAACAGTTGATGAAGGACAGGCTGTTGATGTCGTCTACGTGGATTTCAGTAAGGCGTTTGACAAGGTTCCTCATGGTAGACTGATAGAGAAGGTGAAGGAGCATGGGATACAGGGTCGGGTATGTAGATGGGTCGAGAACTGGCTCGGGAGGAGGAGACAGAGGGTAGTAGTGGAAGGCTCTTTTTCCGGCTGGAAGCCTGTCACTAGTGGAGTGCCACAAGGCTCAGTACTAGGTCCTCTTCTATTTGTGGTCTACATAAACGACTTGGAAGTTGGGTAGGTGGTGAGATCAGCAAATTTGCTGATGACACCAAGATGCTTGGATTGGCGGGTACAGAGGAGCAGTGTCAGGCAATACAACAGGACATAGATGGCAAATGGAATTTAATCCGGATAAATGCGAGGTGATGCATTTTGGCCGGAAAAATGTAGAAGAGAGGTATAGGATAAAAGGTAAAACTATACGGAGCATAGAGACGCAGAGAGACTTGGGGGTGCAGGTTCACAAGTCTCTGAAGGTGTCCTCACAGGTGGAGAAGGTGATAAAGAAGGAGTATAGTATGTTAGCTTTCATAGAAAAGGGTATAGAATACAAGAGTAGGCGTTTGATGTTGCAATTGTATAGAACGTTGGTTAGGCCTCACTTGGAATACTGCGTCCAGTTCTGGTCGCCGTACTATCGGAAGGATGTGGAGTCCTTGGAGAGAGTGCAGAGGAGGTTTACCAGGATGCTGCCTGGTATGGAAGGACTGTCCTATGAGGAACGATTAGATAGACTGGGGTGGTTTTCCCTTGAAAGACGTCGGCTTAGAGGGGATCTCATAGAGGTGTATAAGATTATAAGGGGTATAGATAGAGTAAATGGAGGTAAACTTTTTTCCACCTTTAGAAATGGATAGGACGAGGGGTCATGGCCATAGGGTGAGGGGGGCTATGTATAGGACGAATATTAGAGGGCAGTTTTTCACACAAAAAGGGTAGTGGGGGTATGGAATGCACTGCTGAGTAAGGTGGTGGGAGCAGGCACGCTGGGGCTGTTTAAGGGTCTCTTGGACAGCCACATGAGCGGTATGCAGATAGAGGGATATAGGAGGACTGTTTAACTACGGCTTTTTTTTCCACAGGTAATTCGGTCCATACTTGACCAACAATGAGCATGCATTCGGCAGGTGGTGCGAGGACAGCTCTTGGATGTTGATTCATGGGTTGCCTGGTACTTCATGTCGTAAATGAGTGCTTTTTGGGGACCATCTGAAGGGCACCATGACAGCTCAGAGACTATCGATGTGGCTGTGCAGACACTTGGAATTGGGCCGGTGTCTGCGGGAGTTTGCGCGTTCTCCCCGTGGTTGCGTGGGGTTTCTCCGGGCACTCCGGTTTCCTCCCACAACCCAAAAATTCGCTTTTAGGCTGATTGGGAAACAAATTGTCCCTATAGTGAGAGTCTTCCATATTAGGAATAACCTAAATCTATAATAGGATAATGGAATTGCTACTATATAGTTATGACGGCGGCACCGGCTCGTTGGGCCGAAGGGCCTATTTCCCGTGCTGTGTTGCTCTTTTAAAAAAAAAAGTCAGGTGGTGTATCACTCTCTTACAATCCTACATTCTCTGGTTTTCTCCACATTGAGTTTCCTTTCACTTTAGTCTTGTTTAATTTCCCTCATGACACCAAATTCTCCTTGGCGAAGGCTGCTGCTTTTAAAATTGATGCTTCTTACATTAAGACTGAAATAATATTTCCTCTCAGAGATACCCACTTTATTTTAAGTGTTCACGTCCCTTTAAATTTGAATTCATGGCCAGATAGTACATCCTATGGTAGGTTTTCTCATTGTAGTAGACCACATCTGTTAGTTCACTATGCACAATTGTTCCATTGAATTAACCCCAGCAAATTGTAGGCATTCTATTTGCCATTGAGTAGCTTTGTAGCAGCAACCAAGCAGGAAAGTCTTAAACTGAACCATGATTGTAAAGTACCAGGGAAGCCACAATGATAAGTTGCCAGATGGCATAGAATTAAACTCAAATGAAATGATATTGGACAGGTCATCTTAATTATCTGTAAGTAGTGCATTAAGGCTGGGATTAACTTGAGTGGCTGGTTATCTGTTACGATGGTGACTTAATATCTTGAAATAAAAACATATGAATCTTCAAGATCTCATTACTGGCGCTCTCAGCCATGTCATTGATTAGATGGAAATATGAGAAGAGCCCACAATTATATATAATTAGTTTTAAATCCAATTAGATTTGGTTCCAGTCTTTCTGCAACCTGATCTGTTTTCTTGGAACATGGTGAATATTTTTCGATGAAGTCTGGCACTCCATTTGCTGGTGTTTTTATTTAAATGTGCTCGGAGTGCCTTGTCTGGAGGGCAGTGAGCTGGATCAGCTGAAAGACCTTTTCTTGCTGCCATGTCCTTAGCTATTTATTTTGTGCTTTCCATGCAATGGCGTTTGTTTATCTTCATTAACTCATTTTCCAGTGAGACTCGTTCATTTTATATTTGTTATATAAAAAAAAACTGCATTATTTATTTATATGTAGCCATTTCCATTTTATTTGTCATTAAATATTCCATTTATTATACTTACAGAGCAGTGTCTGCCTCTTAGCACTGTAATCTGTTTCATTCATGCTTAAATTTGTCTATGAACAATGAAACTCATTACAATTCTGACTGACTGTTGGTGTAAAGTATAGGTTTTCAAAGCATGTTTACTTACTAGCAAGTTATCTCAGTTTCAGTGCAGTAGTATTAACATCTTTTTCTTGTTTAGTTGTTAGTCATTGTCTTGTCAGAGTTGGATAAGAGAATCCATCCATGGTAGTGCTTCCAAATTGACATGGGGGTTCCGGGAAAATAAGTTACATACAAACACACATGCATGCAAGCACACGGCTTAATATTGCATGTTAAGGAATAGCTCCAGCAGGGTGTGCTATTATCATATAAACATGAATGGTTCCACTCCATTCCATGAGTGTGCTGGCTGAAGACAGTCCTTGTCTCATTATCTGCTGATGCTTCATACTGAACTGTTATCTTGGCAGTTCATGGCACTGGCAGTTTGCCATTGCCTTCCACCGTCAGGAGCAGGATGAGAAGACAGACACCAAGTGTACCTCAGACAGGAGAAGAATCAATGCCATACTGTTGCTGTTATTCTGAAGCGCACATTAGTCAACTTTCTCCGGGTGCTCCGGTTTCCTCCCACATCCCAAAGATGAACTCTTAGGCTAATTGGCAAAACAAATTCTCCCTAAATTGTCTCAAATTTGGTTTTTAATCCATAGATCTATAAACATTGACAGGGATCACGAGTAGAGGTGGGAACATCGGGGTGGCAGCGCAGGCTCATTGGGCCTGTTTCCTGTGCTGTTTTATTTTTTATTCTTTATTCTTTATGCTAACATGAACAAACAGAACAAAAACTGTACATGCTAAACTGTTAAAAGTTTTGGGCCTGTGATTGGCGTTGTCCTGAGTACAATAGTCTTTTCACTCTTAAGTAGTCAATGCTCCTTATGTTTAGGAGCATGCCCAATAGTGTTCAATATGGGGCGACATGGTGGCACATGGCTAGCACTGCTGCCTCATAGCACCAGGGACCAGTGTTCGATTCCTGGCTTGGGTCATTGTCTGTGTGGAGCTTGCACCTTTTCCCGATGCCTGCGTGGGTTTCCTTCGGGTGCTCCAGTTTCCTCCCACACTCCAAAGATGTGCAGGTTAGGTGGATTGACTATGATACAAAATTGGCCCTTGGTGTAAGGGAGTTTAGCTAGGGTAAATGCATGGGGTTATTGGGATGGGGCTTAGGTGGGATTGCGGGTGGTGCAGACTTGATGAGCCAAAGGGCCTCCTTCTGCACTGTAGGATTCTTTGCATATCTAATTTTACTACAGTTTAACTTAGGTATAGCAGTGGAACCCACATCAGCACTCCGCCAGCACTCGCTCAACCCCTGCTGCTCCCCCCCCCGAACAAAATTACATTGCACGTTCTTCGCCCAAGCCCTTGTACGTTTCCCATCTTTCAAGAGGTGGATCAATAAAGCCAGATGTGAATGATTAAACAGATTTATTTTGAAGATGGCCAGTGAACATTCAAATCAAATTCCACTCGCTTCACTCAATCTCCCTTGCTTTCTGAAAGAACGCACACACGACCTGTCCCCCTCATGAACTGGTTTTGGTATATAAAAAGAGACAGCCGTTTGAATGTGCAGAAAAACCTGGAACGCAGTATGTTGGAGCCACAATGTCTGCAGGCTCTTAATTACAAACCAAGCCTGGATTCTGACCTCCAGTTTCATCAGCAATCAATGTTTGAATTCATTCAACAGGGTTTCTGTAGCCTTAAGGAGCACATGATGGTATAATCATCATGTCATTCAGTAACAGCACATTCTCTGATTTGCTGTGAACAGCCCTATGGGTGATTCCCTGGAAATTTAATTTACTGTATATACTGCTTTTATAATGCATGCACATTTATTTATTGTAACATTTCCTGCGTCATGCTTCCTTGAATCATTTAATAATGTTCAAATTCCTTTTCCGTGCAAGTTCAACTTCTTGATTTGCTAATGGGCAATCATATTCAGTAAAAGGGAGAACGTTCAAAGTAAGCTGGTCATGATTACAGTGAACCTCAACAAAAGAAACACAGCAAAATCAAGAATTTTGCTACTGGAGCACATCGCTGAAATGAAACCGATAGATTAGCCTTTTTGGAGTACTGGATCCAACTGCCCACACCAAACTTATCGATGTGCACCTCAACTCAAAAATGCACTTCATCACTTGAACCAACTCACCTTTTCCTGCTCAGCTCTGAGCAATCGAGCCCACCCCCACCACGCCAACATCAGGAGCATAATTGCAACAAGCAAGCTATTGGAGAAGGTCTGCTCCATTCCAGCATGCCCTCCTTAAGTGGAATGCCTTCCTCGTGCCACCCCACACGTAGTTAAACCCACCAAGGAGTGACAACTATGGCAGGAGGATTAGCAGCAGAAAACATCCAGCAAAAACCTATTGTAGTATCCACTGCTCTTCCAGCAGGCTATGATCTCTCACGGCAAAAGGAGCCCTTTTAAACCATTCCCAAGTCAGCTAAAGCATCTGTGCAGCCACCCAACACTGGTGGGATAAGCAAAAACTAGCCAGTCTGTAGCTGAACTGCAGTTCAAACAATGACTCACAATGTCAAGAAATATCATTGACTATATTTGAAGATGGGCTTAAAGAACTCCATCTACTATTAACGAGGCTATTGACTGTGCACTACCAGTTAAATACCCCCTGACTCCCCAGTGCCTGTCCACCATTAATAAGGCACAAGTCAGGAGTGTAAAGAAATCCGTTAGGCTCCACTGTGGGTGTACCTACACCTCAGGGACTGCAACAATTCAAGAAGGCACCTAACCTTCTGAAGGGCAACTAAGGATGGGCAATAAATGCTGGCCTAGTCAGTGACACTCATAGTCTGTAAATTAATTTTTAAAAATGTCTTTTGAAACTTGTTCATTTGTTAACTGCTAAGCGTGACAGTGAATCCACTGGCCCATATTAAAGTAGTTCTGCTACTTAATCTATGAATCATAAGAATGTTGTGCCCTACTCAGATCTCTCAGAAACTCTTTCAGAAGTAAAATTTTATATCCCTCTCCTGACTCGTTTCTGAGTGTGTTGTTCCCTATACACTGCTGCAGGCCTTTTAAATCCTGGCATAGAGTCATAGAGGTTTACAGCATGGAAACAGGCCCTTCAGCCCAACTTGTCTATGCCATTTTTTTTAAACCCCTACACTAATCTCAATTGCCTGCATTTGACCCATAAACCTCTATACCCATCTTACCCATGTAACTATCTAAATGCTTTTTAAAAGACAAAATTATAGCCACCTCTACTACTGTCTCTAGCAGCTTGTTCCAGACACTCACCACCCTCTGTATGAAAGAATTGCTTCTCTGGACACTTTTATATCTTTCACCTTAAACCTATGCCCTCTAATTTTAGACTCCCCTACCTTTGGGAAAAGATTTTGACTATCTAGCTGATCTGTGCCCCTTATTATTTTATATGTTGGCACCCTGTTTCCATCTGAATGGTGATCTCCCTATCTAAATGTTGATAACACTCAAATCCTGCCCTTAATTTTGTAATCAAGCTGATGCCAGAAACTACAGCGAGGTCAACCCATTTAAAACCAAGTGAATGCTGTGGTTTTCTTGCTCTAACAGTACCCTGGGATTTTTAACCATCAGATGGGGCCTTGTGCTCCCAACTGAGCTAAGCAGGTAGTAACAGATTGGTTAGTGTTGGAGAGAAAATCAGGGGGAGATCATTTTGCAAGCTGCTGCTAACGCAAAAGGGGTTGTATCAGCAGAGTTGAATAACATGATTCCAGCAATGCAGTAAAGCAGGAGACTCAGACTTGGAGCATTATTATTATTTTTAGAAAAGAGAATTTGAAATAAATGTTGCTTTTTTTTGGTTTGTTGGCAGAAAGCGACTGATAAGGGAATATCCTTTGTGCGTGTGGTGGTGAAGGGTCTGGGACCTGGCAGGCTGGTAAGTTACAGAAAGCAAAACAATTAAAATGGGTTTCGCTGTTCCCTTTGCACCTCTTCATTGCTATCCACCTTGCATGTCTGGTGCAACAGCTCCAGTGTGAAAGAACGCATTCCACTATAACATATTCGCATTTATGTGTTCTGAAGCTGTCGCTATGTATTTCAATAATATTTAGTCCTGGAATGCTCATTGCAGTCTGCACCAATAGACAATAGCAATATACAACATGAATTCCGCAGGTCTGTACCTAGCTGGGCAACAACCAAGATATTTAGAAGCTTGAAGTAACTTGAAAAATCGCAAGTTACTCAGACTTTGAAACTTATCCCAGACTAATAGAGTTGAGGAACTGATCTTAGTACTTATCTTATTAAGTTATGCATGGCACTGAAAATCTTCTAAAATATCACTTAAAACATCACCATGACCCTCTTGTTTCCTCCTTTCTTTTCCTGAATGATGATATTTCTGACTAGATGGGAAGGAACATTGTGGCACTGTTGCTTCACAGCGCCAGGGACCAGGTTTGATTCCTTGCTTGGAACTCTGTGGAGTCTGCACGTTCTCCCCATATCTGCATGGGTTTCTCTGAATGCTCTGGGTTTCCTCCCACAGTCTGAAAGGTGTGCTGGTTAGGGTGATTGGCTATGCTAAATTCTCCCTCAGTGAACCTGAATAGGTGCTGGAATGTGGCAAGTGGGGGATTTTCACAGTAACTTCTTGTTACTGTGTTAATGTAAGCCTACTTGTGACACTAATAAATGAACTTTAAAATTTAATAATGTCCTCCAATGATCTTTACCTTGGTGGTTATTCTACTTGCTTTTCATCGCAAACAGTGTCACAATCAAGCTTGTTGCAGTTTTTGACTAAGTTTCATACATGCATTTTCTGATCATTGAAACCTTGGCCTTAATGTCTTCTTCTGAAAAATAGCCATCAGGTAACCGCAACCTCTCTGATTTTCTCCTCCCAAAAACCCAGGAAATTTCAGAAGCTAAGTTTCATTCCATCACTCAGGTTCTGAGGTTAATTTTAGATATAACTATTGTTACGGACAAGGCTGAAAGAGAGTCCCTCCTTTTAGTGTTCATAATCAAGTATGTGTTTTTTTTTAAAAAGGAGAATGTGTGTATTTCAGATTCCAGCATATGCAGTATTTTATGTTTATCATACCTACCAATAGTTACTTGAACTTTCGGTATCATAATTGTTCTTCCTTTCCAGATTGATGCAATGATAAAAGGGGTGGTAAATGGGACAGGTAAAAAAACAAAAAGGCACATGATGACATAGTGGTTAGTCCTGCTGCCTCACAGAAACCAGGAACCCAAGTTCAATTCTGGCCTCGGGACACTGTCTGGGTGAAGTTTGCATGTTCTCCCCATGTCAGCATGGATTTCCGCCAGGAGCTCCAGTTTCCTCCTGCCATCCAATGCTGTGGAGATTAGGTAGATTGACCTTGTTAAAATTGTCTCTTAGTGTCCCAACTTATCTAGGTAAGGTGGATTAAGGATTACAGGTTCTGGGGGGGACAGGCTGGGTAAGATGTGTAGGCCTGGGTAAGTTGCTGAGTAAATGCAGGCTTGATGGGCTGAATGGCCTCCTTCTATGCTGTAGGAATTCTGTGAAAAGATAGGTCCACACTGATTCTTTCTACATTTAGTATTCATGAAATGAGACCATTACTCAAACAAGCATAATTGTGTGTTCTGTGAGGATGCACTTTCTCTGGACACTATACTCGAGCACTTTTACAATTTCACCAGAACAAAATTGTGGAAGTTGTAAAATGCACATATTAGTTTGAGAGGCCATAGTTGACTCATATCATCCATGTCACTAGGAGCTGTTACTATAATATGTTAAATTATATGACAAGTTGGGAAGGCATGATGCAAGCAAATGTATTTGGCTCAACAAATCTATTCCCTCAGCTCCCTCACGCCTTAAAAAGTTTATTAAAATCTCTGCATCCCTTAGAGAGTTCCTCAGAACTTTGCACAGAAACAGTTATGCATTATAATGCCCCATGCTTGCCAGAGATTAATTTTTGAGAAATTAACCTCGAGGGATATTTATTTGGAAAACCAGATATGATGCTGCATCTACTGATGGCATTAGTCCGTTCACTGTATGATCTCACTGCTGTTAGTCTCCATGCTGAGTTTTAATTTCTCTTTCTGGCTTTAATCATTCAAATGCTTGATTTTTCTCTGGCTTGCTTGTATAACTGCTTGAGATAATTGCTGAAGTTTGCACAATGTGCATTACAGAAATTTCAGTAAAGGAGGAGGCTATTTAGCCCATTGTGCCTCTACCAATGCTTGTTTCACTTTAGAGGCATCATACTTTATAATCACAAACACCTTCTAAGATTTTTCATCAAGTGTTTATCTGATTCCCTCTGGGCTGTGCTGGTATGAGAACTCTTAAGACTATGACTGAAGGCAAAATTGAGGAGGTGAATTATTAAGCTTCTTTTTTCTCTGTGTTTTTATCTGTGGTCTACAAGAGCAAAAAGCTGGGAGAGGATTTGAAGCAATTTTTTTTATTCATTTGTGGGACACAGGTGTCGCTGGTTGGCCAGCATTTATTGCCCATCCCTAGTTGCCCTTGGGGCACAATTGAGAGTCAACCCAGTTGCTGTGGCTCTGGAGTCACACGTAGGCCAGACCAGATAATGAGGGCAGATTTCCTTCCCTAATGGACATTAGTGAACCAGATGGGTTTTTCCAACAATGGTCACCAGTAGATTCTTAATTTCAGGCATTCTTTCATTGAATTCAAGTGCCGCCATCTGCTGTGGCAGGATTTAAACTCAGGTACCCAGAATATTAGCTGAGTTTCTGGATTAATGACCTAGCAATAATACCACTAGGCCATCGCCTTACCGAGCGCACCCCCCCCGCCCCCCACCATTCTCCGCTGCACGAATATTAACTCCTGCACCTAAAATAAGTCAGCATAAGTAAAACGACTTCAAATGCACTAGCGTTCTTCAATGTCATCTATAATTTGGTATTAGGTCCTGACCCAGCCCTTAATCTTTCTTACCATATAACTGACCATTGCATGATACAGACATTCAGGCTGTGGTCTTCCTGCTTGTTCTCATAAAATCATACAGCACAGAAGAGGCCCTTCTGGTTCACTAATGTGTTTTAGTGAACCCAAGTTTGAATCCCACCATGGCAGATGATGGAGGCTAAGGAAATCAGCATGTCCGCTATGAATCACACCAACTTTTACAGATGTGCCATAGAAAGCATTCTTTCTGGTTGTATCACAGCTTGGTATGGGCTCCTGCTCTGCCCAAGACCACAAGGAACTATAAAAGGTCATGAATGTAGCCCAGTCCCATCATGCAAACCAGCATCCCATTCATTGACTCTGTCTACACTTTCTGCTGCCTTGACAAATCAGCCAGCATAATTAAGGACCCCACGCATTCCAGTGGGCTTCTCGCTTGTTCTCATAAAATCATACAGCACAGAAGAGGCCTTTCAGCCATTGAGTCCATATTGACACATTAGAAACATCTGAACTCTCACCTAATCCCATCTGCCATTACTTGGCCCATAGCCCTAATGTTATGACATACCAAGTGCTCATCCACGTACTTTTTAAAGGATGTAAGGCAACACACCCCTACCACCCTCCCAGACACTGCATTCCAGACTGTCATTATCCTCTGGGTAAAAAAAAAATCCTTATATCCCCCCTTAACCTCCTGCCTTTCACTTGAACCTATATCCCCTTGTGACTGATCTTTCAACGAAGCAGAACAGATACTCCTTATCCACGTCTCTCATTATCGTGTACACCCCAATCAGGTCACCCCTCAGTCTTCTGTGCTCCGACAAAAGCAACCCAGACCTATGCAACCTGTCTTCGTAACTTAAATGTTCCATCCGAGGAAGCATCCTGGTAAATCTCCTCTGCATCCCCTGCAGTGCAATCACATTCTTCCAATAATATGGAAACCAGGATTGCACACAGTATTCTAGCTGTGTTCTCACAAAAGTTCTATACAATTCCAACCTGACTTCCTTGCTTTTGTAATCTATGCCTCGATTGATAAAGGCAAGTGTCCAATATGTCTTTTTCACCACTGTACTAACATGCCATTCTGTTTTTAGAGATCTGTGGACAAATCCCTTTGTTCCACAAGAATATCCTAGAGTCTTACCATTCATGTAGTACTTACTTGTCAAATTACTCCTTCCAGAGTGGTTCATTGCACACTTTTCAGGGTTAAATTCCATCTGCTACTTACGTGCCCACTTGAGTATTCTGTACATATCTTCTTGTAGCACACTGCCTCATTGTTAACCACCTGTCCAAGCTTTGTGTCATCTATTGCCTCTATGGATTGAGTTTTACAGCCGAATCATGATTCAAGGTTGAAACTATAATTGGATGTGCAGTGCAGGACCCAACAATGGTTTCAGGGGCCAGAGCTGAGTGGTGAGGAGGAAACCACATGTCAAGCGTAAACGTAACTGCTGAATGATGGCATCAGTGGCCGAGATGGGACCAGTGGAGCTCAATCACTGGATAAATTCTTACCTTGAAATATTATGTTGCCCCTGTAAATAATTTGATCTTCGTAGTCTTTGCAATAGTTTTGTACTTATTCACAGATCCTTTCCTAACTAATTTGTTGGGTATCTTGCCTGATATTACTCTGGTGATATATATTGTGCCATTAATTGGTATTAACTCTTGTCTGATTGTTAGTTTTCTAATTGACGTTACTCTGCATCTGATTTACTCTTATCTGATTGATGCTACTCTCATGGTTTTGAATGATTAGCGTTGCACTGAGTCTGTTTATTCCTCCCTCCCTAGTTTCCTCTCCTGTCCTGAAGGCAGTAACTCTGAACTAAAGTTCAGTTCCATGCTTTCTAATTGACCATCAGTACTGCATATAATTTGTCACACTCTTCAATGCTAAACCAAAGTATCGAGTGTCAAAGGCTATATAATTCTGGTGAGCACCACAGCCGATCATGTCCTCCCTTTTCACGTGCACTTTCTAGTAGAGATCACTGGATAGTAGTCATTCTTTTGCTCCCAAGACCAAGAGAACAGATATCAAAGAACCAACTACAGCACAGGAATGAGGCCTTCGGCTTTCTAAGCCAATCACAATTCCCTAATTAAACTTAAAAAAAAATTCTGCCATTACTCATTCCGTATCCTTCTACTCCCTCCTTATTCATGTATCCAATGTGCCTGTTTCCAGCTTTTCTTCTGGCAGCACATTCAGGTACTCACCACTCTCTGCATGAAAAACTTCCCTGGCACATCTCCCTTAAATCTACCTTGAACCAGTGCCCCCTTGTAATTGACACTTCCACTCTGGGAAACAGCCTCTGACTTTCCACCCTATCTATGCCTCTCATAATTTTTTTACACTTCTATCAGGTCTTCCCTCAGCCTTCGTCTTTCATTATATCCATTCAGTGTTCTTACTGTCATCTCAGGTGAGATTTTGGATTGTAACTTTCTATGTTCTAGACAGAGCTATTGATCAGGTACACTCACTGAATCATCAGAAAGCTTTAATCGTTTTGATAAAATATTTCATAAAGTTTGAGGATATGGGTATAGCACCTTCGGTGTTACTTTTCCTGTTTCATTCCACTTCTTTTCCCTTGCAGTCTGCCATAAAAGGATTAAGCATGGGTGGCCTCCAAGTGGTTTCAATCACAGACAATACTCCTATCCCTCACAATGGCTGCCGACCGCGGAAAGCCCGCAGAATGTGAAGCTTTGTGATATGTACTTGATGAAGAGACACCAAACAGAAGTAACCACGGTTTCTAAAACACCACATACCAAGACCAAGCTATGAATTCAATTTAACTGATTGTCACAGTTAAAATTAACTGTTATCAAAGGGCAAGTACAGCAATAAAAACTGACTATGCTTGATACATGCTGAGGAGACGTTCCAATTCTGTATTTGTATTGACAGCCCTGAAGAGGGAATTTTTTAGTTTCACAGCACTGACCACTCACTTTAAGGGGTACAGAATGAATCTCAAGAATCTTGACAAAATAAAGTGAAAATTGGAGAAATATAACTTTGGCATTTTATGTTTTTATACTTTTACCACATTTTATATTTTCCCACTCTCTCTTTTCTGACCAGTTAGTACTTTAGAGCAAATCCAAAAATCTGCAGTGAGGATTCTATGATTTGGGGTAGCACAGTGGTTAGCACTGCTGCTTCACAGTGGCAGGGATCTGGGTTCGATACCCAACTTGGGTCACTGTCTGTGTGGAGTTTGCACGTTCTCCCTGTGTCTGCGTGGGTTTCTTCTGGGTGCTCTGGCTTCCTCCCACATTCTTCTTAGAGTGAAGGGCAAAGTTGGCAGAAGTCGGAAACCCTAGATGACTTGGAATATTGAGGTCCTGGTTAAGAAGAAGAAAGAGGCACATGACGTACAGAGGCAACTGGGATCAAGTGAATCTCTTGAAGAGTAAAGGGGTGTAGGAGTAGAGTTGTTTTGGCAGATGAGGCAAAAGAGAATCCAAAGAGCTACAAATACATAAAGGGCAAAACAGTAACAAAGGAGAGAATAGGGCCTCTTAAGGATCAAAAGTTAATCTATGAGCAGATCCACAAGAGATGGGTAAGATCCTAAATGAATATTTCTCATCAGTATTTACTATTGAGAAAAGCATTGATATTAGGGAACTTAGGGAATTAAATATTGATGTGTTGAGGAGTGTACATCTTAGAGAAGGAGGTATTGGAAGTCTTAAAGCATATCAAGTTAGAGAAATCTGCAGGATCTGATGAAGTGTATCCCAGGACATTGTGGGATGCTAGGGAGGAAATTGCTGGTCCCCTAGCTGAGATATTTGAATCATTGATAGTCATAGCTGAGGTGCCTGAAAATTGGAGTGTGGCAAATGTTGTGCCTTTATTTAAAAAAGGCTGCAGGGAACTACAGGCCTGTTAGCTTTGTATCTGTGGTGGGTAAATTGTTGGAAGGTATTTTGAGAGACAGGGATCTACATGTGTTTAGAGATGCAAGGACTGATTAAGGACAGTCAGCATAGCTTTGTGAGTGGAAAATCATGTCTTACAAATTTGATTGAGTTTTTTGAAAGGGTAACAGAAGGTAGATGAGGGCAGTGCAGTTGATGGTGTCTACATGGACTTTAGCAGGGCCTTTGACGAGATATCGCATGGTAGGTTGTTGCATAAAGTTAAATTTTGCGGGATCCAGGATGAAGTATCTAAATGGATACAAAATTGGCTTCTGGAGAAAGTTGCTTTTCAAACTGGAGGCCTGTGACAGCGGTGTGCCGCAGGGATCAGTGCTGGGCCCACTGTTATTTGTTATTTATATCAATAATTTGGATGAGAATTTAGGGGGCATGGTTAGTAAGTTTGCAGATGATACCAAGATTGGTGGCGTAGTGGATAGTGAGGAAGGTTATCTCCAATTGCAGCGGGATCTTGATTAATTGGGCCAGTGGGCTGATGAATGGCAGATGGAGTTTAATTTACACAAATGCGAGGTACTGTACCTTAGTAGTTTGAACCAGGGCAGGACTTACTCTGTTAATGGTAGGATGTTGGGGAGAGTTACAGAACAAAACTATCTAGGGGGTACATGTTCATAGCTCTTTGAAATGGAGTCACAGGTGGACAGAGTGTGAAGAAGGCATGCAGTATGCTTGGTTTCATCAGTCAGAACATTGAATACAGGAATTTGGATGTCTTGTTGAAGTTGTACAAACATTGGTAGGATCATACTTGGAATACTGTGTGCAATTCTGGTCACTATTATAGAAAGGATATTATTAAACTGGAAAAAATGCAGAAAAGATTCATTAGGATGCTATCGGGTCTTGATGGATTGAGTTATAAGGAGAGGCTGAATAGACTGGGACTTTTTCCTCTGGAGCACAAGAGGCTGAGGGCTGACTTTATAGAGGTTTATAAAATAATGAGGGGCATAGGCAATATCTTTTCCCAAAGGTGGGGGAGTCTAAAACTAGAAGGCAAAGGCTTAAGGTGATAGGGGAGAGATACAAAAGTGTCCAGAGGGGCTATTTTTTCAGAGAGGATGGTGAGTGTCTGAAACAAGTTGCCAGACGTAGTATAGAGGCAGGTACAATTTTATCTTTTAAAATGCATTTAGATAGTTACACGGGTACGATGGGAATAGAGGGATAAAGGCTAAATGCAGGCAATTGGGACTAGCTTAGGGATGTTTCTTAAAAAAATAGGACGTCAAGAACAAGTTGGGCCGAAAGGTCTATTTCCATGCAGTAAATCTCTTTGACTCTATGTGTAGGTTAGATGGATTGGCCATGATAAATTACCCCTTAGTGTCAGGGGGATTTAGCTCAAGTAAATGCATGGGGTTATAGGGATAGAGCTGGGGTGGGATTGTGATTGATGGCCTCCTTCTTCACTGTTGAATTCTATGAACTTCTGAACAAAAATATCCCTTTAATAAGAAAGGTTGTTTTGTTAACTTACTGGTAATTTAGAGAAAAAAACTGAGACCGATTCAAGTTTCATTGAAATGGATTAAAACCAGGTGCCTCCAACAGTCTGTTTATCGCTAACAGCCCCGTTCGTGAGTCCTACTCTAATCTGTTAATGTGCAATGTGTTCCCAGCGCGATTTGAATAGTAAGAAGAGCTAATTCAGCTCAGAGCAACATCATTCGTATTGATCTCAGGTGATAGTAAGAATGGCTTATTGTTCATCAAAAACCTTTAATATTAATTAAAGCCCATCTTTGCATTCAGCAGGGGAACTGCTGAATGCAAAGATTCATTCTATTCCAGCAAATCTGCCACTTACAAGCAAAACCTTCATGAATACATTAAAGACATTAATGAACACTTCCTCCACTTGCTAAATCACTGTCAGATAACAATTTCAGTTGCAGATTAGATTAGGTCCTGTTTCAAATGAGGCAGAGGAAAGTTGGGGCCAAATTTCTGACCTCGAGTGAGTATTGATTGTGGCCACGCAGTCATGGTTGCTGCAGTGTGCACTGCATCCACACAAATGTGATGGAAGGCAGTGACATGAAACATTATTTCTGACTTCAGAGATTCTGCCTGACCACTGAATATTTCCAGCATTTTTTTCCAGCAGGTGTAAGAGTCAATTACTAGGAGGCATAACCCCATGTGTGGAGCAAGGTTTACAAGGCAAGTTTTTTATACAGAGGGTGGTGGGTGCCTGGAACCCACTGCCGAGGAAGGTAGTAGAAGCAGATATGATAGTGAGATTTAAGGGGCGTCTGATCAAACACATAAATAGGATGGGAATAAAGGGATATGGTTGCCAGAAGAGTAGGGAGTTTTAGTTCATTTGGGCAGCATGGTCAGTGCAGCTTGGAGGGCCAAAGGACCTGTTCCCGTGCTATAATTTTCTTTGTTTTGTTTTTAATCCGCACACTGATTAAACAGTAGCAGCATCCAAGAACAGTTACCTGCTGGTATTAAATCAGCGGGAATCTAGTACTAGAGTAAGCAAAAACATTTTTGTGGTAACTATGTTCCAAAATTAACCACTTAATCTCCATAGGATGGCACTGCATTGCACTGGTGTAGTAATATGGTCCTTGGACTACTAATTCAGAGACCCAGGATCATGACCTGGGTACCCGGGTTCAAATCTCATTATGGCAGATGTTGAAATTTGAATTCATTAAAAATCTGGAGTTAAAAATCTAATCATGACTATAAATCATTGTTGATTGTTGTAAAGCCCCATCTGGTTCATTAATGTCCTTTAGGGAAGGAAATGTGACTTACATGTAACTCCAGACCCACAGCACTATGGTTGACCCTTAACTGCCTGAGAAATGGCCAAGCAAGCCACTCGGTTCAAGGGCAACAAATGCTGACCCATGTAGTGATGCCCACATCCCATGAAAGAATAAACTTTCACCAGAGCGTTTGTGTCAACCCAACAGCAATTCAACAGTTAGCAGATAATGTGGGAAAAGGGAAAAAAAAACATGCTTGTGAACTTGAGCACTCTGCTGAGATTTTTGTGGCAGCATAGAATATATAATACACAATTCTGATTTGCAATTATAAAGTACTGTACTTTCACTGACATGGGACCAAAATGCTGAAACTCCTATCCGAGCAACACTGTGGGTGTGCCTACACCAGATGAACTGCAGTTCAAGAAAGCAGCTCACCAAAGAATGCTGACTTCACCAGCGATGCCCAAATTTCATGAAAGAATAAAAAATAGCTTGAGGGCTTTTGCTTCCTCACTGGGCAGCACAGTGATTAGCACTGCTGCCTTACAGTGTCAGGGACCCAGATTTGATTCCCGGCTTCAGTCATTATCGGTGTGGAGTCTATACGTTCTCCCCACGTTTGCTTGGTTTCCTCCGGGTGCTCCAGTTTCCTCTCTCAGTCCAAAACGCATACTAGCTAGGTGCGATGGCTATGCTAAATTCTCCCTCAGTGTACCTGAACAGGCACCAGAGCCTGTTCAGGCGACTAGGGGATTTTCACAGTAACATCATTGCAGGGTTAATGTAAGCCTATTTGTGACACGAATGATTAAACTTTTAATTTTACCCCTTGCAAACTTTAACTATCAAATATTTTATAAAAACATGGTGTCACTTGTACTTTTGCAAGTAATATTATTTGTAAGTTCTGAAGAACAATGTCACTGCAATCGTTGCATTTGGTGTTTACACAATGAATTGCTCGCTTATTATGTGTACATAATTAGCATTCACTTTTGAAATGTTTGGAGCAAAAGTTATTATCAGTGGCCGAAAAGCCAGAAACATGGATACATTAAAAAAAGGTGCAGGAGTAGGCCATTACACTCTTCGAGCTTGGACCACCATTCAATTTGATCATGCATTTTCAGTATCTCACTCCTGCTTTCTCTCCATGTCCCTTGATAACTTTAGCCATAGAGGTCACGTCCAGCTCACTCTTGAACATATCTAATGTACTAGCCTTAATAGTTTTCTGTGATTGAGAATTCCGCAGATTCACAACTCTCTGAATGAAGATCTTCCTCATCTCAGTTCTGAATGGCATATTCCTTGCTCTTAGACTGTGATCCCTAGTTCTGGATTTGCCCAACATTGGGAATATTCTTCTCGCATTTAGCTTGGTCAGTCCCATTAGAATTTTAAACGTTTTATGAGATCTCCTCTCATTCTTCTAAATTCCAGTGAGTCCAAGTCCAGTCGATCCAGTGTCTCTTCATATGTCAGTCCTGCCATTCCAGGAATCAGTCTGGTGAAGCTTTATTGGACTCCCTCAATAGCAAGAATGTCCTTCCTCAGACTAGGCGACCAAAACTACACACAATACTCAAGGTATGGCCTAATCAAAGCTCCGAATAACTGCAGCAAGACATATTTACTCCTTTATCCAATTCTTCTTGCTCTGAAGGCCAACATGTCATTAGCTTTCTTCAGCGCCTGCTGTACCTGCACGTCAATCTTCAGCGAATGTTCCATCATGACACCCAGGTTATTTTCAGAAAATGAGAAAAACAGAACAGCTCATTTTCCTTGCCCTTTGTGCTTTATGGCCTTGAGCGCCTCAGCATGTTTTGCCTTAAAAATAGGAAATACAAGGATGAGGATCAATTGGACTACAAAGTGCGCTTCGAGCTTTTCATCCTATTCCCTTATAAGTACCTTTTCAGCTCGTTATGCAGGCTGCACTTGTGTACCTGGTGTTCAAAATTGCTTTACAGCCATTGTATCATCTAAAGGGAGTGCTTTATGTTCAATGAGCTTTTAACGTACTTACAATGCCCATATTGCAAACAAGTGCTGCAAATTTTTAAGTGGATGTGTTTCAATTTCAACAATGGCAGTTTTTCTTATTAGCCCTCTTGTTGCTATTACTTTTTCTTTCAATTTGCCCCACTTTTTTGTATCAACTTTAATCCCTTCCTCTCAAAGCTATCAACTTGAGTTGTTTGTTCCACAGGCATCCTCTGACAACATACCACAATTGGCTACTTGGAAAACACCAACCTGAACTGAGTATCATCAGGCTGTTTATATATGAGGCGACCACATCCAAGTCCAATCAATTTCCATTCATATTATCCAACAGGGATAATTAGGAATGGAAACCCAGGCTAATTTATTCCTTCCTTAGCCTGGAACAATAGAAAGGACAATTTGGGAACTTATTGTGCACCCGCGGCTATACCAGGCTACATAGCTGACTTGGAATTGTTGGATCTCCTCCCAGTCTCTTGTTAAAGGTTGCAGAGACTGGAATTATATAACCCTAGTTGAAGAACCTGCACAGGGGAGTCTTAACACATAGATGTTCCAGGTCTACATGAATAAATACCATGATGTGGAGATGCCAGCTTTGCACTGGGATAAACATAGTAAGAAGCTTAACAACACCAGGTTAACGTCCAACAGGTTTATTTGGTAGTACAAGCCACTAGGTTTTGGAGCACAGGCCCTTCATCAGGTGACTGGAAGTCCTGTTCACAAACAAGGCATATAAAGACAAACTCAACTTACAAAATAATGGTTGGAATGCGAATCTTTACAGGTAATCAAGTCTTCAAGGTACAGGTTAAAGAGATGTGTATTGTCTCCAACCAGTAGTTCATGAAATTTTGCAAGCCCAGGCAAGTCATGGGGGTTACAGATAGTGTGACATGAATCCAAGATCCTGGTTGAAGCCGTTCTCTTGTGTGCGGAACTTGGCTATCAGTCTCTGCTCAGCAACTCTGTGTTGTCGTGTGTCATGAAAGCTTCCTTAGAATCAGAGTCCTAAAGGTTTATAGCATGGAAACAGGCCTTTCAACTCAACTTGTCCATGCTGCCCTCTTTTTTTTAAATCTTTCCCTCTAAGAGGAATGTTTATCCTCAACCCTGGTTAACACACCTTTGAAAGTATGCCATTTACCAAATGTTCCTTTTCCTTCCACAGACTCCCCCAATTAACTTTTGAAAGTTGCCCCAATGGGAGACATTGGGGAGACCATACAGACACTACGACAATGAATAAATGAACACTGCTTGACAATCACCAGGCAAGAGTGCTCTCTTTCTGTTGGGGAACACAGTGCTCACAGGCATTTGGCCTCTGATCTTCAGGTAGACATTCTCCAAGGTGGCCTTCGCAACATACGACAATGCAGAGTCACCGAACAGAGACTGATAGCAAGTTCCATACACATGAGAATGATCTCAACTGGGATCATGTCACACTATCTGTAACGCACATGACTTGCCTGGGCTTGCAAACTCTAACTGTCCTAGCTGGAGACGATACACATCTCTTTAACCTGTGCTTAACCCTCTCTCCACTCACATTGTCTGCACCTTTAAGACTTCATTACCTCTAAAGACTTGCATTCTAACCATTATTTCATAAATTTGTGTCTTTATATGCCCAGTTTGTGAATAGGACTCCCACTCACCTGATGAAGGAGCAGCACTCCAAAAGCTAGTGGGTTATGCTACCAAATAAACCTGATGGACTTTAACCTGGTGTTGAGAGACTTCTTACATAATTACCATAACAGGCACTGCATTTACTCACTGAACCATAAACACAATTGATGATATTTATAATAAGCCCACCTGACTTTATAAGCACAAAGGATTCGATGCAGAACATAAAAAAAAACTTTGTAAATTTTGTTTCAAATCTTTTGTACGTGCCAATTGACTGGGAGATGGTTTCACACAACTTTCAGTACGTGTATCAGCCTCAATTAATGGCCACTTATTTCTAAAGCTGGATTGCGTCTCAGCCACTGTCAAAGCTAGTATCAACAGACATAATGAGGGATGAATGACCAATAGCATCCTATGCAGTGAATTCTTCAATTCACTGAACATTATTTTTTACTTCAAAGGAACTGACATTGAAATAAAGAACACAACCATCGGTTCCACTGCCAAATCTTGCAGTAGGTCAGAGCCCAGTACTGAACAAGAACTCACAAAACATTTAAAAATTTGGGAAGTTTAAAAGAGAAAAATAGTATTGTTAACAATGTGCAATAAAGTGAAAAAAGATCGTCATACACAACTCTCTTTAGGACTGGAAAAATAATTGGTTGGTTATCATTTCAAGTGAAGATCATTTTGTCAGGAGGCAGATCTCTACCAGAAATGGTATCCTAGTAGTCTTCTCTTTCCAGATGCGAGGTATTTCTGGCAATTGTTTTTAATTATGACATGACAAATTTGAAGCAAATGAATTGATTTGACAATCTCCATTATATTTCTCTGGGTTGTCTATAAGTGGGCTGTTGAATGCCACCCGTTCCTGTTAAGCCTGTCAGTGACCCAAACAGGGAATCAAACTGGCACTGTGAAGCAGACAGTGCTAACCACCGTGCCACCCATATAACTGCAGTTACTTGGTGTTTTTCCTCCTCCTGCCAGGACAAACGCATAAACCATTTTAAAAAAACCTCAGGAAATGTGATGGAGAGTTTTCAGATTCTAAATAATTTGAAATGGACACAAACTCATTGGGACAAATTGATCCAAGCTGAAAAGAGGTGAACAGATTTACTACTTCACACACAGGATGCTGAATGTGTAGAACTGACTGCCCAAGGAGAGAGTGCATGGTATAGCGTGTCAGCAAATTTGAAAGGGAATATGATTGTGTTGTGTTTCAGTAAGTGACAAGCATTGGGACTAATGTCATCAATAATAATGATCGTTTCTTGTCCTGAATATTTTACGTCTTCCTAAATGATAAAGCAAATTCTAAAGGGCTATAAAATTCATGTCAGAGCTGAACTGGAAGCAGCTTTCCTGACCTATACAACTCGGCACCACACCAAGTATTGCATTCATTTATTGAACCACTGGGGAGCAATGGCAACCTAACTTCAAGGACAATCTGTCTGTTAATTTGCCTTTCACTATTACTATCAGAAATCCTGACCGAAAGTCCTGCTATCATTTAACAGAGCATAATTTTTAACATGCAAAACCACTGTAATGTATGGAAACATTTCTTTTAAAGTCTTTATATGAATTAATGTATCAAACTGAAGATTAGTCAAAAGACTTATTCTATACATCCTAGCTTCAATTAATCATCCTTTCTAAAGCTGGAAAGTTTATTCGTCATTGTTAAAGGATAATAGACAACCAGTAGGAAAACTTGATTAAAAGATATACTACTTCAGCTATAATGTGTAGCAGTCAGAGGACTACAGTTGGTCTCAGCACCTCAATTAGGCAGGGGCCAAATTCATTCACCGATCACAAGATAGTTGGTGTGCAAAGACATTTTTTTAATCCCTCTCGTACTCTTTTGAGTTCGAGACTGATAAGAACTTTCATTGAAATGAGAGAGTCCTCTAAGGTTTTAATAATTTCTGGCACTTGTCCTCTGCAGACATGTGTTCTTGTCCTGTTTCTATCCTATACCTGTTGTATCTCTGTACTGTGATAAGTAAAATAAGGAATCAGAAGACCAAACACACTATTTTCTAAAAACTTTGATTGACAGTTGATGTTGTAAGTTCATACATAAAAAGGTGTTTTCAAAATGTAGCTTTCATATGAAAAAATAAGTTTAAAGCCCATGTAATATTTCATTTGTAAAACTGGAATACAATAATTCTTATATAAAAAACATATTTTAAGAATGCATTTTACCAAGGACATTTCCACATAAAATTAAATCTGGCTTACAGCATTGGTGGAATAAGAAATAAGACAGTACCTTAAACTGGACAGAGCTAGTAGTTTACACCCAGTTTAACCTAAACAAGAGTCAAATAACGTGACCAAAACAAAACTGCTGGAAAATAGAACTGGATAACATTCTAGACCAATGATTGAAGATTCTTAATCTGGATTTTCTCTTTTCCAGCTGAACAGAGCTGCTGTGCACTTCCAGCATCTTTTGTTTTTATTACTGATTATTATGAGCATTCACAGGATCCCACTCACACCACTCTCCCTGTCCCGCCCATCCCAATCCCCTAATTCCAAGATCACCAATAAAATTCATTAATCAGTTTTTTCCCTATTTAAAAATTGGACTTCATTTCCCCAAACTTGCAAAACTACAGACAAAGTTTATTGCACGGAGTCCATCATTTCCTACTTGGCAGTTAATCAGTGAAATGCCAGGCTCTGCCATTCTTTCGATATTTTATATATAATGAGCTGAAAATGAATGACAGATACGGAAGGATAGTAATAGCAGTCCAGACACGCCACGTATATTGGGTTTATCTTTTCAGCGAAGAAAAACGCTGTGTTAAAACTCCTGATCATTCATCCCGTCAGGAATCAAAGATGATTCAGAAGCCTGAATCTGACCTTAAGGGGCAATTACTTTGCAATATTATCACTTTTGACCAAAGTTCAAAGCTTCACCTTTGGTAGTTTCATGAGGTTCCACAAAAAAAGTACAAAGTGAATCAGAGCAGCACAAATGCTTTGAGATTGCACACCGCCTTCACACACACGTGTGCCGCATGTGGAAGCTAACCACATACTCTGCGTTAGTCCTTTGCACTGATATGGCAAATGGTTCAAAAGGATGGAAGGTGAAAGCTACTAGACGTCGCACGGTGTGGTTAATTGGCCGTCCCAGCAGCCCAGCTTGGATTTTAAACTTAAGCAGACCCGAGTCTCGGGCGTAAAATCTAAAAACAGAGAAACATAATTTTAGTTTGTAAACTTCAACAACAACAGATTAGCAACATAACGACTGAAATATTACAGAGTTCAACAGTAAATGGCGCTGAGACGTGGAGAGCTAACTGCTCCCCTTGGCGGCCACTAAGTCATACATGATGGCCAAGTGCATCTTCTAGCTTGGTACTATACAGAGCAGAACAGTAAGGAAATTTGGCATGTCCACTACAGCTTTCACCAATTTTTATTGATGAATCATAGAAAGCATCTTGTGTTGGAGTATCACAGCTTGGTACAGCTCCTGCTCTGACGAAGACGGCAAAAAAAATCTACAAAGAGTTGTGAATGTAGCCCAGTCTACTATGCAAACCAACCACCCAGCAACTGACACCGTCTATTCTTCCCATTGCCTCAGGAAAACCACCACCATAATCATGGATTCCACACGCCCCAGATGCTCTCTTCCACCTTATCCCCTTGGGAAAAAGGCACAAAAGTCTGAAAACAATACCAACAGACTCAAGAACAGCATCTTTCCTGCTGTCATCAGACTTTTGAAGAATCCTGTCAAATATTAAGCTTATCTTTCTCTTCATCCCATCTGTAACTGCAACACTATATTCTGCATCCTTTCCTTCTCCCCTACGTATTCTATGAATGGTATGTTTCACCTGTACAGCAAGCAAGAAACAATATTTTTCCATGCATCTTAATACACGACAATAATAAATCAAAAAGTCCTCCCCCTGCTCTATACAGAGTTAGGAAATCACAGTTGTGCTGCCACAATTGGTGTGCAAGACAGAGGAACTTTCATTGAGGTCCCAACTCCTGATAACTATTGAATGGCTCATGAGAAAAATCGCATGTTTTGTGGACGTCAATGAGAACAGGATCTGGCTTAACTTTGATGAATATGCCTTAGCCACCAGCCAAACTCATATGCCAAGAATGACCACCTGAGTGAAGTTCAAGGAGGGAAATCTTCAACTGCAAATTTCCATGTCAGGAGCAAAACTGCAACTGCAGGAGGAAGGGAGAAATCTTTGGCAGAGAGAACACACAGATAGGTACACTGGAGTGCTTAGTTATGGTATAAAACATTCCATCATACACAATGATGGAAGCAAAATCTTTTAAAAAGGATGTCGAGGAATATGTGTAGAGAATTTTAAAAAGGGCATGGGAAAGGATAAATGAATGAAACCAAATTGGTAGCTGTTTCAGAGAGGCAGAGCAGGAACAATAGTCTTAAACTGATTGCTTCTAGGAAGTGATTCTATATACAGATGTCACTCAATGTAAATCTCTACAACTTATATTAACTCAAAACAGTTAAAATCAGTATCCTGAAAAAGTAAAAACTATATTTGCCCACTTAAGATCCAATCAAGGAAATGTCAATTTAATGAGATGTGTTCAAGTACAATGGATTACTTTACCTGATAGGATGATCACCACATGTCTTGGGCCTCTCCATGACAGAGACCCACTTGTCATCATAACTGAAGAGTGAGAGATCGAGGTATGGACTGCTGCTGTAAGATTGTGCACTGATAGGCAGCTGTCCAAGGAGTCGTCTCACTGCCTCAGTGTGACCCCCATATTTGGCATTCACGATAGTGTCTTTAAACCTGCAAAGGACAAAGTTTTACCGATCGGAACAGAACCTGTGATTTATACAAAAAAGTAGGAATAAGGCCATTCATCCCCTCGAGCCTGCTTCACCATTTAACAAAACCATGTCTAATCTGATAGTAACCTCAGATCTGCATGCTTCTGCTGCCTGTACTCTTATTGACTGAATGAATAGCTGGTTTCTTTGCTGGCACAGGCACTCTCGCAATGGGCACCAAGCATAAAAACCCAGAAAAAAAACAAAGCTATGCACATAAACTGTCTGTTGCTGAGAATTTGATGGGTATATTTGTCAAAGCCCAGAACTGGATCAAGAACACTCAAAGTTAGCAGCAGGACTGATACAGACATATTACCAGCAAGAATTGAGGGAGAAGGGAATGACAAACACAATTCCTTATTCTGTATCACCTATACACTTCAAACAGCTTCACAAACAACTAATCACTTTGAAGTTCAAGTGACTGTCATATAACCCAACACTGCAACAATGTTGTGATGACAATATTCCCACAAACAGAAGAAAAAAAATGAATGGCCATCAATGCTCCCAGAATGAATCACTAATCAAGGGCAGTTCTACTGGCAACCCAGGAGAAAAGTACTCCCACGTTCCGATTTGCATCTCCGATACCCCAAATTTCCAAACTCATACAATATATTAGAATATTGTATCCTGTAATTCTGTTTAAATTTAAACACACACACACAGACTCACAATCTTAAAACACTGCTCAATATCGAGAATGTCTCAAAGGATTATTACCCATGACAGTGTCCCATGTCCACAATGAGTTGCTATTTAATACAAATAAAGTCTCAAAGCCATGAGCTGCGGAGAAGGCTGCATTGTCACATAAATTAGCTATATGATGCATGCAATATAGAATAATTAAATTTATCACAGAATACTGCAGTGCCCTTCAGCCCATCACATCTGCACCAATGCATGAAAGGCTCTGACCTGCCAACCGAATCCCGCTTGCCAGCAACTGGCCCATAGCCTTGAATGTTAACAGAAAATGTAGCTTAAAATCTAAAGTCAGTGATAAATCCAATTGTTCTAATGGCCAGCAATGTCTAAGAATGAAACTCAAATGAGAGAAAGAAATATAGTGGATATTTGAAGATTGGCCATTGGTCCGGTGGCATAGTGGTAACATCCCCACCAATGGAGAGGAAGCTCTTGAGTTCAAGACCTACTTACTGGCCACAGAAAGAATAGGCATGACACAGTTCAACAGGTTGATAATCAGCACGGGAATTCTTCCACCCCTACTTCACAAAGGAAAAGTTAAAGATGTGTTGATTTAAAAAAAAGTCGACCATTAATTTTTGCTGTATTTCTTACTTGAATTTTGATAAGTCCTTGGGACTGTCAAAGACAACTTCATAGATTTGAGCAACCCATTAAGTATCCACATTTCTTGGTATTGCCTTCATTCTCAGTGAAAGTCATTTTGACCGATTTGGCTACACAGGAAGATTCAGCACACATAATGGCAGCTTCTCTTCTCCTACACATTTAACCGTGATCCTTATGTTCAAACATTGCTGCAGTGTCACACTACCAGTTGGAACTTGGCATAAATGCTTACTGTTGGCACTGCAGATTCTATATGAAAGTCAAGTTTGCCAGAACACACCAGGGGTGGCATTGTGGTTAGCACTGCTGCCTCACAGCTCCAGGGTCCCAGGTTTGATTCCAGTCTTGGATAACTGCGTGGAGTTTGCACATTCTCTGTGTCTGTGTGTGTTTCCTCCGGGTTCTCCAGTTTACTCCCACAGCCCAAAGATGTTCAGATTAGGTTGACTGGCCATGGTAAATTGCTCCTTAGTAGCCCAAGATGTGCTGGTTAGATGGATTAGCCACGATAAACATGTGAAGTTACAGGGATGGGGCAAGAAAGGAAGGACTGGATAAGTGACTGGATTAGCGAGTCAGTGCAGACTCAATGGACTGAATGGCCTCTTCTGTGCTGCAGGGATTCTATGGACAGAGTGCGGAGAGAGATCCTGATAAAGGGTTACACCACCAAAAACATGGCATGGCTCTTTTCTTTGCGGATGCTGATTGTCCAATGGCCTGTTCCTTACATTTTTTGTTTTAAGCACAGATTTCCAGCAATTCCCAGTTTCCCTGAAGGGCATGATGAATTTGCCTGGGAACAACAGCAGGCTATATCAGAGAACAAACAATATGAACAATATGAACAAACAGTTCATATTGTCAGCATCCTGCCTCTCTCTGGCCAATATGTGCAAAAAGAAAGCGAAATATAAAGTTAAAAAATTTCAGTTGGCAAATGGCTCACTCACCGTCGCTGGATCTGTCTGGCAAAGTTATTGCTGGATGCAGAGCAAGGGAACTGCACAGCCTCACTGTGCAGTGTGGCATTCCGATAGAGATCACAAAAATTTTCAAACAGTTGTAAAAGCTCATCACAAGTGTTTTCAAACACAGCCAGAACCCTGGTGGTCACCATGTTGTACACGACAAAGAATGAAGGCTGTAGGGAGAAGAGATAGAACACGATGAGGGGGAAAATGAACCTGAGGTCAGCTGCATAATCAACAATCATTCACAATCAACTATTAATGCTGGACATGGTCAAGAGTTATAGAGGTTTACAGCATGGAATTAGCCCCCAACTTGTCCATGCCGTCATTTTTTTTTAAAATCCCAGTTGTCCACATTTGGCCCAAATCCCTCTACATCCATCTTACCCATGTAACTGTCTAAATTGTACCCACCTCTACAACCACCTCTGGCAGCTTGTTCTAGACCCTCACCACATTGTGTGAAAAAAATTGCCCCTCTGGACATTTCTATATCTCTCCCCTTTCACCTTAAACCTGTGCACTCTGGTTTTAGACTCCCTACCTTTTGGGAAAAATTATTTACTTGCTAGCTGATCTATGCCCCTCATTATTTTATAGACCTCTATAAGATCACCTCTTAGCCTTCCATACTCCAAAGAAAAACATCTCAGTATGTCAAGTCTCTCCTTATAACTCAAACTATCAAGTCCCAGTAGCATCCTAGTAAATCTCTTCTGCACTCTTTTAGTCTAATAGTATCCTCTCTATAATAGAATGCCCAGAACTGTACACAGTATTCCAAGAATGGCCTTATCAATGTCTTGCACAATTTCAACAAGATGTCCCAACTCCAGTATTCAATGTTCTGACCAATAAAAGCAAGTATGCTGAATGCCCTTTTCATCACTCTGTTCACCTGTGACTCCACTTTCAAGGAGCTATGAACCTGTACCCCAAGATCTCTTTGTTCTGAAATTCTCCCCAAGCTCTACTATTAACTGAGCAAGTCCTGCCTTGGTTCAATCTACCAAAATGCATCACCTCGAATTTGTCTAAATTAAACTCCATCTGTCATTCATCAGCCCACTGGCCCAATTGATCAAGATCCCGTTGCAATCTGAGATAACCTTATTCACCGTCCACTATGCCACCAATCTTGGTGTCATCTGCAAACTTATTAACGATGCCTCCTATATTCCCATCCAAATCATTAATATAAATAACAAACAACAGCAGACCCAGCACCAATCACTGAGGCACAACGCTGGTCACAAGTCTCCAATTTGAAAAACAATCCTCTACAGCTACCCTCTGGCTTCTGTCATAAAGATATACTTCATGTTCTGTCATTAAGCCAGTTTTGTATCCATTTAGCTACCTCATCCTGGATCCCATGGGATTTAACCTTATGCAACAACCAACCATGCTAGAGTGACCTGCAACGTGGAAAACCTGTTTGAAGTATGGAAGCAGCCAAGTGCTGATTGCCTCTGAAGCACTGATTGTAATTGTGATGGTGGAGAGAAGAGAGGATTTTCAAATCTGTAACTATTCTAAAATGTTGTTTTAAAATGCTACGGTTTCTCCCATCCCCACTCACTCAAGCACCTTTATTCTCCCTCATCCAGGATCCCTGGCACAAATCTAGACCATCGGAATCAGCAGCAGACCAACAACTAGAGCGTATGTAATGGACAGAAACTTATCCTGGGTGCTGCACAAAGGAATTGGAGGATTGGTCCACAAATGGATGGATTTGATGATAATCTGTAAAATGTTGTTGGCCTGGTATCTAGATTTTGAGAAGCTTAATAACGGCAGAAAGAGAGGTGGACAAAATCTTAGGAAGATATTTCCAGAAAAGAGGACCAATGTAGCTGAAAGCACAATCACCAATGTTTGGATAATGCACGAACATAAAGTCATCACTTGATTATTTGTAAAAGACTTTAAGGTTCAAGATGTTTGCACAGATAGACTGGAGTATTTGATGAGAAAGATGAGAATTTTAAAGTGGAGTGATAATTAAACGTGGGACAGAGACAAGAGTTCAGACAGACCCAGAACTTGTGATGGGAGCCTCTTACGATTCAAATAGAACAGCAGAATATAGAAGTGACAAAGGCACATAGAAGTGTTTCAGCTTGAAACATTATGACAGGGACAGACAATGTGTGCAGAAAGAAGTGACCAGTCTAGAGAGCGAGTAAGATGTGGGATTAAATGCTTACTTTAGGATTGAAAAATACATCAAGATTACCAACAAATGAAAAGCTTCTCAGTCAAGACCTGAATCAATCTGACATCTAAACTCATGCTTTCCACTGGTGGGAGCTCCACCATTGATTACACTCTCTCAATTTCTTACATTTTTCATAGGATGCAGTGGCCACAGGCAGGTAAATTTTTGTTGCCCATCCCAGAATACTCTTGAAAATGTGGTGATGAGCTACCTTCTCAAATTGCTGCAGTTAGGAAGGGAATTCCAGATATGACACCATGATAATGAAGGAACAGTGATTGTGTTCCAATCCAGGCTGGTGTGTCGCTCAATTGTGGTGTTCCCATGCATCTGTTGCTCTTGTCCTCCTAGGTGGTAGAGGTCACTGGTTTAGAAGATGCTATTAAGAGGAGCTTGATAATTTGCTGCAGTGCATATATGGTACACCATACTGCCACTCTGGATCGCTGTTGGAGGGAGTGAATATTTAAGTTGGACAATGAGATACTGATCAAATAGGGTGTCTTTGTCCTGGAAGGTGTTGAGCTTTCTGAATGTTATTGGAGCTGTACTTGTCTAGGCAAAGATTCCAGCAGACTCTTCACGTGTCCTGTCTGGCAGACAGGAGGTGAGTTACTACCAAATAATGCCTGCCTGATCTGATCTTGTAATCACAGTATATAGCTGGTCAGGTTCAGTCTCTGGTCAATGGTAATCTCCAGGATGTTGACAGTGGGGGATTCAGCGATAGCAAAGGCATCGATATCATAGTGAGTTCAAGTTTTTCTCTTGGTGAAGATGGTCATTTTGTGACACAAATGTTACTTGTTGCTTGTCAGCTCCAAATCTGGTTATTGTCTTAACCATTGCCCTGAAAAGGTTATAACTTTTCTCCACTTGACTCTGGCTGATCTGCCATACAAATCCAGCATTGAGTGTTTTCATTTTAATTTCTCTCCCGGGGTGAAGCATTTTTCAGAATTACTCTGAACATTTAACTGTGTTTATACTAATAGGCATTAATCAAAGCCTAGCCTGTGCTTACTCAAATCAGTGACGCATCGAAAGATTTGAGATCACAGATGTTACTAAACTGTGGAAGCAGTAATTTATGGATGGGAGGAATTTCAATCGGTTTATTTAAAAAATAGCCATCTTCTAATGTCTCCTTAAAATGAACAATACACAGTTCTCAATCTGAGTGCGATGTGCTTCAATAATTTATTCTATTAGATTTTACTGTTATAATGTGTGTCATGTTATACATTAACTCTTTAAAATGTTTCCAGTCTGGGCGACTAGGTGGCATAGTAGTTAGCACTATTGCCTCAAAGCGCCAGGGACCAAGTTTCAATTCTGGCCTTGTGTCACTGTGTGGAGTTTGCATGTTCTCCCTGTGTCTGTGTGGGTTTCCTCCGGGTGCTCCGGTTTCCTTCCGCAGTCCAACGATTGTGGGTTAGGTTGATTGGCCAAGCTAAATTCACCCTTAGTGTCAAGGGGACTAGTAGGGTAATTATGTGGGGCCCCAGGAATAGACCCTCAGTGGGATGGTGGTTGGTGTAGACTCAATTAGATTGAAGGCCTCCTCCTGTGCTGTAGGGATTCTATGATTCAATTATGTTGGTCTGTTCCTGAGATGGAGTGAGGGGAAATGCACGATATACAGGGCTGGTTTACATTTCTTCCTTACTCCCCATCCCCATACCATGGGGTACAGTTTATCTATGGCCTCTGATGAATCACCCATGCTTCCATTCCTGACACACGACAGGGCTCTACATTGTAGGAACTATGAGGCCTCACTGCTGAGCCTAATCATATCTTCGCACAGATGCACTTAGCAGCAGAAATCACTGAATCAGGAACACGTAATCTATCACAGGCTGAATTTGCACCGTGCGCTAAATCTCTAAAAATTCTTGCATTTCTTTAGCACTTGGTATGTACAAAAAGTGTCAGGACATTGCAGTAAACACTGAGTAAGATGTGAAAAGGTTGAGGGAAGCCTGTTGCATGATCAAAAGAATATTAATTTCTAAGAAGGGGAAGAAGACAATCCATAGCGTTTTATGCTTTGATGTGGAAATGCTGGTGTTGGAAGGGGATAAATTCCATCAGCTCAATACAATAATAACCAGTCCACTCACCACCAGATTACTGAGCGAACTATAGACTTGTGCAAAATAATTGCATAAAATATTTGGAATACTAAAACGAAGACACTTGAGTGCACAGATTCCTGGGAAGACCCAGAGCAGAACATCCAACAATCTGATGCCATTCCACTGAATCCAGAAATTCCAGAGTTAAAGTTATTTGAATGTTAGGGCCAGGGGTAGCCACTGTTTCCAGAGGAAAATTCATCAGGGGATGAATTTACCTGCGACACTGTTGCAGCGTTAGCAACACCTCAGGAATCTGGTAATGAGCTCCAAAAGTTAAAAAACTTCTCTGGCTCCTTCCTGCTAGATTTAGCAATATGCTGATAGTCTGAAAGACATGCTAGTTAGGTGTATTTACCCAAACAGGTGCCAGGATATCGCAACCAGGGAAATTTTACAGTAATTTTATTGCAGTGTTTATGTAAGTCTTATTTGTGACTAATAAACAAACTTTAACGTTAAAATTTATTGTGTAGTAATAGTGCTATTACTCAAAAGAACAATAATGTGGAAATCTCGTCCTACCCACAGCCACAATCATAATAGGCACGAGTCCAGCCTTGTTAAGGTATAAATCAATGCACATTTAGCCTTTTCCCTAAAGAGCTAAAAGGCACAAAACTTGGACCCAGTCACCCACCCTCCACTACAACCAGGGCCTGCACAGCAACAGGTTGTTTCCATCCACTCAACATTTCAAGCCCCATTACAGTGCCGTAACCTATTCACCGTTGGTTTGGTACCTGGGAAGGGTCAGTAACCCGGAGGGTCACTACGTCCTCGCTGGTGTACTTTATCAAGAGGTGGTTCTCATCCAGAAGCTGCATCTTCCACATGCGTAACTGCTGTAACTGGTCAAAATACTGAAAGAAACGGCGCTTAGCTGCGGCACTACCATCGTGCTCTGCCCTTTGCCACAGGTACACCAGCAGCCGGTGCTTCAACGAGTTCAGTGTCTTTTCCTTAAAGGGGCGGGATGTGGCATTTTGTGCATCGCCTTGCACCTCAGGATACACAGCCGACACAGTGAGGAGGTCATCTTCGTAACAGAAGCGTCCGATGGTTCGAACATCAATGAATGTCCCTTCAGGGGTAACCTGGAACACATGAATGGTTTGATGCTGCACTGAGAGAATGGCCAAGATATTTTTATACAGGTAAAGCCCTTGGTTGTGTGAGAGAATTATCTTGTCACACTTGAAGGTCCTCGTGTCACAAAGGCTCCCTGTGTGCAAGTCAATGATGTGCAGAGAGTAGTCCTCTAACGGAGAACGAGGGTTGGGTGTAACGGACTCATTGTTTCTGTAAACCTCGAAAAAGAGGGGATGAGGTTCCTCGGGGAGGTATGCAGCAGAGCCAACAATCACGTATCGGCAGTCATCAGTGAACAAGCTACATTCACGATTCAGGTGCTCCCCGTTCGACGCTACATTTGCGACATGCAGCAAGACAAAGAAGCGTTCAAACAGTTTACTGCGGATGTTGACGGACTGAAGGTCATTGGCGCCATTCAGCATGATCTCGCCATCATAACCCTGGAGGAGATCCTCGGCCGCCTGGCAGCCCTGATACTCATAGATCTCCAACGAGGTCTGATCCAAGGAAAATGCGATGAAGTAGCGACCGTCAGGAGAAAACTTGCGCAGGAAACACGGCGGCTTCTCTACGTTAACAACGGTGAAGTTGGGAAACACGTTCTGGTGCAGGCAGCGCACCATGTACCAGTGAGCACCTGGCCTGCCTGAAAAGATCCTCCGCCGCTCCAGACGATAAACAACATTCTGATTCTCAATTCGACGAGGTTTGATGGTAGGTTCATCATCATCCATTCTCAGCCATCACCACATTGTCTCTGTAGCAGCACAGAAAACATTGAAAAGCAGAGTCAAGGCCAGGCTGCCATTGGGTCTGTACTCGTGGCATCAGAAAAAACACAAAAGCATCATTACAAGCAATCTCACTGAATTGCTGCCAGTTATTTACCCAGTGTTTGTGTGTATATTCCACACTTGATGCGTTAGAGAGGATGCAGAAAGGATTTATAAGAATGGCTCCATGAATGAAGGAAGTCCCACTGAGTTACCAGGATGGATGAGAGACACTGGATCAGTTCTCTTTGACAAAAGTCAAGGGGAGATTTTACTGAGGTGCTCAAAATTACGAGGGGCCTGGAAACAAACAGATAGGAAAAACAGTTCCCATTTCCAGAAGGTCAAGGAGTAGAAAACACCAAATTAAAGCATTTAGCAAACTGAATCAAAAGCAACACGAGGATAAATCTTTTTTAGGTAGCAAGTGGCGAGGATCTGGAATGCACTGTATGAGTTGGAAACAATTCAACTGTGACTTTCTAAAAAGTATTGAATAATTACCAGATGGGAATAAACCACAATACTACAAGGAAAAGACAGAAGAATGAAACTAGCTGAGCTAATCTCTTGCAAACAGCTGGCAAGGCCACAATGGGCTAAATTACCTCTTCCTGTTTTGTAACCTTTCTACAATTTTGTAATGTTCTGGGATTTAATAAAATGGTACATGTGGGTGTTTGAAATTTTTGTACTTTGCCCATTTGAACTGTAAAATATAGCAATTATAAAATCCTATCCTAAAATTGGATTGTTCCCAAAGGAAGCATTTTGAACAGTGTCAAGCACTGGTAATACACATTGAACATTGGTGTGCATAGTGAAATACGAAGCAACCCATTTATCTCACTGATTTCTGTCCTGAGCATATTTGAAATCATTGAACTGTCTTGCCGTACATCCAGCATGGTACAAATTTCCAGTTACATCCGTAGCAGATGGAAGGACGACATTTTTACACAAACAAATTGATCACCTGACTCACTCCCAACCAATAGCGTCCATGACTACCTTTAGTCTACCTCCTATCTTTCCACCTGACTTAAATGACCCAGAGGTTATACCTGTAACAAAGTTTAAAGTTTATTTAGTAGTGTCACAACTAGGCCTACATTAACACTGAAATTAAGTTGTGAAAATCACCTAGTCACCACACACCAGCACCTGTTGGGGTACACGGCAGGAGAACTTGACACAGTCAATGCACCAAACCAGCATGTTTTCAGGCTGTGGGAGAAAATTGGAGCACCCAGAGGAAACCCACATCGACTCAGGGAGAACATGCAGACTCCACACAGAAAGTGACCCAAGACAGAAATCAAACCCAGGTCCCTGGTGTCGAGAGGCAGCAGTGTTAACACAAAAAATAACAGCCCTCCTACAATATCAAGGTGTAGTCTCTAAAAATGAAGTGAGGAGACTGATGAATGATACCACAGAACAATCCCCCACATTGAATTAGTTTAAGGGCTTTTTTCCCCTGCTGATATATCAGCTACTTTCCAGTCCTTGGACTTTTGTCTCTAATGTTCTCATAACTGAAGTACATCTGAAACTGATATCTGAACTTTCTCAGTCTATGAGTGATCCGAAACTATTTTTCTTTTAGTATTTTCTTTAATCCTGTCACTGAATTTAACTTGAAACACTGCAAACAAAGTCTGTTTGCCAGAAATATATAATGGGAAATTTAGTTGCAGATTGTAGGAAAAGGAAGTGTGAATGGGATAGTAACGGCCTTTTGGGCAGAATTACTCACAATGACTGAGCTACTAGTCAAGCACATGCACTTTTCCTGCCAAGTACAGCAATTGCATTACGATGCTCCGATATTGGGCTAGTGTAAGTGAGATTATATAGGTTTAGCTCAGTTGGCCAAACGGTTGGTCAGTGATGCAAAACAATACCAATAGACCAAATTTAATTCCAGTACCAGCTAAGTTTACTCACGAAGATGCTGCTTTCTTGACCTTGCCCCTTGCCTGAGGAGTGGCGTATTTCAGATTAAAATCACCATCTCTTTGAGGGGGAGAGATGGTCATCTGGGATTACGGAGAATTTACCTTCTAAACTTACAAACAAGCAATAGCTACTTCAAGCTATTAATGGCAGCACAGTGGCAAGCACTGTAGCCTCACAGCATCAAGGACTCAGTTTCGATTCCTGACTTTGGTCACTGTGTGGGGTTTGCACATTCTCCCCATGTCTGCATGGGTTTCCTCCAGTGCTCTGGTTTCTGGGTCCTCCCAGTCTAACGATGTGCAGGTTAGGTGGACTGGCCAGGAGGACTAGCTGTGAGTAAATACACAAGGTTGTGCTGGGTCAGATTGTGGTTAGTGTAGACTTGATGGGCCAAAAAGCCTCCTTCTGCACTGCAGAGTTCTATGGTAATGTTAGCACTCTGGGAACAGCATAATTGAGAAATAGGCAGATAGATACAGGCTCCAGATAGCAGAATTGTGAAGCAAACTGAGGGCAGCACAATGGTTAGCACTGCTGCCTCACAGCACCAGGGACCAAGGTTCAACTCCCAGCTTGGGTTGCTGTCAGTGCAGAGTCTGCATGTTCTCCCGTATCTGTGTGGGTTTCCTCCAGCTGCTCTAGTTTCCTCTCACAGTCCAAAAGACATGCTGGGTAGGTGTACTGGCTATGCTACACTCTCCCTCAGTGTACCCAAACAGGTAACTTCATTGCAGTGTTAATGTCAGTCTACCTGTGACATTAACAAATAAAAAACTTATACCATCTTCGAAGTCCAATCTCAAATTAAGTCTTTAAACAGAAAGTGGAGACAATAACAAAGTTAATGCTGCACAAGTACAGGATTCATCACTGAATGGGGCTGACAATACAGGATCTCAGGTTGATGGTTACCACAGGCAGATGTCCCCATGCCTGTTGCCACGGTTCCCGGGGTCTATCTCTCTCTCTCTGTTACCCAGCGTTGCCATGAATGCTGGGGCTCCACACATGGCCCTGTGCTCACCTGGTGCACACGACAGTGTAAGAGCCGGGCCTCCACTCACCGCCCAGCCCCGCACCGGCTCAAACTCGTGGCCTTTAGCTCACACTGCGCCGCTACCGGGATAATCATCCAGCGCCAGCGACCTATCCCACACTACACCGCTCCCGGGATAATCATCCAGCGCCAGCGACCTATCCCACACTGCACCGCTCTCGGGATAATCATCCAGCGCCAGCGACCTATCCCAAACTGCATCGCTCCCGGGATAATCATCCAGCACCAGCGATCTATCCCACACTGCACCGCTCTCGGGACCGTCAGTCATCCGGCGCCAGCAATCTATCCCACACTGCACCGCGCCAGGAGCCTTACCGTGCACTTTTCCCTATTGTCTGTAGAGGGAGTTTAGCTCCTATTCCAATTCTCTATTCTGGGATTGCTACATTTTGCACCAACACTTGACTAAATACAATTCACAATAAATAAACCAATAATAATTTTGAACTTTTCCCCCATTTTAATCCCTCCTTCCCCCACAAACACTCATAGAATCCCTACAGTACAGAAAGAGGCCATTTGGCCCATCAAGTCTGTACCAACTACCATCCTACCTAGGCCTTTCCCTCATATTTACCCACTAATCACTCTAACTTACACATCCCAGGACACTAAGGACAATTTTAACATGGCCAATCAACATAACCTGCACATCTTTGGACAGGGGAAGAAACTGGAGCACCTGGAGACACAAGGAGAATGTATAAATTCCACACAGTAAGAATTTAGCAACACCAATTTTAAATCCAACCGATTTATTTGATAGTAAATTTGCGAGCTTTCGACACTCTTGTGCCTTCGTCAGGAACACTGCATTTGCCTGACGAAGGCACAAGAGTGCCGAAAGCTCGCAAATTTACTATCAAATAAATCGGTTGGATTTAAAATTGGTGTTGCTAAATTCTTACTGAGTTCTCAGTCCAATGCCGGCATCTCTACATCAAACTCCATACAGACAGTGACCCAAGCCAGGAACAAAACTCAGGTCCCTGGAGCTGTGAAGCAGCAGTGCTAACCACTATGCTACCATGCCATTCTTTATGGGGGTAATACATGCTGATCAACTCTTAAGAAAAAAAAGGGGCACTTTGACTTGAGATGACCAATTTTAGGGGAATGAATGAAGTTTCAGAAGAAGCTGTGTGACCAAGAGTATTGGAATGATGCGGAGGTTCCTAATGACCGTAAGAGAGTGAGGCAGAGAGGGACGTGTGTTCAAAGCAATCCAATTTTACACCTTTTCTTGTGGGATCGTAACATTATCATCTCTCCAGATAGACTCAAAATACTGCAGATGCTGGAATTGGAAGCAAGGACAAAAAATGCTGGAAAATCTCGGCAGGTCTGACAGCATCTGCAGAGAGAGAAAACACCTCAGAGAAGACCTTTAGCAGGTCAGAGCTCTCCGGGCCCTATCCTAGAGGACGCCTGTTCCAGTTATCTCAGACAATAGTTCATAGCAAGAAGTCTTACTGTGCCCACCCCAATTCAATGTTGACATCAGTGCACAGTAGTCAGCAAGCTGCTGCCACCTAATGACAGGTGTCAGGATTGCACCTAAATGGTAGCAGCAGAGTTAGGAAAATTAAGAAATTTTGAATGTACAATGGTGGAATGGGTGTTCATTTTACATAATTTAACTCTGATCCATACATGTACCAGGTGGATTTAAACAGACATCCAGCACCAATTGCATTGCCAATGGTCTCAATGCCTTTAAAACTCACCCACCTCTCTGCAAGAAGTGGCTCTTGAAGCATAAAGCTGCCAAATCTCAAAATTATCCTTGATCCTGTTCCCATGCCTACGTGTCTGTCCTTGGCTGCTGCAATGTTCCAGTGAAGCTCAACACAAACTGAAGGAACAGTATCTCATCTTCCGCTTTGGCATTTTACAACCTTCCAGTCTCATCATCAAAGTCAACAACTTCCGATGGTTTACTCTACTCCAACCTCAGCCCCCTTTGTTGTAATTTTATTTAATTTTTTACTGTTCTCAACCTTTTATTTCTTTATTGTCTTTCTTCATTTGTCTTCCCCCTACTTCATCTTCCTTTCCTTACCTTTTCTCCTCCAACTTCCTCTTTTCTACATTCTGCCTCTGCCCCATTTCCCGCTGTCTCCCCCATCTCCATCTGTCACAGCTTACAGCTCCTCTGCCGTAAGGCCCTTTCTTCTCTCTGCAGACAGACATTAGCAGTCTATTCCCCTGGTTTTTATGGCTATAACTCATCTTTATTCCTTCCCACTGCAGTATAAATATCTCCCACTTTCTATGCCTTTTAGTTTGACAAAGGGTCACCTGAACCCAAAAAATCAGCTCTTTTCTCTCATCCCAGATGCTGCCAGATCTGCTGAGATTTTCCAATGTTTTCTCTTTTGTTATGCACAAAATTATTTAAGTGCAGAAAGCTCTGAGGATGATGTAAGGTCATCTCATGTGGTGTACAGGTAACTATCTGAGGAACAGTAAACACGCCATTTAGGTTCACGTAAATAGCGGTGATCTGAACAAGATGATTGGTATCCGTGAAACTGTTCGCCATGAGTAGTCGAAGGGGAGAATTTCAGGACAGGGACTGGTTTATTCATTACATATTTCATTCTCCACTTCATATCTTACAGTTTGGCGAATGCTATTAGTGGACTTCTACACATGAATGTTACATTGCATAGTTTCTAATACAGCACGTTGGTAACACTCTTAACTTTCGCATCATTTGCTTTCTAAATAAAAAGCATCTTTGTAGTAGCATGGCCTTTAAGATAGGACATTTCCTGAAGGCCACACTACAGACAAGAACTCCATCCTGTTGGGAAGCTGAACCAATCAGCAGATAAGCATGTACCAGGGGTCAAGGAGAAATACATCAGTAGAGCCAGGGAGTTGAGTGAGCATTTCACTGTAACTTAGTCTCAACTTGTTGTATGCCTCAGTTTGGTGGCAAGCTCTTAGTAGTAGGTACCATGGATGGCACGATGCCACAGTGGTTAGCTGTGCTGCCTCACAGCGGTTCGATTCCCAGTTGAGGTCACTGTCTGTGCAGAGTTTCCTCCAGGTGCTCCGGTTTCCTCCCACAGTCTGAAAATATGCTGGTTAGGTGCATTGGCCGTGCTAAATTCTCCCTCAGTGTATCCTAACATTAGAGTGGTGACTAGAGAATTTTTACAATAACTTCATGCAGTGTTAATGTAAGCCTATGTGTGACACTAATAAATAAACTCAAACTTAGTATATCTATTATTCTTTATTTGGCAATAGAGCCTTTATTGATTCTAGCCACGTTGAGTCGCCCTCAATCTCTTATATTGGCAACGAGGCTAAACATCAAAGTCAGGGATCACAGAGTCCAGGTAGAGAGAGAGCAGACTTAAGCAGCGAGAGTAAGAAGAAGAAAGATACACTCAGTTAACATGCTGATGATTGGAAAAATCAAGCTATTTGATTTTGAAAAAGACATCTCGGGACAACATATAGAAAGGCTGCATTATTTCTTCATAACAATCAAAATAACAACAGAAGCTTATTTTGCTTATAATCTGTGGCCCAGAATCTTACTGTTTAGTGAGAACATTAACAACGCTCAAGGTCCTCATCCACTTTGGAACTGGTACAGGCAATAGTCCAAAAATGGAAATCTCCAATGGCCTTGGGCAGGAAGTTCTGATCCCGCCCAAGTGAGGCTATAAAATCCCGTCTGATGTCTTTCGACTAGAATGTAGAGCTGCTCAAATTTTAATGATGTCCCTCAATCGTGATGCTGAGGCACGAATTTCCGATGGCAATCGGTGATCCGTGGAAGACAGTCTTAGACTTTGTGGAAAGATTTAGGGGACTGACAGGACACTGCAAATTTGGGCCAACATCAGCAGAAATGTTATGGGACAGAATGGTTGTGGTATAAACAGTGTAATAATACAAAGGAAGTTATTGGGTAGAGATTGAAATGACCTTAGAGGAAGCTGTGGGCTAAGGCAGTGGCTGAATGTGAAGAGTAGACCGTAACAGAGTTGTAAGGTTTTGCAAGGTGTGGCAAATGAGATAAGTTGCTTGCCGCGGGGAATCGGCAGTGGTGTAAAACAGCCCAGGAATGGTGGAAAGCAGTCTCCAGTAGAACAAGTACAGAAGTGAGAGCTGAAGTGCGTTCTCAATGTGGGGGGAGAAGGATATTAAATATCTGTCGTTGGAAGAATTATGTGCACTTCAGGTATAATAGAAAGGGTTACCAAAAAGCATGGTGCCAAGCAGGCTTCCCAGAGAGAAAAATCACGATCCAGAAAGATAAAACAGAGGCCGGAATTCCACGGTCTTGTATGCCCACCCGTTGCTGCCAGCGAGAACCAACAATTTGGCACTCAAATTGTTCAGTGCCACAGGAGAAACCCAGCTGTGGGTGAGGTTGGAAAATCCAGCCCAGAGTGTTTAAAGTGGAAATTTTGCAACAGGACAGCTGTTAAAATTGTGGAGAGAACACAGCCGGTCTCCGATGTTATGGAGGTGCAAAGCTATAGGCTTAAGAACACATGGGCCACATAAGAAGGAGAGCAGTAATGGACACAGTGGATCCACGGTTGGCCTCTGCAAATAGTTTGAGGATGCCAGGTCTAGTTACTGAGATTTCGGTGGAGATTGAAGAACCAGAGAAATGGATGGTCGAGGAGCAGAAGCTGCCAAAGAGACATTCAGTCCTGGATTAATGAGTCTGTCTTTTTCATCTGTCCCATCTGGTCCTTTAATTTATCAAGTTTATTTTACCAGTGAAACAAGTAGGCTTTTATTAATATTGCAGTGGGGTTACTGGGAAAATCCCTAGTCGCCACACTCCGGCGCTTGTTCGGGTACACTGAGGGAGAATTTAACGTGGCCAATGCATCTAACCAACATGTCTTTCAGATTGTGGGAGGAAACCAGACCACCTGGAGGAAACCCATGCAGGTACGTGACCCAAGCTGGGATCAAACCACGGTCCCTGGGCTGTGAGGCAGCAGTGCTAACCACTATGCCACCATGCTGTCCACAGTGTCTACTACCAAGAGGTACTCCACCAGAGACCTGCAAGTCTCCAGACCGATTGAGCCTTTGATGAGTTTTCCAGTGGTTCTTCCTGACGATCCTTTTTCCCTAAGAACTCGTTGCATATCTCACTAACCCTGTTCTTTATTTCCCCTGAGGCATGTTTCAGATTTTAGGGGGAAGGAGTGCGGTAGCGTGGCCTTTTAGTGGAGGGTGTTTCCCAAGAATCACGGTGAGGACTCTCTCAATGGATCATCCTGGCAGAAAGCTGAGCCAATCGGCACAAACCACAGGTCAAAACAGGACTTGCAATTGAAGCCAGGGAGTTGTGCAGAGCAGTCACATTGTAAGTTAATCTGACCTTCTATATATATTATTCTTTATTTGACGATAAAGCCTATTGTTGATTCTAGCCACATCGAGTCGCCCTCGATCTATTACAATTTTGTCCCTACAATGGTTTGAGCATCTCACTGCACTTAAGATGCATTCACCTCCCTGCGTTAAGTGGATTGAAGCAGAAAAGGCAAGGGGTCTGAAAGAAAGGCCCAAAACACTGTGACGTGAGCAGCCACTTCAGCCCTGCATCTTACATCTTCCTCTCAAAGTAATTGTTGAAAGGATTTTTCTTAGAACATTATGTTCAATCTAAGCACTCAGTCAAGGGGTTACACTCATACTGGGTCTCAGGACAGCATTTATTGTTGAACTGCTGGAGAAGGGGGAATAAGTGCTAAGACAGAGAGAGAGAAAGCTGAGGGTGTATTCAATAATCCTTACAGAGAACAGGATGCAGTTTGGGCTTTCAATTTACAAGTATTTCCTCTCATTAAGCATCTGCGAGAAATGATTTTCTTTCTCCAGTCGCAAGATATTCTGAGCACACAGCAGCTCACAGCAAGAATCAAATCCAATTATGTTCATTTTTGAAAGAGAGCTTGCAACCCAAGAAACTCAGCCGTTCAGGTGGTGAAGCAGTACCGTGTGGGAAGGCTTACAATGTGCATCCCGTGATATCATAAAATTGTACAAACCAAACAATGCAAATGTCTACATTTTAATAAACAGCCAGCGTACGTTGTGTGTTCTGAAAGCTCCCTCTTTAACCAGCCTCTCAATCACTTACCAACCCTAATGTGTCCATATGTTACTCAGTGTCAAATTTCCTCTAATGACGCTCCTATGAAGCGTATTTTATTCCATTAGAGGCTCTACATGAATGCAATTTTGTTACTGTGTTTACGTCAACTTGAGCAACATTTTTGGACATCATTTCCCTCTGGTGCCTCACTGAAGTTATTCTTTTTCTTCTTAAAAATTGGGGTCTTGAATAAACAGATATTTTCTGCGTAATACAACACCCAGAAGATGATATGGCATAGGAGCAGAATTAGGCCACTCAACCTATCAAGTCTGCTCCATTGTTCTATCATGGCTGATTTTTTTTCTCATCCCCATTCTCCTGCCTTTTCCTCATAATCCCTGATCCCCTTATTAATCATTCCTGAAAAGCTTTCTAAAAACGTCTGTGGAAACATCTGGTTCAGGTTGTCATGTTGGTGTTCCTAAGTTGTTATGATGGTGTCGTGCGCATCCCTCTTACCGGAGGAATTTTTACAAAGGACCAGGATACCACTGCAACATGAGCATAGGGACACCATAAGATATAAGAGCAGAATTATGCCATTTGGCCCATTGAGTCTGCTCCACCATTTGATCATAGCTGATAAATATCTCAACCCCATTCTCCTGCCTTTTCCCCATAATCTTTGATCCCCTTACCAATCAAGAACCAATCTGTCTCGCTGTTAAATACACTCAATGAGCTGGCCTCCCTAGTCTTCTATGGCAATGAGTTCCACAGATTTTCCACTCTTTGGCTGAAGAAATTCCTCCTCATCTTGGCCCCAAAAGGTCGTCCCTTTACACTGAGGTGATACCCTCGAATCCTAGTCTCTCCTACTAGTGGAAACATCTTCCCCATGTTTACTCTATTCAGGCCTTTCCATATTCTGTAAGTTTCAATGATCCTTCTCAACTCCATCAAGTACAGAACCAGAGTCCTCAAACCTTCCTCATATGTCAAGCCTTTTATTCCCAGGAGCACTTTCGTGAATCTCCTCTGGATCCACTCCAAGGCCAACACATCCCTCCGCAGGGCCTAAAATTGCTCACTGTATTCTGACCAAAGCCTTATAAAGCCTTAGCAGTACATGCTTATTTTTATATTCTAGAGGTGGTAACGCCAGACTGATGTTTTGAGTATGTGCCCTGTGCCCACTGCTCACAATAATTTCAATAAGTGATTGATACTGGGTAGGCTACCAATTCACCCATAAGTGTGGCATGCCCTATTGAGAGAAGTTTGCTGCTGAGTTGCTGGTGGAGTGGCAGTGCCCGCCCACTATGCCACCATGCTGCCATTGCAGCCTTTGTAGCAAGGCTGAAGCAAGTTGCAGGGCATTGCAACTTCAGGTCAGCTTCAAATGACGTGTTCAGAGATCGATAAGTACGTGGCGTAAATAATGCAGCAAACAAAGGAAGCTGTTGGCTGACTTGATTTTTAAGATATTGGCCTCTGAATGCGAACCTTACACAGATTGAAGAGACAGGCAAAACATTATTTAATGGGGACAGAAAGATGAAAATGGCAACACAGCCATGCCAGGAGTTACAAAACCAGCAAGTCATCGCAGTTCACCAGTTAGGTCAGGAAATCATGAGTAATAATAGTGCCAGAAGCGAGGGGCATGGGAGTTAGCTCGAGCAGTGAGTTGAATGCAGAAGTGGGAAGAATTCCTGAATACTGAAGAGTTAAGCAGCTTAGGAGTAACAGAGTACTTTTGATGTGGGGAAAGTCACTCCGCAGATGTGAGCAGAGAGGAATGGAGTGCTTTGGGTGTGGAAAAAAAGGTAATCTAAGGCACAAAGGTAGAAGCAATTAGGGCCAGCTCAATACAAGTGAAGTAAGTAATGCATAATATGGAGGATTATACATCGTGGGAGAGAGTGTTGAAACGTTATATCATTAAAAAATGTGGAAGTGGGCAAGGTTGCCCTCATCACAGTGTTGACATTGGACAAGGGGCCATTATAGATAGAGGTAGACACGGGATGTCGGCTGCTGTTGTGAGTGAGGGACCTGCAGACATCTTAAAGAAAGAGTTCAATCCCTGATGTTGATGAACACTGCAGCAAGACTAGCTACATTTACTGGGGAAATCGTTAAGATAGTGGACACAAGCATATTACAGACTGCAGTTGGCATAGCTACCATCGATAGTGGCATCAAACCAAGGTCTGAGTTTAGTGAGATGTGATTGGCTCCAGGGCATTAAGCTGATATCTGTATAATTAAGAAAAGTTGTGGGGGTGGCAGGAGGTAGGGCCAGAGAATGGTCAAAATGAGGTCATTAAGAAATGTCAAGAAGTACTTCAGAAAGGATACAGAGACATTAAAGACGTGCAAGCTAGGATCCGTATGGAGCTGAAAGCTACACAAAGATTTTTCTTAGAGCAAGACCCATGCCTTATGCAATAGTAGACAAAGTAAAGATGAAACTAAAATGACAGGAAGATTTGGGCATCATCAGGTTCACAATTTGCAAAGTGGGCAGCACCCATTGTGCCAGTAGTTAAACCAGACAAGACCATTCATATTTGCGAGAATGACAGATGGTGAACCAGGCTGTGAAATTGGACAGGGACCCCATCCTCAAAATAGATCATCTGTATGAGAAGCTGGCTGGGGGATCTGGCATGCACCACGTTGGGGAATTATTGCTTGAAGAATTAAATAGTCTTGTCCAGGCATGGCAAAGATGAAAATGCCAGCAAAAAGCCATATCTGATGGCCTCACATTGTTGCCGATACAGAAAACAGTGTCAAACAGTGTGATCAGTGCTAGTTTCAGCAAAAAGCTACCGGCTATAGATCCCGTGCACCGAAGGGGATATCCAAGTTGGTCATGGGTCAGAGTTCATGTGGTTTACGTTCGCCCATTTATGGGCGCGATGTTTCATTTGTTAGTGGACACCCATTTGAAATGGATGGAGGTGTCATAATGAGGTCACTTGAGAAGTTGTGCCAAAGTTTTTCCTCTACAACATACCTGAAATACTTTCTCAGAGAATGGGACAGGATTCATAGGTGCCAAATTCTTCAATGGAATGAAATATGGCACATTATCATCACCCTTCATCAAATGGATTGGTTGAACATGCAGTGCAAACGTACAAGGCCGGTATGAAGAAGCAAACATCTGTTCCATTAGAAATTGAAGTGGTGGGTTTTCTGCTACCTTTTAGACCCAGAACGCTTCCTTGTACTGGAATATCTCCAGCCAAGCTGCTAATAGGTCATCACATAAGCACCAGGTTAAGCTGGTCATTCCAAATTTGGCGGGGAAGGTGGAGACAAGGTGAGTTATCAGAAAAGGGACCATGATTTGTTGAAAATAGAAAGTGCATTTCAGATAGACGATCCAGTCTTTATGAAGAACTTTAAAAGCAGATTAGATTGGGTCTGAGGAGTTGTGGCGTCTGGGATGATGTTCTGTGAAATAAAAGTGCAGGACAAGTTAGTGAAGAAACACGTGGATGATTTGAGGAGGTGGGAGCCATCCCAAGAGCCAGTGCTATGGCCTAGTGCAATCGTGGTGATGTTGTTTGTCCAAGTGATGAAATGGCTGATCAGCCAATGGCAGGCCAAAGTGCTGCACCCAATAAAACTGAGGAAATAGTGGGAGGAGAGACACAGATTCCAGAGAGTAAAGCACGTCCAATCAGTTGAACCATAACCAGTGAAAAAGGAAGTCCCCTGAGAGACTGAGTTTCTGAAGAACTGTTTATAATATTCATTATTGTTTTGGAAATTGTATAATAAGGAACTTAAAGGAAGAAGGATATAAGATTGATCGAGAGTGTATGTTATCTAGTTGGCCAGTGAGGAAGAGTGTGGGGATCTCAGTGCAGAGTGTAGGCTTTTATAACCAGAGTATATCTGGCAGTAACTTTAAAGATCGCACCAACTTTTATAAATGCCTCATAGGAAGCAGAGTACGGCTCCTACTCTGTCCAAGACCACAAGAAACTACAAAGAGTTGTGAATGAAGCCCAATCTATCACTCAAACTAGTTTCCCACTGTGTAGACACTGTCCACACTTCCCACTGCTTCGGAAAAGGAGCCAGCTTAATCAAGGACCCCAAACACTCCGGACATTCTCTCTTGCACCTTCTTCCATCGGGAAAAAGATATAAAATTCTGAGCCCACAAACCAAACAACTCAAGAACAGGTTCTTCCCTGATGTCATCAGACTTTTGAACGGACCTACCTCGCATTAAGCTGATCTTTCTCTATATCCTAGTCATAACTGTGAAACTACATTCTGTACTGTCTCCTTCTCTACGAAAGGAATGTTTTGTCTGTGCAGTGCACAAGAAATAATACTTTTCACTGTATGCTAATACACATGACAATAATAAATCAAATCAAATTAAAATAGAGCTGGAAGTGTTAACATCATGAAAGTATCTATATAATTATCTACTTGTACATAAACCATTATTGTTCATCATACTGGCGATCCCCAATCCTTGCAATCACTATACCCAGATAAAGGAGAAATACAGGGGGGTAAACAAAGGGAAATTGAGTGAACAAAGCAGATTTAAAACATATTTTAATCAACTAAAAAGAACAACGTGAGATTAGAGCATATAACTGGAAAATGGGCTGGCACTGAAAAATGGGCTGAATGGTCTCCTTTTTTTCTATATGATTTTAGAAGTAATGCTGTATAAGTGGCCAGCCAGAATTTAGCAATGAGTAACCCTGAAATGCTATGAAGTTTGCTGCCTTTTCATTGAGCTCTGGGGTTGACGCGATGGGAATATGGAGACAGAGAATGAGCACACAGAGCTCATCACTTCACTGAGAAAGCTCTCATACTCAGTCAAAAGGCAAGACTGCTCAAGCCGTGCATTATAAACCACTCAAACATTAGATGCTCGAAATTAAGTCCTTTGTGCTGTTTTTCCAAAATTGCTAGATTGCTTGGTTGAGATTTTATCAAAAAGCTGAGGCAGCAGCAATGACGCCAGGTGTCCAGTGAATATTATAAATCGACCTCCACCATCTGGTGACCTCTTTATGTCGCAAACTCAATTCAAGCCGTTCGATGGTTATAGAATCCACTCTACACTTAGCCTGTAACGTGTCAACAATAATCCTGATACTATTTTTTTAAAAACAGAACAAAGTGATTACCAACCATCTACCCTCCCCTTCCCCCAGAGGCACGGTATTACACTGAGGTACAGTTCCAAGAATGCCAGCATCCCTTTGGCCCCTCAGCCTAAAATAGCAATTATTTATTTGCGTCTCTAACATAATTTTCCTCCACTGCATGTTGCCAATTGCCGTGGTCTGAATTGGTTGACTAGTAGAAGCTACAGAATGGTCATTTCGTCCAAATGGTGTTGTAATCAGGGACATTATTTCCAAGGGTGGGGGGTGGGGAACAGTGCACAATGTACTTGCTTCACTATTTAACCATCAGGAGTGTAATTCAAACCATCTCTCTGGTTTGCAGGATGTTAAACATTAGGTGGCATAGTGGCACAGTGGGTTAGCACTGCTGTCTCACGGCGCCAGGAATCCAGGTTCAATTCTGGCCTCGGGTGTGGAGTTTGCACGTCCTCCCCATGTCTGCATGGGTTTCCTCTGGGTGCTCTGGTTTCCTCCCACAGTCCAAAGATTTGCAGGTTAGGTTGATTGAACGTGCTAAATTGCCCCTTAGTGTCCCAAGATGTGTTGGCTGAGGGGATTAGCAGGGTAAATACTTGGCGTTACAGGGAACAGGTCTGGGTGGAATTGCCCCTTAATGTCAGGGGGATTATGTGGGCTTTAAGGATAGGGCCTAGGTGGAATTGTGTTGGTGCAGATTCAATGGGCCAAATGGCGTCCTTCTGCACAGATTCTGTGAAATGTAAGTCATGTCCATACAGAATTGGTGCATAGAGGTTGCTGGATGGCAGTAAGTATATAGAAGGTGTTACTGAGAGCATGTTCTTTTCAATAATTCCCAAATATAACTAGTTTCCTATGCTGTCAAACATTACTAATTGATAACTGCTGTGTTAAGCTATGACTGAAGTAATGTTCCTATCTAATGATTCATTTCTTTTACACATCATCCATGGAAACTATCAAGCCTGACTATCTTTCTCTTAAGGCTTCGGACGGAAGCATTGTATTCCAAAGGTCAGCCTGATAAATAGCTTCAAAGATAACCAGGACCAAGCTGAATTTAAGTAATGGTCTCATGTTCAAGACAAATTGCCAAATGAATGCACACTTGAATAACTTAAACAAAATGCTTGTATTTTGAATCAGAAGCAACATCCCCCCCAACCCCTGTACCCCCCACTACCCTCACAATACCCTGAAGGATCTGTCATTAAATTGTTACATTCTCTCTCTTCACTGTCATAGCACATGGCAGCAGTGTGCACCGTTTACAAGGTGCACTGCAGTATCTCACCAAGACTCCTTCAACAGCACCTTCCAAACATGTGACCTCTGCCATCAGAAGGACCAGGGCAATCAGGCACATGGGAACACCACCACCAACTAGAGATTCCCCTCCAAGCCACTCGTCATCCTGACTTGGAAACATCGCTCTCACTGGGTCAAAATCCAAAAACTCCCTCCCCAACAGTCCCTACATGGACTTGTAGCAGGTCAAAGAGGTAGCACAGCACCACGATTTTAAGGGCAAATAGGATGGGCAACAAATGGTGGCCTAACCAGTGATGCCCACATCCCTGCACATGTAGCGATACCCACTCAGCACAGTGCTGCCAGCCTGTCAGGCAGAATTAAGCCTCGCCCCCTGCTTACCAGAGTCAATCCTGCTGAGGCATTCCACAATGCACAGTGTCAGAGATCTGTTCTGGTAATTAGACTCAAAAACGAGAAAATATTCCCGTTTTCCCACACATTGGAAATGTAGTTTTTTGAGGGGGAGAATCCCGGTCACTGCCTTTCCATGTCAGTTGGGAAGCAAAAAAATTGAATTGGCGAATTGGATTATGCTTGACTGACAGTCAAACAATCTTTTCTGCACAATTTTGGTACTTTTATATCTGCTAAAGAGAAATGTTCAAAGAAAATGACATTTTGTTTTTGAATTCCAATGCTTTTGGTAACCTGTCTGATCAGTCATTACTCTCTCTCTCTCTGAAGGCTGTGGCTTCAAGTCCCAACAACAATGATAGCAAAAAAATCCAGGCACCATCTTATTGCTTTATTGAGTGGGTGTTGCACAATCTCTGCTTTTGGATAAGCTATTACTACAGGAGTTGATGGCCTAATGGTATATTTGCTATTCATCCAGAAACTCAGCCAGTGTTTTGGGGACCTGGGTTCGAATCTCACCACAGCAGATGATGGAATTTGAATTCAATAAAAAAAATCTGGAATTATAAATCTACTGATCACCATGAAACCATTGCTAATTGTCGTAAAAATCCATCTGGTTCACGAATGTCCTTTGGGGAAGGAAATCTGCCATCCTTATCTGGTCTGGCCTACATGTGACTGCAAAGCCACGGAAATCTGGCTGACTCTCAACTGCCCTCTGAATTGGCCTAGCTAAGCCACTCAGTTCAAGGACAATTAGGGATGGGCAATAAATGCCGGCCAGCCAGTGATCATGTCTCTCAAATGAATAATAAATAATTAAACTGAGGCCCTCTCCATTAGATGGAAAAGATCCCATGGCACTATTCAATAGAAAACAGGCTGATTTCTCCTCAGAATCCTGGGAACAATATTTATCCAGAATATGCCATTTGGTCATTGAGATCTGTGGGGGTCTTGCTGTGTACAAATTGGCTGTAATGTTTATTATATTACAAATGGTGGATGTTATAATTTCTTGCAATAGGAATTGGTTGCAAACGTAGGCAACACAGTAAGAAGTTTCATAGCACCAGGTTAAAGTCCAACAGGTTTATTTGGCATCACAAGTTTTTGGAGCATTGCTCCTTCATCAGGTGAGTAAAGGAGCAGCATTCCGAAAGCTCGTGATAACAAATAAACCCGTTGGATTTTAATCTAATGTTGTGAGACTTCTTAGTGTGCTCAACCCAGCCAGTGTATCTACACCAAGAGTAGAGAGATTATGCTCCAGGACATTGGTGAGACCACATCTAGAGAATTGTGTACAGTATTGGTCTCCTTATTTAAGGAAAGATGTAAATGCGTTGGAAGCTGTGCCGAGAACGGGCACAAGACAAATAACAAGAATGAGTGGTTGTCTTATAAGGAAATGTTGGCGATATTAGATTTGTATTTACCAGAGTTTAGAAAAGTAAGTGGCAAATTAATAAAAACCTTTAAGAGCCTGAGGAGATTGACAGGGTAGATGTGAAGATGAGTTCTAGATTCATCTTGTTGATGAAGCTAGAACTCAGGGTCACTGTTTTAAAAATAAGGGGGTCACTCGTTTAAAATAAAGTTGGAGAAGAAAATTCTGTCAGAATGTTCTGAATCTCTGGACCCCTCTCAAAAGTCAGTGGAAGCAGAATCTTAGAATATTTTTAAGGCAGAACTATAGATACTTGATCAACAAGGTGTGAAAGGATATTAAGCTTTAGACCAGGGACGTGAGATTGAGGTTACAATCAGATTAGCCATGATCTTATTGAATGGTAGAGCACGCTTAAGGGGTCAAGTGCGTACTCTTGTTTCTAATTCATATGTATGTTTGTATGCATGTTCTCTCTTATGTAGCAGGCTACAGCACGTCAAACTAATTTATCGTTATGTGATTTTCCAAAACAGACAATACATCACTATGTGAGCACAAATCCTTCCTGCTTTAAAGCTTAAAGTTTATTTATTAGTGATACAGGTAGGTTTACATTAACACTGCAAAGAATGTTCTGTGAAAATCCCTTAGTCACCACACTCCGGCACCAGTTTGGGTACACCGGAGGAGAATTTAGCAAGGCCAATGCACCTAACCAGCACACTTTTTGGACTGTGGGAGGAAACTGGAGCACCCGGAGTAAACCTATGCAAACATGGGGAGAATGTGCAAACTCCATACAGACAGTGGGCCAAGCCAGGAATCAAACCCAGGCCCCTGGCACTGTGAGGCAGCAGTGCTAACCATTGTGCCACCCTGCTTTAGCTGGCAGGTAGAGAAAACCTTGCTGTACTTTGTTAGTCCCTCACTCATATTGTTTTATGCACAGTTTTAGGGATTGAGGCAACTTTATGAATGTACACTACCAGGGCCGGAGTGTCAGGGGAGGAAACGTACAAATCTAAGAATGAAGGGCTCCGTGAGGATACTGCCCATCCATAAAGTTTGTTTCCAGTGCTACTAACTTTCATTATTTGAGACTCATAAACTGCATCAGCATCACCTTAATAGATTAAAATAGCCACAGGCTGTAACTGACAGTAAATTACCTTCTACTGTAATTGTATTTCCTAAAAGGCTGGGGACACGCTCGATATTTTGTCCAATTGTGACTCTTAGATTCACAGTTTATCTGGGTGATTGGGGGTGGCGGGGGCTGTTGGGGACTGTAAGGCACCGTGATTCATCCACCTTTTCCAAGCTCTTATTTATCACCCTGAGATCTGAGCTGGAGAAATCTAATCAAATGCTTGCCAGAGATCTGAAAATAACTGTCTAACTTAGGACATTATGCTTGCTGCTTTCTGTATGGGACTCTGCGTTTGATAATTGAAAATGATATTCCTGAACACAAGTCAGATGTGAAGTCATGTGAGTGTTTCGCAGAACGATCAGTGGATATGCAGTGAGGCCTGACTTCATCGATACGCACTACTCCACACAGACCCCCTCCCTCCGATTCGTAAACCTGGTGTTTTCTTTCTATTTTTTTCCTCCAATTGTATCTCTCCACTTCTCTGAAGCTTTTATTGGGGTGCAGACTCCGCAGAGCCTGAAACAGTGAGTGTGGAGGGAGCACATTTTCTAAAATTATCATCAAGCCAATTGGGTCATCACATGACATCTCCAACAACACACATTTGCATCCACCCAAGATCACAAACTATGTCTGATTTCTGAGTCCATCTGGTCATCTGTGTGCAGAACAGGGAGCCAGAATATGATGCCTTCCCCAGTTGAATTTCGCACCAAGGCTCATCCACAAAAGGCCACTTTTTTTGCTTTCTTTTGTGGGATACGGGTGTACAAACTCCTGGCTACAACCACCAGAAGCCCACATGAAACGATAATCAATAGTCACACACACACACACACACACACACACACACACACACACACACACACACACACACACACACACACACACACACACACAAACACACACACCCATGAGTGGTACAATATTTTATTGTGCAGTATTAATCCCAAGGATGAGGGTTTCAGCTAACAAAATAGGTAAACTTTGCAAACAATAGAACATGCAAACCTCACTATTTACATGATAAATTACTCATTTCTGGCCTAGATGATCAGTTTTAGACTAGCTGGTATTAGAATCATAGGATCCTACAGTGCAGAAGGAGGCCATTCAGCCCATCGAGTCTGCACTGACCACAGTCCCACTCAGGCCCTATCCCCATAAATCCATGCATTTACCCCTAGCTAGCCCCCCGACACTAATGGGCAATTTAGCATGGCCAGTCCATCTAACCCACACATCTTTGGATTGTGAAAGGAACGAGGAGCACCCAGAGGCTGTCGAGAATCAAACTCTGGTCCCTGGCTAACCACCATGCCTCTGAGTCCCTCACTCGAGGGTCTGCATTCAAGTGTTGGTCCCAAGCACTCCGAGAGCTCAATATTTATATCTTTTGGCTTCGTGACTAACTGTATATTCCTCAGATTAGTCTCAACTAATTGATTCTATTATAATCTTATTATGTTATCATAACCTTATCATATCTTTGTGGTTTCCTCTGTTAGAATCTTCAGTGTTATTTCCCACCGCTGCCTCTTTCTGCAGTTATGTATGAGTTGACCAATTTCCCACTATTCATCACGCGAGCTTGGCTATGGTTAACTATTAATTAACAGGCTCCTGGAAAGTCTCCTTCTACAACGTCGTTGGCTAGGCAAGCATTTGTTGCCCAGTCCTTGAGAAGATGATGGTGAACCACCTTGTTGAACTGGTGTGGTCCATAATGTGTAGGTACACCCACAGTGCTGTTAGAGAAAGTGTCCCAAGATTTTGACCCAGTGACAAGTTTTTTACACAGAAGGTGGCGGGTGCCTGAAACTCGCTGCCAGGAGAGGTAGTGGAAGCTGATATAGTAGTGACTTCTAAGGGGCATGTTGGCAATTACACAAATAGAATGGGAATAGAGTGATATGGTCCCGAGAAAAGTAGAGGGGTTAGTTCTGTCAAACAGATTCGCTGCAGGTTCGGGGGACCAAAGGGCCTGTTCCTGTGTTATAATTTTCTTTGTTTTTTGTTCATTGAAGGAATGTCAATATGTTTCCAAATCAGTTTGCAAGTTGGGTTTGGAGGGGAAGTTTATGGTGTTCCGATATATCCGCTGCCCTTTACCTTCCAGGTGGTCGAGGTTGTGGGTTTGGAAGGTACTGCCTCATGAGCCTTGGTATGATGCTGCAGTGCATCTTGTAGGTAGTACACACAAACTGCCACTATCAGGTAACAGAGGGTTGTGAGCTCCTATGAAACACAGCCACCTGTGACAGTTGGCACCATCAGGTTGAGAGGCAAATAAAAGAAATGATCATTATGAAACAACAGAATTTTAACCCAGGACTTTCTTCAGTTGTGTAGTTTCACAGGGGCAGACTGACAATTGCAGAAATAAGAGCTGGTGTGAGGTTGAATTGTGATTTTATCTGAAGGTTGCTGTTACTGACTTAAGTGTGATTTTCTTAAAAAGGGTAAAAATTTCTTCTGGAGTTCTCACGAAATGGTTCCTGGGATGTCCTCAGCGAAAACCCATGGGTCACTGGATTGTGATCAAGAGCAGCGCCTCAGTCTTCCCTGCTCCAATGGCAACAATCCAAATCTATCCAACCTCTCTTCATAACTTTAATGTCCTATCCCAGCAATATCCTGGTGAATCTCCCCCGTGCCCCCTCCAGCACAACCGCATCCTTCCTATAATGTGGTGACCAGAACTGCACAGAGTATTCTAGCTGTGACCTATCAAAGTTCTATACGATGCCAGCATGACTTCCCTACCTTTGTAATCCATGGCTCAATCAATAAATGCAAGTGCCCAATATGCCTTTTCCAACACTCTACTAACAAACCCGTCAGCTTTCAAAGATCTATGGACAAACTTGCCAAGGTGGTTATGGTGGTGGTGGGGCAGGGGGAAGCATTGCAACACAGTGGCACAGTGGTTAGCGCTGCTGCTTCACAGCGCCAGGGACCCGGGTGCAATTCTTGACTTGGATCACTGTCTGTTTGGAGTTTGCACATTTACTCCCTGTGTCTGCATGGGTCTCTTGCAAGTGCTCCCGTTTCCTCCCACCATCCAAAGATGTGTGGGTTAGGTGGATTGGCTACGTTAATTTGCCCCTTAGTGTTAGGAGGATTAACTGGGGTAAATACATGGGATTATGTGGATAGGGCTGTGGGATGGGATTGTGATCGGTGCAAACCTGATGGGCCGAATGGCCTCCTTCTGTAGGGATTCTATGATTCAATGATTCGATAAGATCCCTGTCTGATGGTTTTTCCTCTTTCAGCCACAAGTGTCGATGCCCCCTTCACCCTTCGTAACTGCACCACCTCCACTACCCAAACTGCTCATGTGACTTGAGGGTGGGATTTGGAAAATTTCTAGCCTATGTGACTCCATCTCAGCACGCCACAGTTTGGAGGAGCTAAGGAGAGATAAAAGTTATCAAATGATTGAACAATGACATAAAAGAAATTTGACTGCTGCCTGCTAATTAAATCCTAGCAAAATGCAGAGGGTAGGGAGAGATGGGGATGAGGGGAAATGCGAGAGAAAAGACTATTTTGGCCATGTTAAATCAAACATATGTTCACTGTTACTTTACAGAATAAATTACACATTGTTTGCTAAAATAAACAGGGGACCATTCTGCCTTTATTTGTGTAACACTGATATAGAGGAACATCTGTTTCCTGGACCTTTAAACCCTGCGCGGTGTAAGAGGGTAATGTTGATCTTCTCATTGGTTTCGTTGCCTGGTTAATCTGATTACAGCTTCCAAGAATTGTACACATTCTTTATTTCTCTCTTCCTCTCTCTTTGACAATCACCGTACTCAATAAATAGCCCCTGGTCCATGCTCCAAATATCAGGTTCATCACCGATTGGCAGTGGCTACAATTTACGTGTTCATCCACTTAAAAAAACAATACAAACGATGAAATTTTCTGCTTGCCTCCTTGTTTGTCGTGTGAATGTAGAACGGTGTTCAGAGAGAAGCAGAGCACGCTGTTACTTTTTAAATTAAATGTTTTGAGTTCCATTTTTAGCCTTCGCACCAACCCAGATCTAACAATTTCCTCTCTCAGCTCTCCCTTTCCCCTTCTCTGAGTCGATAATCCTTCTAAAACAAAACATTACTATTGATTGGGAAGGCCATTCAGCCCATCTTAATTTAATCACTCTGAGATCCCAGGAATCTTCCCCAGTTCAGCATTCAGGTGCTTTTCAAAGAATCCCTACAGTGCAGGAGGAGGCCATTCAGCCCATCAAGTCTGCACCCACAGCAATCCCACCAGGTCCCTATCCCTGTAACCCCAAGTATTTACACTGCTAATCCCTCTAAATTCCTGGACACTAAGGAGCAATTTAGCATCTAACACTCACATCTTTGGACTGTGAGAGAAAACCGGAGCACCCGGAGGAAACACACGCAGACATGGGGAAAACGTGCAAACTCCGCACAGACAGTGACCCAAACCAGGGATTGAACTCAAGTTCCCTGAAGCTATGAGGCGGCAATGCTAACCACTGTGCTATCATGCCGCCCATATTTTTTCCAAAGTATGCAGATGTTTATGCTACAATGCAATCACCTCTTATACTTCTTAATCATGCTTTTTATAAATTGATTTTCCACTGTCAATATTAATTTGGCATTTGCTGTTTTGACCCTATGTGACCTTCTCTCTCAATTTAACTTCAGAAGTGGTATTCTGCATTTAATTTTTGCTCTGTTTCCTTCATTATTTTGCATATCTCAATAAGATCACTTCTCAAATACAATTTTCCTGGTTAACATCTTCAGTTGTCAAAAAAAATGCTTGTTTTATCACCTTGAAACGCTCTTGCAATGGCAGGTCCATAAGTTCGAAATGATGCTATATCTCAAGAAAAAGAGCAGAACTTTCCTGTCTCGACTGCCACAGGAATCATAGCGGGTGGGGCACAGATCATGCAAAGGTCCATTGATCTTAGGTGGGATTTTCCAGTCTTGGGGTGAACACGGCTGGAAAATCCTGCCCAAAGAGTTTCAGACTTTTTAACGGGGCAGGAATGTATCATTTTAGCAATGAAAAATGGTTAGAAAGGCTGCAGTCTTTTTTTTAGTTTATTAGTGTCACTAGTAGCCTTACATTAACACTGCAGTGAAGTTACTGTGAAAACCTCCTAGTCGCCACTTCGGTGCTTGTTTGGAAACACTGAGGGAAAATTTAGCATGGCCAATACGCTTAACTAGCAGGTCTTTTGGACTGTGGGAGGAAAGGAGAACACGCAGAGGAAACCCAAACAGAGAATACGCAGACATTGCATAAACAGTGATCCAAGCCAGGAATTGAACCCAGGTCCCTGGTGCTGTGAGGCAGCAGTGCTAACCCCTGTGCCACTGTGCCACACACATAGAACATTGGAGGTTTGGGGGGTGGGGGGGGGGGGGGGGGGGGTGGCAGGGTGATTTAAATGTGTAAGATCATGAGGAGCCAAAATATTGTGAGTAGGATGGATTCATTTCCCTTAAGCAGAGAGGCCAGAACTGGGGACGTTAATTTAAAATATGCAAATCATGTGACCACTTTCCCTTCCTTCCCCCCTCCAACCCGCCCCCAACTCACTCACCCTAAGATCTGCTCCTATACTACCTCCTCCCATCCACCCACCTCCTCCCCAACACCAAATGGTAAATCCAAAGAGACTTCACCTTTAAGACTTGACCTGGGATGATCCCTGCACTCACGATTTCATTGACCAAACTATTACACCTCCATTGTAACATATTTCCATCAATTCACATATCTTTTGTTTTCAGTGCCAGCCTTTCCAGAGGAACTGCTATCAAACTTACCAAGTGAAAGGGAGCAGAGTTGCAGTGATAATCAGTGGTGGTAACCATGTGTCTCTCAGCAGCCGCCGGTATTTCATCTGTAACAGACTGTGTGTAAATCAGAAATGATTACTTTATTGTCTCCTTCCAGACCAGGCGACTATTTTTTTTTAAACAGGTTTTGGCTTTCAGAGCACCAGCGAATGATGTTTACTAATCCTTCGTCAAATTAACAAACTATTCTTCCAAACATTAACCCTTACGTTTCAATTTAGAAGAGATCACTTTTGAACCATTTTTTCCCTCTATTCCCTCTCTTTTTCTGCCTCCCTTCAATTCCTTCTATCTGTTGTTTGCTTCATTTTTGTTCCCCAATGTTTTTTATTACCTCTTCTTCTTTCCTTTGTTGCTTACCTGTTCCTTCCATTCTTTTATTCCCTCTGAGAATGCTGAAGGTAGTTTAAAAAACAATTAGTCAAACTGATCACAAAGGAAACTCACTGTCACTTTCCCAGGATAAAGGATTGGCTGTTTTAGATAGAGATGGGGAAAAATTTCTTTACACAAGTAAAGCATTGTGAATCTTTGGAATCGAGTGGGTTGTGAACATGTAAATATTGGGATTGATGCATTTTTATTCATACAGTTTAAGTGTATTTATTAGTGTCATCAGTAGGCTTACATTAACACTGCAATGAAGTTACTGTGAAAATCCACTCGTCGCCGTACTCCTGCACCTTTCGGGTACACTGAGGGAGAATTTAGCAGGGCCAAAGCACCCAAACCAGCACATCTTTCAGATTGTAAGAGGAAACCCACACAGACACAGGCAGAACATACAAACTCCACATAGACAGTGACCTAAGCCGGAAATCGAACCCAAAATCCCTGGTGCAGTGAAGCAGCAGTGCTAACTACTGTGCCACTGTACTGCCCATACAAAAGGAAATAAAGAATTATATGGGGCTAGATTGAAAAAGATATGATATCGTGAAATGGTGGATCAGATTTGAAGGGCTGAATAGTCTACGCGTGGACCTATTTCTTATGAAATCTTGAAGAACAGAAGGTCCTCCTTCCTGCAGCCAATCCATCCGAGGGCCCACATCTGAAATGTTAACCTGATTCTTGTCCCTGCAGAGAGGCTAATAGGGTCCACTGTACCTTTCCAGCACCCTTTTATGTTTTCTTGTGCCTTCTGTGCAATCCATCCTTGCTGAGGTGGAGGGATCAGGTTCACAGAGGGTTGGGGCTGGATGCTGCAGGGGTGGTTTTCACATGTGAATCGAGCTTCATGTAGTCTTTGTGAACCTTGTTGCAGAAAGATACAGAGCAAACATCAATCCTTCTGTCTCCATACTCCTTCCATTTCTTTGAACCCGAGGCCTCCACAGGAAGAATAACTTGCTTTGACATAATGAATGGATGGAATTGTGGTTGATGCAGACCTGATGGGTTGAATGGCCTCCTTCTGCACTGTAGAATCCTATGATTTTAACAAAATTTCAAAGGAAAAAAGACAGGCAGAGAGCTCAGGGGAGAACTCCAGAATTTAGGTCATAGGTAACTGAAGACGTGGCCACTAGTGATGGAGCGATTAAATTCAGAATGCATTAGAGGCTAAAATAGAAGGAGTGCCAAGATCTTGAAGGGTGCTAGAGCTGGAGAAGGTTACTGGATTTTTAAAACTCCATTTCCAGGATGTGAGCCGCTGGCTAGGCCAAAATTTACTGCCCATCCCTAGTTGCTCTTGAGAACATAGAACATAGAACAGAACATTACAGCGCAGAACAGGCCCTTCGGCCCTCGATGTTGCGCCAACCAATTAGGAAAAAGCAATGACCCTCTAACCTAAACCATTCCCTTTTCGTCCATAAACTTATCTACTAACCTCTTAAACGCCACCAAACTTGGCACATCTACAACTGCAGCAGGCAGGGCATTCCATACCTTACCACCCTCTGGGTAAAGAACCTACCTCTGACATCCGTCCTATAACTACCACCCCTTAATTTAAAGCTATGTCCCCTCGTGCTAGCTTTCTCCATCCTAGGAAAAAGGCTATCACTGTCCACCCTATCTAAACCTCTAATCATCTTATATGTTTCAATAAGGTCTCCTCTTAGCCGCCTTCTTTCTAACGAAAACAACCTCAAATCCCTCAGCCTCTCCTCATAAGACCTGCCCTTCCATACCAGGCAACATCCTGGTAAACCTCCTCTGTACCCTCTCCAATGCCTCCACATCTTTCTTATAATGTGGGGACCAGAACTGCACACAATACTCCAAGTGCGGCCGCACTAGAGTTTTGTACAGTTGCAACATGACGTTGCGGCTCCGAAATTCAATCCCCCTACAATAAAAGCTAAGACTCCATATGCCTTCTTAACAACCTTATCGACTTGATTGCCAACTTTCAGGGATCTATGAACATATACACCAAGATCCCTCTGTTCTTCAACACTATTAAGAGTCCTACCATTAGCCCTATACTCTACACATTTGTTATTCCTGCCAAAGTGAATTACCTCACACTTTTCCACATTAAACTCCATTTGCCACCTCTCGGCCCAGCTCTGCAACTTGTCCAAGTCTCTCTGCAAACTATAACACCCCTCTTCACTATCTACCACTCCACCGACTTTAGTGTCATCTGCAAATTTACTAATCCATCCTTCAATACCCTCATCCAGATCATTTATAAAAATTATAAACAGCAGGGGCCTCAAAACAGATCCCTGAGGTACTCCACTTGTAACCGAACTCCACGTTGAATATCTTCCATCAACCACTACCCTCTGTTTTCTATCTGCTAGCCAATTCCTAATCCAATTAGCTAAATCACCCTCAATCCCATACATCTGCATTTTCTGCAGAAGCCTTCCATGGGCCACCTTATCGAACGCCTTACTAAAGTCCATATATACCACATCAACTGCCTTACCCCCATCCACCTCTTTGGTCACTTTTTCAAAAAACTCAATAAGGTTAGTAAGGCACGACCTACCCTTCACAAAACCATGCTGACTATCCCCAATCAATTCATTTCTCTCTAAATAACTATAAATCCTATCCCTAATAATTCTCTCCAATACTTTGCCCACAACAGAAGTAAGACTCACCGGCCTATAATTCCCCGGAAAGTCTCTCTTCCCCTTCTTGAACAATGGGACCACATTCGCTATCCTCCAGTCTTCCGGCACTATACCTGTAACCAACGACGACCTGAAGATCAGAGCCAGAGGCTCTGCAATTGCCTCTCTTGCCTCCCAGAGAATCCTAGGGTAAATCCCGTCCGGCCCAGGGGACTTATCTAACTTCAAACCCTCAAGAATATCTAGCACATCCTCCTTATCTACTTCAATACTTTCCAGTTTGCAACCCTGTATCCTAGTGTTCTCCACAACTACATTTACATCTCCCTGCGTGAATACCGAAGAGAAATATTTGTTCAGTGCCTCTCCAATCTCTTCAGGCTCCACGCACAACTTCCCACTGCTGTCTATGACTGGCCCTAATCTTGCCCTAACCAATCTTCTATTCTTAATATATCTAAAGAAAGCTTTAGGATTCTCCTTGATCCTATCAGCCAAAGTCTTCTCGTGTCCCCTTTTAGCTCTCCTCAACTCACTCTTTAGCTCCCTCCTGGCTAATCTATAGCTATCCATTGCACTAACTGAGCCTTCAAGCCTCATCCTGACATAAGCCTCCTTTTTCCTTTTAACCAGCAAATTAACTTTTTTAGCATACCATGTTTCCCTTACTCGACCATTTCCTCCTTGCCTGACAGGGACAAGAGAAGGTGGTGGTGAGCTGCATTCTTGCAATGTTGCAGTTCCTGAAGTGTAAGTCAATCCACAGTGCTGTTAGAGAGGGAATTCCACATTTTGATTCAGCAACAGTGAAGGAACAGCGATAGATTTCCACATTAGGATGGTGAGTGACTTGGAATGGTGGCGTTCCAAGGTACCTGCTACTCTTGTCCTTCTAGATGACAATGGTTGTGGGTTTGGAATGTGCTGCCTAAGGAACTTGGGTGAGCCCTTGCAGTGCATCTTGTAGATGGTACACGGCTGCCACAGTTTGTTGATGATGGAGGGATTGAATGTTTGTGAAATGGAAACAGAGGGGAAATCTGAAATCCAACATTAGAATTTTTGCTGGATGAGGATCCAATGTAGTTCAGTGAGCACGGGGACAATGCATAAACAGGACTTGGTGTGCATTGCAGTTAATGGCAGCAGGGTTTTGAGTGAATGGGGGATAGCAGACTTTTTGGTGAGGCTGTAACATTGCCATTTCCCCAAATGCTGCAGCTGTTTTTCAATTTCACACCAGGATTTATGAGTCTTGGGATGGAGGAGCCGATAGTACTTTTGCCATTTTTGCCAACAGGCCAGCATTGCAGGGAAGTGTGTCTGTGTGCACAGCAAAGGATAGCAAGAGCAAGGTAAATTCAGATGTCCCTAACATTCAGGTCACCCCTGAGATTAGATTTAGAGTTGAACATCCGCTAATGGGCTGAGATACTGTAATGGTCATTATCTCCATGGAGACATTCCCAGTCACGTGAGAGGCTTACAGTGAAAGTTTCAACTTGCTCCACCAATCATCCTTTTCTCCTGCAGTATAAATTGTTTGAAATTTGGTATTCTTGAATTTGTCCTGCTGAATGCAAAAAATGGAAAGCTTTGGATACATGTGTCTCTTTTCATCAATATTCAAATTCTGTTCTGCCAAATGAATTTTGGATCCATTTTTCTTTTGAATCGATCTGTGACATTTTCAGGAGTCCTCTCCTTCTTTTATGTTTGGTTTTGATTGCATTCGGTCATTGGTCAAAATCTGTTTGTTCTCCCTCGATTCAATAGTTTCAGTTTAAGGGATACATGAGCACTGACCTCACCATGGCATTTCAGAGTAATTTATTGCTGGTTTGAACATTTATCTGTGCCACGGGATTCTGTCTAATGGGTGGAGACTTAAAGTCTGCGTGAGTTTCCATATTGAGTTAGCTGCAAGAGCAAGACAATTCTAATTGCTCTGGAACATTGTTCTGTGTGAAATAACCTGACTCAGGTTATTTAAACTCTTTCCATCAAAACGAGGGAGCGGAGTTGGTTATCCACAGCACGCTTGCTACTTTGCACCACAGTAGGACAGATCAGGAACACCGATGCCGTTCTACTGTCTCAATCTGTTAAATTCTTCATGGGACAACTACACTTAGATTCCAAAGATTCATAGAATTCCTACAGTGCAGAAGGAGGTCAATCACCCCATTGAGGTTGCACCATTAGGCCCTATTCCCGTAACCCGATGTATTTACCCTGCTAATACACCTAACATACATATCTTGGGAAGTCCTAAACCTTGCTTAGGATATCCAGCAAGCGAAACGCCTTTCACTCTCAGTAACCTGTCCACGGCCACTTAGGGATCACTATTCAGGCTCAGAGATGATACCCTGTACATTCCACCACCTCCAAGCCCCCTCGAGCGATTTGCAAATCACGCGCCCAGATTTCTAGGCGCCGTTCCTAATCTAACTCCCACAGTTTAAAATAATGAGATGCGTGCTCTAACCAAAACTTAGCTGAGATCATATAACACATTGCAGACTGGAGATGGAATCTGGAAGCTGCCTAGATCGAATGGGTCAGTACTGGGCTGGGAGGTGTATTTGACAGGTAGCTTGTACAGACTGTGTTAATAAGCTGCCTCTGTGACACCACGAGAAATAACATCGGCTGCAAATCAACAAAGTAACAGCGATGACCCCAGGGCAGTCTGTCTCATCTGAGAAAGTGATTAATTTAATCTGATGTGCGGTATTTTGCTAAACAGCTTGCAGCTTTTGTTCCGTCAATCAGAGCCCTAAGCCAGGTTAATGATGTTACACACTTAGAGCCAGAGCATATACTCAATCTCTCAGTAAATGGACAAAAAGACCCCAAAATCAGTTGGCGCCATAAAATGGGTACCAGAATATACAAAAGGATGCCCAGAGTGGAGAGACATGAGGAGTACACAACCTAACGTATTAGTAAAGGCAATAAATAACAGAACTAAAACCTCTACTTCAAACAAACGTTTCACTCTTTGCATACAGTGATCCCAATACCTGTTTGAGGCATTCTTTCCAAAATCAGTTTGCCCCAAATTGGTGCCAGGAATGAGGCCTGAGACCCATAACTATCCTGAGCCACCAGGAGAGTCCAATACAGTATGGATTTTTTTTTAAATCTGAAAATGCTCAAAAGACATAAGAGGCCTATGAGTGAAAGAAAAGGATTAAAAGGAAGACTTGTGCTTATGTCGCACTTTTTATAACCAGTAGCTGCTTCAAAGTGCTTCAGAATCAATGAAGTGTCAAAGGGCAGCATGATGGCAGAGTAGTTATTACTGCTGCCTCACTAAGTCAGGTTCAATTCTAGCCTCGGGTCACTGTCTGTGTAGAGATGGCACTTTGCCTGGGTTTCTTCCTGGTGCTCTGTTTCCTCCCACAGTCCAAAGATGTACGAGTTATGTTGATTGGCCATGCTAAACTGACCTTAGTGTTAGGGGAATTAACAGGGTACATGTGTAGGGTTAAGGGAATAGAGCCTGTATGGAATTGTGGTCAGTACAGACTTGATGGTCTGAATGACCTCCTTCTGTACTTAAGGATTCTATAATTCTGTGACTGGCTTCCCCAGTCTTCTATGGTAGGGAACTCCAAAACTTCACAATCCTCTACATGAAGAAGTTTCACTTCATCTAAATGGCCCACTCCCATATTTTGTGACCCCTTGTTTTAGATGCCACCTACCCCCTTCCCCCACCATCCACCACCCAGAGGAAAAAACACCCCTGCATCCAGTCTGTCCAGACCTGTCAGAATTTTATGTTTTAATGAGATCCCCTCTCACTCTTCTGAACCCCAATGAATATAGGCCCAGTCGACCTAATCTCTCCTCATGTGACAATCCTACCATCCCCAGGGTGGCTAACATTCACTGCTATCCTGCTGTGGAAAGTGTATCCTTTCTTAGGTAAGGAAACCAAGACAGAGCACCAAAACTCCAGGTTAGTTGTGATTTTGATGCTCTAGTCCCGGGGTGAACTTGAGCCTTTACACAGTTGACACAAGAGAAAAGACAAATGAATGGTTCAAATACAGTTATTTGTCTGATCATTGTGCGGTAAATAAACTGTAAATACACTCGGCAATGACTGTTTTTCAAGCATTAAGAGCAAAGTGGTTTTGTTTACCAATGTTTCTGCCAATCACCACACTCACATCACTGCTGCAACCCATCCATGCCATCCTCCGTTCCCCCCACCCCCACAAGCCCATCTCCCCACCTGTCCAAGTGGCTGGAGATTGAGAGATAGCACAGCAGATGTTTGGCTAATCTGTTTAATTAAATTAGAAGCATGGTGAGTCTCTGTGAAGAGCTCACTCTGCACACTGGTTAGTGTTACATACACAAGTTGCCGTTGGCAGGTGGAGAGTAACACCGAAACATCATTGTTTGATCCCATTGCTCTTTTGGAAATTAATTCAGAGTAAATGAAATGTGCACACTATAACAAACTCTCTTTTTCAAATTTTGCTTATGCCTCTCTGCTCATGGTGGAAAGCACGGATCAGACATGGGTCCATAGACATTGACATAGATCCACAGGAGTGAGTGAACCCAAGAGTGAGAGCTAAAATCTTTACTTCATTCTTAAAGTTACAACGTCAATGCGCAGACTGGACCCGAATCCACCTCCTTGTTTGCTCCAAAAAACAATTTATATTGAATCCAAGTCATGTTTCCCACAAGAAAGACAAATAAGATCCAAGTTGACAAGAAAAGGCACCGCACCTGATCTTGGGCTTGATCTGATGCTTGATCCGAGCCAAACTTTCGGGAAGCAAGAATGGTCTATTAACTACCGGAGCAATCAGAGTCAAATAGATCCTTTTCTCAATCAATATTCACCCTCCTGCAGTCACACAGGAGACATGCGAAAATGATGAGGCGTAGAGATATTGGGTGACCCTCATTTAGCCCAACTGGAGTCTCTCAAATGTCACTCTCTGAAATCTGTTGGTCTGTGCACATAGGAAATGATAACAACTTAACAAATTAAATTTTATGCTATTTAACAAACTTGAACTTCAGGCAACGGACTGAACTAAAAAAGGATATTTTTCCCTGATGCATGTATTAGATAAACCTGGAGTGGCAGGTAATGAGTTGCCAATTTATTCAAAGTGACAACGTTTTGTCCACTGATCATAAAGAATTCAGTTTCTTTCAGCGCAAGTCACATAAACCACACGGGGAGAAAATAATTGAGGTACATGCAGATAGTGTTGAATGAAGCAGGGCCTTGTTTGAAGCACAAATAATAACTGATTTGATTTGATTTATTATTGTTGCATGTATTAGTATCAGTAACAAGTATTATTTCTTGTGTTCTATATAGACAAAACATATCATTCATAGGGAAAGAAAGGAGAGAGTGCAGAATGTAGAATTACAGTCATAACCAGGATGTAGAGAAAGACCTATTTAATAGGTCCATTCAAAAGTCTGCTGGAAGCAGGGAAGAAGCTGTTCTTGAATCGGTTGGTATGTGACCTCAGACTTTTGTATTTTTTTCCTGACAGAAAAATATGGATGACAGTATGTCCTGGGTGCTTGGGGTCCTTAATTATGCGCGCTGCTTTTCTGAGGCAGTGGGAAGTGTAGACAATGCCAATGGGTGGGAATCTGGTTTGAGTAATGGACTGGGTTTTGTTCAAAACCCTTTGTAGTTTCTTGTAGTCTCACACATAGCAGGAGCCATACCAAGCTGTGATACAATCGGGAAGAATACTTTCTATGTTGCACTTTGTAAAAATTGATGAGAGTTGAAGCAAAAATGCCAAATTTTCTTAGCCCCTGAAAAAGTAGGGGCATTGGCAATCTTTCTTAACTGTACTTAACTGGACATAATGTACATGGACTTTAGTAAGGTGTTTGATAAGGTCCCCCATGCAAGGCTTCTGGAGAAGGTGAGAGGGCATGGGACCCAAGGGGTTTTGGCCTCGTGGATACAGAACTGGCTTGCCGGCAGAAGGCAGAGAGTGGTTGTGGATGGGTCTTGTTCTGCATGGAGGTCGGTAACCAGTGGAGTGCCCAGGGATCTGTTCTGGGACCCCTGCTGTTTGTCAATTTCATAAATGACCTGGATGAAGAAGTGGAGGGATGGGTTAGTAAGTTCGCCGACGATACAAAGGTTGGTGGTGTTGTGGATGGTCTGGAGGGATGCCAAAAGTTGCAGCGGGACATAGACAGAATGCAAGACTGGGCGGAGACGTGGCAGATGGACTTCAACGCGGATAGATGTGTAGTGGTCCATTTTGGCAGGAACAATGGGATGAAGGAATACAATATAAGGGGTAGGAGTCTTAGCTGTGTTGTAGAGCAGAAGGATCTCGGGGTCCGGGTCCATAGAACTCTTAAATCAGCCTCACAGGTGAAGGAAGTGGTCAAGAAGTGTACGGTGTACTGGCCTTCATTAATCGAGGAATAGAGTTTAGGAGTCAGGAGGTAATAATGCAGCTCTATAAGACTCTTGTCAGACACCAGTTGGAGTATTGTGCGCAGTTCTGGTTGCCTCATTATAGGAAGGATGTAGAGGCTATTGAGAGAGTTCAGAGAAGATTCACAAGGATGCTGCCTGGATTGGGAGGCAGGCTTTATGAAGATAGGTTGAGGGAGCTGGGACTCTTCTCACTGGAGAGACGTAGGTTGAGAGGCGACCTGATAGAGGTTTATAAAATGTTGAGAGGAATAGATAGGGTGGACTCTCAGAGACTATTTCCCCGAGCTGAAATGGTCACTACGAGAGGACACAGATTTAAGGTGCAGGGAAGCAAATACAAAGGAGATGTCAGGGGTAGGTTTTTCACTCAGAGGGTGGTGAGTGAATGGAACCGACTGCCGTCGGAGGTTGTTGAGGCAAACTCACTGGGGTCTTTTAAAAGACTTCTGGATGAGTATATGGAAAAGAATAGGATAGGGGGTTATAGATAGGTCTGTGGATTGGTAGATGTGATCGGCGCAACTCGTGGGCCGAAGGGCCTGTTTGTGCTGTATTGTTCTATGTTCTATGTTCTATGTACTGTCGACATTGGAGGGAACCAGGACAGATTGTTGGTGATGGAGGTACCTAGAAACTTGATTTCTTGATCATTTCCACTTCATCCCCTTGATGTAGACAGGGATACGTCCTCCACTATGCTTCTTGAAGTTGATGACTATCTCTTTCATTTTATTAACACTGAAGGAGAGATAATTGTTGCCGCACTAGTTCATCAGATTCTCTATCTCATTCCTGCACTCTGTCTCATCATTGCTGGAAATCCGATCCATTATAGTGGTGTTGGAGGGGAATTTAGCCACACAGTCATAGGTGTATAAGGAGTATAGTAAGGGGCTGAGGACACAGGCTTGTAGGCACCAATGTTAAGATGATTGTGGGGAGATGCTGTTGCCTATCCTTACTGATTAAGGTCTGTGGGTTAGAAAGTTCAGGATGCAGTCGCAGAAGGGGAAGCCGAACCTCAGGTCACAGAACTTAGAGATGAGTTTCATAGGAATAATGGTGTTGAAGGCTGAGCTGTAACAATAAATAGAATCTGACATAGGTGTCCTAGTTATCTAGGTCTTCCAAGGTTGAGTGTAGGGCCAGGAGGATGGTTTCTGCTGTGGACCTGTTGTGTCGGTAGGAAAACTGTAATGGATCCAGGCAACCTGGGAAGTCAGAATTGATTTGTGCCATGACTAACCTTTTGAAGCACTTCATAATGATGGATGTTCAGAGCCACCGGATGGTAGTCTTTAGGACATGTAGCTTGGCTTTTCTTTGGTGTCAGGATAGTAGTCTTCTTGAAACAGATGTGGATTGTTGTAAAGAATGGTTGAAGATGTCTGCAAATACTCCTGCCAGCTGATCCACGCAGGATCTATGTGCTTATCTGGGTACCCCATCAGGTCAGTTGCTTTCTGTGGGTTGACCTTCGAGAAAGAGGTCTGCAATGGTGACCTCCGATACAGGCTCGTCCAAAGCTTCTGGGGTGGAGGGTGTGCTCTCACTGACCTTTTGCTCAAAACAGGCACAGAATGCTCATTGGGTGTTGCATTGGTGCTGGTGATTTTAAGTGCTTTCATGTTGTAACCTGCAGATTTTGCCATAGTTGGGAAGTCTGTACGGTTAGCCTTGGAATCTAGCTTGGTCCAGTAGTGTCTTTTGGCATCTTTAATGGACCTCTTTAGATCATAACTGACTTTCTTGTATAGGTCAGGGTCATCTGATTTGAACTTTTTAGACCTAGACTTCAGTAAGTGAATATCCCTGTTCATGTATGAGTACTAACATGTACTAATTGGGACGAGTGGGCCTATTTCAGCAGAGTACACACCCCTTATTTGTTGCAGGAACTTCCAGTTCCTTCTTACATTTAAAAGGAGGCAGGAGTAGTCACATTGGTGTGAGGTCTGCTTGATTCTGCAGTTCAATGGCACAATGCAATGCACAAAGGGGCGGCATGGTAGCACAGCGGTTAGCACTGCTCTTCACAGCTTCAGGGACTTGGGTTTGATTCTCGGCTTGGGTCACTGTCTGTGTGGAGTTTGCATATTCTCATTGTGTCTGTGTGTGTTTCGTCCGAGTGCTCTGGTTTCCTCCCACAGTCTAAAGATGTGCGGGTTAGGTTGATTGACCATGCTAAATTGCCCCTTAGTGATCTGAGTTGTGTAGATTAGAGGGATTAGTGGGTAGGATGTGGGGGTAGGATCTGGATGGGATTGTAGTCAGTGCAGATGAGCTGAATGGCCTCTTTCTGTACTGTAGGGTTTCTATGATTTCCTAAGACAGATTCAAGCCTTGGTCAAAGGCAATTTGCAAGATTGGACATATGGGGAGGGAAAGGAGCTACAGCCAGATCCCATGTCAATCTGAGCCAAACTTTCCATCCATGCAACACAGTGGCACAGTGCTTAGCACTGCTGCCTCACAGTGGCAGGGCACTCAAATCTGGCCTCGGTAACTATGTGAAGTTTGCATGTTCTCCCTGTGTCTTTGTGGATTTCCTCTGAGTGCTCCCACATTCCAAAGATGTGTGGTTTGGGTTGATTGGCCATGCTAATTGCCCCTTAGTGTCAGAGAGATTAGTAAGGTTGCAGGGGACAGGGCTTGGGTGGAATTGCAGTTAGTGCAGACTAATGGGACAAATGGCCTCTTTCTGCATTGTAGAGATTCTATAATTCTGTTCATTTTTCAAGGAACGGCCACTTCAATGGGGGGTCAATTCTGGATGATGCAAAAAACCGGCGTTGACTCCATCTGGTTAATTTCCCAACTGGTGGGTAAGGTTAAAATCCCAAAGCAAGAAAACTTGCTGCTTTTCTCCAGTCAAGAGAAGCTGGGTTAATTGCAATGCCCTACGGCTGAAAAGAACCAGCCAGAGACAGACATAAGAAGAAGTGCTGGTGAAAGTGGGGGCGGTTAATATTTGGCTAAGGTTTCGATTCCGATTCTGTCTGAGCATTGATCGAATCTGCACACAATCCTGATTTACATCAACTGGAACCGGCCAGAGGTCAGCAGCATCCAGACAACACCAATACATTTTGTATGTTAAATTATTTTCACAGTTCTGCCTGCGTCTAAGATGCGACTAGGGCTGAATATAAATGCGTGTGGCTTGCAGGATCTCACACTTCACCTCGGATAATCTAGCCCGAAGGGTTTACAAATTTATTTGGAAATGCGTTATTTTTGGAGATGAATTCAGCCCTGCGCCGCCCGGGTCTGTGGGCGGGGTGGGCTACCAAGAGAAATTTAACAGAGAAAAAAAAATGCAGCCAGCAGCTGGCAAGACAAAAAAAACTGGAACGTGTGTGTGTGTTTTTTTTCTGAGTTTTGAAAAACAAATCACTCACTCCAGAAAAATAAACACTTTTAAGTTTGTACGGGTTTGTAGAAAATGTATGGTAACGTTTCTCCGCTTACAAAAACACGCCAGCAGATATATCGAACTGTCTAAAGGTGTTGACTGGCTTGAGTAAGACTCAAAAATGCCTTACATTTGTCAATTAAATCAACAGGATTATTGTAGGGTTTGATTTTATTAAATTGTGAACAAGAATAAAATATTCTTTCAATAATTCACCCCCTCCCCTCTGTTGACTTGTTTAGACGTTTATCTGGCAAATACACACACACACACACACGCAGCTTTAAAATTATTCTCCAAAGATGAAAGTGAAATGTTCAAGCCACAGTTTGTTCACACCCCAGGATCTTCCGCCAGCATTTCACAGAATATTCTACTGAAAATGAGATTTCCCTCTTTAAGATGACGCCGCGAGTTCCCGTGTAATTGACAGGACACCTGTGGGATGACAATGAAAGAGCAAGAGGGTCTTCAACAGCCCCCACCTCTGGCCATGGGCGAGGGGAGCACGGGGGAAGGAGGGGAGGAGGAAGTGTGAGGGGGGGGGTGTTTAAAAAAAAATCCTGCCTATTGTTCCAGCCTAACATATAAGGGAGGCTGTCCTCTCCAACCTAGTTCCCCCCACCCTGGGCTGCTGATTACTTCTGTCACCGATGCTAAACAAGACAGCGAGGCTGAGCAGGAGGTAGCAATCCTGCGATATAGGGATTCAGTTCCAGTTAGTTGTTAGCCCTGCAACTGGACAAGAAGTCAGCTTCCAAACGAGAGACCGCAGCTGGACGGCAAGTTGCCGGGAAAGAAGAAAGCAGAAGAGACAAAATGATCCATTGTATCTAATGAGGTAAGACGGGGGGGGGGGGGGGGGGAAGGGACATTTTCTATCACGATTGATTCTAACTATTTTCAATGTCGATTTGCTAAAAGGATATTGGCTGAATGTCGAGGTGGTTGATTGATATCCTGACAGGCAATCCTTTTGATCTTTTAAATTTCTTTTGGCTGTAAATTTGCAGAGAGGGGATTTCACATTTCAAACTTCCATGCCATTATTAAGAAAAATGAGAATCATGATATTATTTCTTACACACATTTTATCTTAAATTGCATAGAATGAGAGGTTAAAATGAAATTTAAATTGGGCGGAGAATCATAGAATCTTATAGGAAGCTATTCGGCCCATCGAGTCTGCACATATCAACCCAGTTCCTATCCCCATGCATTTACCCTAGCTAGTCCCCCTGACTAAGAGGCACCCACTAAGGGGCCAGTTAGCATGTCCAATCCACCTAACCCTTGGGAGGAAACCGAAGCAGACGCAGGAAGACTGTGCAAGACTCCACACGGTGACCCAATCCCGGAATCAAACCCAAGTCCCTGGCGCAGTGAGGCAGCAGTGCTAACCACTGTGCCGCCGTGCTGCCCAAGAGAATGGGTCCAACATAAGCATGATGAGCTGGGAGCAAAATGTTGTTAGTTGGGGAGTGGAACAAACTGTACATTTGCAATTCCTTTTCGATATAGTTGTTCATAGTTGCCCTGAATCTGCCTGAACAAGCGATTAGCAAGAGGTTTCCATTCCTCTCTCGCCTGGATGTCCACTTGTCAGCTCTTAAACTTTCTCCCACTTATTAGAGAAGTTCATCTCTACCAAGGCTCAAAGCCAGTGTCGGCACACACATGCACACACCAGGAATCTTGGAGAAAAGTTGACCATTTCCAAATGTTCTGCCGCTAATGTGTTTGGTCACTGAATTCTCGGGCTGAGGATCCCCAGACATTAATTAGCTGCTGGTCCCTCACGGTCAGAGTCTTCCCAGGATTTTCAGTGGATGGGCGCCGGGGATTTAAGCCACGCACAGAGGGACAGGTAGGTATACAGGGTCACAGAGACATATAGGTGGACACATATTCAATTCGTAAACTTTAAGCTCTGATATTGGGAAGGGGGATCTTCAGCAGATCCACACGCCTATTTGTTCCTCAATTTCAGAACAGGATTGACTGGCTAAACTCCAGACACTTGATGCTCTCAATTGCGAACAGTTCTTGTCTGTCAAGTGGCACTTAACGAGCGAGCAGATCTCTAACTGTTCCAAATGCGAGTCTCTGCGCCTTGTGTCTGTCTGTATCGTTGTGTCTCCAAGTGTTTAGGCTTCTGGATGAGTCTCTCTTTGCATCTGTGCCTTTGGTGTCTAGCTGGGTGTGCGTCTTTGTCTCTTTCCACAGCTGTCTGCTTCGGTGTCTATGCACCCCGCCTGATATCTTTATGTAGCTTATTCTGGTTTTGTGTTTAAACCATTTCCTTGCGTGTCTCTTTCCCGAGTTTGTTTGTGCCCGACTCTCTGTATCGATCTCTCTTTCGGTCTTTGACCATTTTATCTGTGCAGATTTGTCTCCAAACTTTAACTCTGTGACAACGTTTACTTGTAACATTAATGTTGATTAGAATTAATTTAAAACGATATCCTTAAAAATAAACTAATTGGGTTTAAAGAAAAATAAAATCTGCCAGCATATCTGGCTCTTTTCAATTGAATCCTACACATGCATTAACCTCCATGAATAATAAAATCCCGTTAGTCAAATTTTGGGGTGACTGTTCAAACTGAATCTCTTTGAGTCCAACACAGATTTTGTACATTGATAGAATGTACGCTGATAGTGTGATTTGCATTAATAACATGCATGACAACTTACAGAGATTCTGGTGGTTGTGTTTCACAGGCGAGAGATTTTGGATAGGGAGGTTCTGAATGTTACATATGAGTGACTTGCTTTCCTACTGCCCGCCTTATATATTCGATGGCTTTATATGCATGAAGCTGAGACCCATTAAACTCCCATCATTCGGTCGCAAACTCTACAAGTCAGATAGAAAGCAAATTTAGACAAGAAAATATCCGTGCCAAGCGCAACCAATCATATTGATTCAGATGTTAAACGTTGTTAACCGCGACTCTGTCATTTTATTTTAAGATTCAATTACAGGGTTTTTTTTTGTTAATCTACAGCTAGACCAGGATTGTAGATATCTCTCATTGGCATAGACTGCTGGGGTAGCAGGGTTGTGTGGCTCTCCTTAGGCGCTGTCCCTCGCTTCCCTTAAGGCGAAGTTTCAGCACTGAGAGGCGAGGGACAGCTCCCAGGGCCCGCGTTTACTTGTCCCGTTCTCGGCACTAGTTTCACTGCTGCCAGACCCCTCCTTCCATTGATCTTTCCTTCGGCACATCTACTCTTCTTTCCGCATCCAAACATTCTAAGTCCATCACCTACCTGTTCATCGACCCGTCTATTGGTTTGATATCTATCAACCTATACAGCAATAATTGGTTCTCTGGCTGGTCATTCCTTTCCGTGTCCTCAACTATTCAGTCCTCATTACGACTGATTGTCCCTCGCTATATTATCGCTAGTACCATATTCAATGATTGTTTGAACCATCCTTACAAACCTTCTACAAACTATTGCTCCCCCTTACACATCCATTGCTGGAAAGAAAGTGTGATTCACATCCTTAACAAAATCAATTGATTCACTCTTCAAAATGATGGAATTTCCCATCTTTTCCCCTCTTCCCAAATTCTACGAGTTTTACGTAACCCAATCCCCACTTTCTGATTCACCAGTTTTCAATATCTCTAGCATCCTGCAACATGGACACTGGCCGTTCATTCTTCATTTAATGAACTTCATTTAATGTCATTTAATGTCTTCATTTAATAAAAAAAGACTCACGGTATGCAATCCCTTATTGCCAGCCTCACTGCCGCTACAACATTAGACAACTCTTATCTTTATATCTATAGGAAAAGATGTACCTATGTGCTGAATACATGGCATTCTGAAGGAATAATTCACGCTGAAATTTGAGACAAGTGGATCATTGAGTTGACAGCAATGATTGTGTGTCCATAAAATATCCAGTATATTACACTGGTACCAGCATTTGTTCCTTTGAAAGGCAGCCTGTTTATGTGCTGGACAGAGCAGAACCCTTTATAAATTACTTCAACTTCTTTGTGCAGTGAACGCGGATCCATGGACAGCATTTGGCGAACAATTAACTCTTTGAAGATTGCATTAGCATTTCTGAATTGTAATAAAAGTCTGATCTGACGCAATGAAGATTGCATTTGGAGAATATGATTAGGAGGAATAAATAGCCTTTGATGCCTTAATCAGGATGTGATTATATCCCCTCGTACTGAATGATTTATATATCAAGTGATTTGCAAAAATGAATAACAGTTGTTGGATAGTTTCACTCCCTTCTAGACAGTGACTATCATTGTTGTCATATTCTTGGCGTTTTATACAATATTTGAACAACAAACTGTATCTGACCATATAACAAGCATGTGATAAAAATCGTATTTATTGCATGTAATTAGATCTATAGCATTAAAACATCGTGTGTAGAACAGAGGACGTGCTGTTAATATGTTTTTGCATTATGTTTTTGAAATGTATATACTTTCTTGGCTTAAGAGGAGTACAAGGATCTTCAGAAGCATTTGTGATATTGTGGGGATTTGTAATAGGTCAAAAGACAATATTGATGACAATAGATGGAAGCTATAGATCAGCGACAATGACAGTTCAAAGAATTAAACTGAAAGAAGGAAAATGTTCATGTTAGAAAGAAGTAGGAATTATTTGTTTTCCTCTGCTGATGAGAAGCTCAGATGAAAAGAAAAGAGAAGATATGGTAAATCAGAAACTACACTGTGCAAATCTTGAAATCCAAAAACCTTCATATAAGGAGGAGGAAATGCTGAGGGAGTTGGGGTGATTAAGGGAGACTTGGACAGGAGGAAACTTGAGAGGAAAGGAGTGAGAAATTAACTGAAATAATGCAAACATGGAGAGACAGGCAAGAGCCCAAGGGTCTTTGAGCTTCTACTTTATTTCCCTGTCTCTTGAAAAATGTTTACTTTGTGATTAAACGGTTTTGGTTACTTCTGTAATCTTCTGTGAGGGGGCACTGTGGATGTACCTATACTACAAGGATTGCAGCAATTCAAGAAGGTAGTACAGCTTCTCAAGGACAATTTCTGATGGGAAATGAATGTTGGCCCTTGCCACTGTGACGCCCCCGCCCTCTGAACAATAAAAAATGAGTAATTTCATGCTTCAATGTCTAAAACTTGATATCTGATGTCTAATTCAACAGTATTGCTGATTCCATCAGCTTTGGAAGAGTTATTTCCTCCCATCTTTATTGGATCTCCAGCATGTCGCTGTTTTACAACTTGAAAAAAACACACGTAGTGGAGTATTTTCTCAGTCCTCTAGTCTGTTTTCCTCTGGACCTTTCCCACTGTACACACTCTTTCCACCCTTTTGATATTGAGATCTCTGCTTTGCATGGCTCCCTTCATTTTAAGTTTTATGCCTCTCAGTTCAGCCAAGAAATATAGTCAAATTAAACCGCTTTCAGTTCATCTGTTTACTGGTTTTGTGGGCTGATGCGCCAACACTTAATCAACAGTGCACTGGATATTAGCCAACCATTATGTAATGTGGACGAAAAGAAAATTCAATGTAAATTGCCCTAGACTGAAATTAAATTTGTGAAATCCTTCACAACAAATGAATGACTCCGGAAGTACAGTCACCGTTCTTATATAAGCAATGTGGCAGCCAATTTGTATGCAGTAAGTCCCTCAAAACTGAAAATGAAAGCACGATCAGATAAGCTCTTTTTGTTCATAAGAGAACATTCATCAGGACATCACCTTGCTTTTCTCCGCATCGTGCTTTCGGATCTTTAACATCATCTGAACAGACAGACAAAGCCTTGATTTAATGACTCATCCTAGAGACAGAGCTGCTTACAATGTGAAAGTGCCTCAGTCCTGCATTGAAATATCAATCTAAATTACATGCTCAAATCTCATTCTGGGGCTTTGACCACACCCTAAAGAGGTGAACTGTTATTTTTACATTTCATTTCAATATAGAACAGCACGAGTGCAGATCATAGAATCAGCCTTGTAAAAGAAAGTAGCAGTGATCCACACTTCTATCAGGTGAGGTTATATGCAATGTACTGTACAATTGAATTTACTTCATGCCTTAGAGCTTCTTCCAATGTAATAGAGAGACAAAAGGCTGGTTTGAGTGGAGCCTGTCAGAGTGGGCATGGTGGTGATTGGGGCCAGGAGGTTCAGGCAAGAATGCCTGCAATGGATTCCTGATTTCAGGAAAACTGTCCCCAGTTAAGTTGGGGGCAGGAAAGACCTAATGTTGGGAATCTTACCTGCTGGATTTGGGAGGATAATGAGGCTTATCAATGAACCACATGAGAGCAATTATCTGAGTCCAAAAGGATTTCATGTTGGCTCAGAGATTTTCCTGAATGTATACAGCTTTTCCATGCTCCCCAAAGGCTGCCCTGCAAACCACGTCAGGTTTTCTCATCACCTTGCGGGAGGGACCCTTGTTCACCGACACTTTATAATCAATTAAGGGATCTGTCATTGGGGGTTTGGCAGACTTTGAAAGCCACTCTCTGACCTTTGATCCCCCATTTTCCCCATACATCCTCCATCCCCATCTCCCTCTCCCCACATTCCCCATCTCCGCCTCCCTTATTCCCCTTCTCCTGATCCCCCTTCTTCTCTCACCCTATCCCCCTTTTCCCTCCACTCCACCCATCCCCATCCCTACTCTCTACCTCTTGCCTCCCATTTGATGTAATAAATAAGTTAGAATTGCGGTTAGGAAAGCAGCGAAGAAAGCAACTAAGTTAATATCATTCTCATCCCCTGTCAATCCCCATCCCATTCCCCCATCCCCTCACCCCCATAACCCCATCCCATTCCCCCATCCCCTCCCCCCATCATTCCCACCTCCCATTTTCTGAATAAATGTGGCTCCTTTTAGATATTCTTAAGCCCTGGCTCTTTAACTAACCTCTCTGGATTTGGTAGGTGTGTTATGCCTCAATGGGTATGTGTTTCCTGTCCGGAATGTAACAAATGTACTTGTGTGGATTTCTGCATTTCTTCATGTGGCAATGCTTAAGCATTATAATGGCTTTTCTGCACATCAGATGCCTGACTAACAAAAAAAGGGTTCTTTTGCTGTGCCATCCTCACCATTCATGCAAGCTTCAGTATTCACTTAGTTGATATTTTGACTGCCCTCCTAACCGAAATTCTAACTTATCTATGACATCAAATGGCCAATTTGCTGTTAATTTTGCAGTCGTACAGCTAGGTATTCAATTCCACTTCCTGTTTAAAGAATGAAAACCTCATGCACATGAGTGAGATCAGGACTATTTGGAATTATTCACAATCACTGCTTCTTTATTAAGACTAGAATTGTGGAGCTCCCTGAATTTTATTGTTGAGACATTATTTTTCTTAGCAAATTTAACAAACAGGATGATTTTCCAAGCCTAGCCCAGACTTATTGCTTTTAAATTGAAATCTTCATGTACTTACTACAGACTGTTGTTTTGTCAATGTTAACAGGAATCTGAAATTTATTTGATGTGAAATATTGCCATTTGTATGATTGTTGCTCTTGAGATGTACTCACTACTTTATACAACATTAAGTGGAGTTTTTGGGGGGCATAATACATAGTTACCCAGGCTTAGTGACTCTGAGTAAATGGGTCCCACCCCAAAAATATTATTTTTATTTCTAAGACATGAAATTCTAACAAGAGCTTTCATGGGATTGTTTTTAAAGATGTACAGAGAGTGCACATAATATTGCAGGCAACTGAACAACAAGCAAAATGCTTTTAGTTTGATTTATTTATTATTGTCATATGTATAATCAAAAAAATACTCAGCCCATTAGAATGTGAACATGAGCCCACACATTGAAGGAATGGACTTCCTTCATCAGAGTAGCAATCCTACTGGGACCAATAATATTGGATGTCGATTAAAAATTTTGGCAGCATGGAGGGGGAGAAATAGCAGGGAAGAAGGGTGAGGCCATTTAAGTGTAAAGGGATTGGTTTCTGTTGCTATTACATGATGTACAATATCAGAGGATGTTGTGTGGGTTGTACAGCTCACAGCACTGATTGAACTTTTGATGACTCTATTAACCAGGGACTCAACCAGTAGCTGTGTTCTTCTCTGCTTCTCCTTGGAACTTGCATGAGAATGCCTCAGAACAAAGGTAGCAAGTGTTCAGGAAAGAAGCAGTGGGATAAGAGAGTGAAGTGTGAGGAAAGTCATGTGAAGGAAATGCAATTCATATCTAACCACTCCAAACTGACACGGCTCAGGGAGAAAAATCCATCTTTAAATTGTAAAGTCAGTTCCATCAAATTGGTTTTAAGTGAGAAACATTCTCCACATCTACTCTACCACACCCTTACTACTTTCCAACTCCTATAGATTAATTTTCATCCTAAAGATGATTGAGGGAGATTTATCTTCTGCATCCTGTTATCTTCCATTACAATTTAATAAGATCATGGCAGAACTTCAACCACCTTGAACCATCTTATCCCCAGATCCCTTGATTCCTTTAAGTGCCTAGAGATGTGTTACTCACAGTCCTGAGTACACTCATTGACTGCTCTCTGCGGTAGAGAATTCCAAACGGTTCACAACCCTCTGAGTGAAGAAACATCTTTTCATCTTAGTCCTAAAACATGTGAACAGAATTTTGATTTTGGGGCCATGCACTCTGATGTGGGGCCTGACCCAGCAATGGCTCCTGGGAGCAGAGCTGGGCACCACAAAAAGCGACTTGATATAGCACAAAATGAGGTGAGAACGCTACATCAAGCTTCTCTGACCAATTGTAACTATTAACTGCAGAACTCCTTAAATGCCTCATGATCATCCACTGCCCCAAGAGGACCAAATGATTTGTACTGATTTCCCTTCCTTCCCCACACCCCTGCTCAAAGGACACATAGACACACACAGACACACACAGACACACACACAACAGGTCTTATAATCTCTCACAGGCTGCTGCAACAGGCCTTAAAGAGTTAAAGTTGCTGCAATCAGGTTTAACATTGCAGATTCATAGCAACTGTTTTTAATCAGTATCCACGGTAACCGTATCATTCTTTAAAATAACATCCTCTCTCTTGTTTGCCTTTTGTTTCTTTTTTTATTCTGTTTCCTCTGCTCATCTCCGTTTCATTTTCTCCCTCTCTCTCTCTGTTGGGTTGTGCGTATTTGCCTGTCCCTTCCCCCCCCACCCCGTCATGTGTGCCCCCTCCTCATATGTGTTTTTCTCCTCGAGTCTGTGTCTCTCACTCTTTTCACCTATGTATTATGTGCTGCTTCTCTGTATGTCTCTTTTTTTATATCTTTGCGTTTGTGTATCTCTCTTTGTCTGTCTGTCTGTCTTTCTCTCTCTCTCTCTCTCTCATATCCCTTCTGTACGTATGCAGGTATACATTACTCTCACTCACTATGTATGCTTTTTTTTATTCTGCTGTCTGTGTCTCTCTGTGTCCCTTTGTATCTATGTCCATCTGTCTATCTTTCCCTCCCACTTTTTAAAAATGGTATGTTTGATTCCTCTATAACCAGATGTCTCTGCTTTTAAAGCTCACAGTCTTTAGGAGCTGACTCCACACAGCCAGAAGGAGGTCCCTTGATGCTCTCAGTAAAGGTTAGTCTGAATATATTTTGTCATTTTTCTCTCTTTGAGCTGTAATTATCATTGCTTGGTTTCTAGGTAACCTCAGCCACAGCTCTAATACCTCTTGGCCTCCTCGCGTACCAGCGCATGTCATATTTCTAATTAAAGAAATATTTTCCGTCTGAGAATGATTGCCTTGTTAACTGATTTGGTTGTAGTCTCGACTGTGATCTCCCATTTCCACTCATTTTTACCTTCACAGTATGGAGCAGCACGATGGCACAGTGGTTAGCACTGCTACTTCACAGAGCCAGGGATCGGGGTTCAATTCAGCCTCGGATCACTGTCTGTGTGAAGTTTGCACATTCTCCCCGTGTCTGCATGGGTTTCCTCCAGGTGCTCTGGTTTTGTCCCATAGTCCAAAAATGTGCAGGTTAAGTGGATTGGCATGCTAAATTGTCCCTTAGAGGGGACTAGCTAGGGTAAATGGGGATAGGACCTGGGTGGATTGTAGTTGGTGCAGACGCAATGGGCTGAATGGCTTCCTTGTGCACTGTAGGATTCTATCAATATCTATGAATGGCAAAAGAGGAATCTACAAAAAAGATGACAGGTAGAGATTGGTCACTCAAATTGGGCTAATAAAACAGTGAATCAATGATTGAGGAAAAAGTCACGCTCAGGTCCAACAACCTGTATTTGTTGAATGCAGTTCACGGTTTTGATCCCGGAGTTGGCCATAGCACCCCTGACAGGACAAGGAATAAATGAGAGCTCGCATACCTTGCCTGCTAGTTTGCAATCATATGGGTAAATTTTACAGGACATGCTGAGTGCAGCACTGTGGGAAAAAATAATTTCTGCGTTGCCACCAAAGATTGATTGACTGACCATGCTAAATCGATCCTAGTATCAGGGGATTAGCAGAGTAAATATGTGGGGTTATGGAAATAGGGCCCCTGCGTGGGATTGTGGTCAGTGCAGACTCAAAAGGCCAAATGGCCTCCTTCTGCACTATAGGATTCTATAATGATCAAGATTTCAAAGATCATTTATTTTCTGAAAATGTGCAACTTCTGAGCAGAATTTGTAAACATGAGGGACCAGCAGAACGAAAACATTTCACGAGTCCAGAACAGTGCAGGTAAAAAAACTGGGACATTAATAGTATTGACAGAAATAATCAAATACTCCCCAGGATATGATGAACTCACCGCTGCCAGAAATGGGGAAACGTTGTCGGTATTTGGCTGCCAGGTTTGAGGGGACACGGTGAGAATGATTGATTATTCTGGTGTTTTGGTTAAATTTATCTGGGAATCATAGAATTCCTGTAGGAGGCCTTTTGACCCATCGAGTCTGCACTGACAACAATCCCACTCAAGCCCTCTCCCTGTAATTGTATGTTTTTGCCCTGTTAGTCCCTCTGACACTAAGGGGGCAATTTAGCATACCAATCAACCAGACCTGTATATCTTTGGAGTGTGGGAGAAAACTGGAGAATGTACAGACTCCACAGAAATAGTGACCCAAGGCAGGAAATGTATCCAGGTCCCTGGCACTGTATGGCAGCAATGCCAATCACTGTGCCACCATGCTGCCCTTTGATTGAGTTTTTAAAAAAACATTTTCCCCTCAGCAGATCAAATGGATAGGTATGCCAGGTAGATATTTCGTGGCTGTGAAGAGGAATTAAATGATGGGACAGAAAGCATGAGAAGGTAGTCTGTACACAGCGTGTTGTGGAAGCACTCTCCATGTTAAGTTAGATTACACATGATGTGTGGACAGAGATTAAATGGCTGAAGTAGAGTCCATGATGGGCTAGATTGTACATGGTATAAAATGACTGTTTCTCATTTCGTGCTGTCTGCTGATAATGCACTGTAAAACAAGGTATGGAAGCTTGCGAGGAAAATGATTTCTTTTCTTCCCCAGGTTCACTCCTCTCTGAGGAGACTGACTTGTTAATGTGAGAATCCACAATCACTTCTGATACTGCAACCCACGAGGCCATTTTTCACTTATGGGGCTAAACAGCAGAGGGGGTGTGGCGGGCAGGGAATTCAATGCTAAACAGCACCACAGCCAATCCTTAATCTGTCCTTTTCCCAATGGCAACTCACATGTATCCAGCCAGGATCATGGGGACATAAGTGAATCTCACCTGATTCAATTTTCCTCATTCCAGCCCAAGGACACAGGTATTAACTCTGCTCTCCCAAACCCAGCACAACCAGGGACTGGAACCAGGAGTGCTTCTCATAGTGTGCCTTTATGCACATCAGGGTCAGCACAGTGGCACAGTGGTTAGCACTGCTACCTCATAGTGCCAGGGATCTGGGTTCGATTCCTGGCTTGGGTCACTGTCTGTGTGGAGTCTTGATGTGGAGATACTGGCGTTGGACTGGGATGAACACTGTAAGAAGCCTCACAACACCAGGTTAAATTCCAACAGGTTTATTTGGTAGTAAACGTCACTAGCTTTCAGGGTTTGCCCCAAAAACTGGTGGTGTTTACTACCAAATAAACCTGTTGGACTTTAACCTGGTGTTGTGAGACTTCTTACTGTGTGGAGTCTGCGCATTCTCCCTAGGTTTACGTAAGTTTCCTCTGGGTGCCCCAATTTCCTCCCACAGTCCAAAGATGTGCTGGTTAGATGGATTGACCACGCTAAAAAATTGTGTCTTAGGGGGATTCACAAGGGTAAATGCATGGGGTTATGGTGATAGGCCCTAGGTCGGTTTGTGGTCAGTGCAGACTCGATGGGCTGAGTGGCCTCCTTCTGCACCATAAGCTTCTATGGACTCTATGATTCTATGTAGCTCTGACAACCCAGTGTTCTTTTGAAAAAAACATTCTCAACAGGCTCTTGTCACTGGCAAGATCAGCATTCTATGAAGTCTCACAAAGGTTTATTTGGTAGCAGAAGTTTTGGAACACTGGATTTTAACCTGTTGTTGTGAGACTTCTTACTGTGCCCACCCCAGCCCAACACCGGCATCTCCACATCATGACCAGCATTCACTGTCCATCCAATCGTGTGGCTTGTTAGGACTCTCTAGAAGGCAATAAAGAGTCAATGGTAAAAGCAAAATACTGCAGATGCTGGAATCTGCAACAAAAGCTGGAAATGCTGGAAAAAAACCTCAGCAAGTCTGAGAGCATCTGTGGCGAGAGAATTGAGGAAGGGTCATCCAGACTCGAAACGTTGGCTCCATTCTCCCTCTCCACAGATGCTGTCAGACCTGCGGAGATTTTTCCAACATTTTTGCTAAAGTCACCTGCATTTATTTTGGGGATTGGCTTCACATCGAGAGCAGCCCAGTTAAGGACAAAGATTTGCTTCTCTCTCAAACTGGCTTTCGTGGTCACTTTTTACTGATAGCAGCATTTCAGTTCCAGATTTTGTTTTTAAGAGAAACTAATTCAAACTCTCAAACTGCCCATGGTAGGATTTGACCTCACATTCTCTGGATAATTAGGAACTCCGTTACTTGTCCAGTTGCTCTCACTGGATTATAAGAGTGGTGCGGCCTTTCCTATTAGCAGATCCACATTTGTCAATAAACTGGCCAGTTTGTGATGTCTCTCAGGACTTGAGAATTCCCAAACACACTGTGACAAAAGACAAGATGCATGCTTCAGTATTCAGCCCACAGGGATTTTCAGAGGGAGACAACTGATGAGAGAAATGATCCACTTCACCTCAACGCCTGGCAACCAGCACATGGCAATCTTTCTGCATCGTTAACGTATTTATTTAATGGTGCCAAGTTGCTCGCTATATTGTGCTTTGCAGTTTTGTTGATTCGTTTAAAAGCAAAAAGGGATGTTTCAGAAAGCAATTTTCTTAACGCGCGTTTATTTTCCTGGCTTCCTGAACAAAAGGAGCAAATGCATCCCATCTTTTCTCAGCTGCCAAATTTGGGATTGGTGCAAAAAATTATGGGCTTAAGTCATGTTATCTTCAGGTTATTGAAATATGAGCTTGCCAGGGAAGGGAGTCCCAGTTTGCAAAGTTAATCAAATGAGACAGAGATTTATAGAGTAAGAATCATATGGATTGAAAAGTAGATATAGTAAGTAGTCTCACAACACCAGGTTAAAGTCCAACAAGTTTATTTGGTAGCACGAGCTTTCAGAGTCCTGCTCTTTCATCAGGTGAGTGATGAAGGGTCAGTGCTCCAAAAGCTTGTGCTACCAAATAAATGCTTTGTACTTTAACCTGGTGTTGTGAGAGTACTACTTATGTGCCTACCCCAGTCCAATGCTGGCAACTTCATATCATGAAAAATCAAAGCACCTGATTTTTTTAAAATGGAAAACGGCAGTGATCTACTCCCTCAGAGTATCCGAGCAGGCACCAGAGTGTGCCGACAAGGGGATTTTCACAATAACTTCATTGCAGCATTAATGCAAGCCTACTGTAGAGTTTACAAGCTCTCCCAGTGTCTGCGTGAGTTTCCTCTGAATACTCGGGTTTCCTCTCACATTCTAAAGATGTGTGGATTAGGTTAATTGTTCATGCTAAATTCCCCTTTAGTGTCAGGGGGATTAATGGATAAAATACTTGGGGTTATGGGATAGGGTGTGAGATTGTTCTCAGTGCAGGCTCGATGGGTAGAATGGCCTCGTCCTGCATTGTAGGAATTCTCCTTCTTCGACTTACAATACTAATAACAAGACTAAATCTGTTTTCCATTGAGATATTATGGTGGGATTATGCTGATAGGGCTTGGGTGGGATTGTGGTCAGTGCAGATCCGATAGGCTGAACGGCCTCCTTCTGCTCTATAAGATTCTATGATTCTATGCAGGTCTGACAACCCTGAGTTCGTTAAAAAATACATTCTCAGCAGGCTTTCAACCAAGTAATATATCCTTTACTTATCACAAAAATCACTGAACAAACTTTGACAGGAAGTCATAGAAATAGATTGAGTCAGGTGGCTAAAAGATTCACAAAGAAGAAGGTTTAAGAGGATTTCCAAGAGGCAGAGGAAAGGAGTATGAGGGACTTTTCGAGACAAGCATCTAGATAGTTTCAACAGGTTGACGAAAATTGGGGACACTCAATAGGCCAGAATTGAAGGAGCGCTGATACCTTTGTAGGGCAGGCAGAGATTATAAAGATAAAATGGGGAGAGGTCACGGAGGTATTTAGTAACAGTGCAGGACATCACCTAACTGAGTAAGAGAGAAGCAAGGTCAATAATTGACACCAAGCTTGTGTTCTAAAAGCTAGAAGAGTAGATAGGTGATAGCAAAAATTGAGAAAAGGTGAGGAATTCCACAGTTTTGCGATACTCTCAGTTGCTTTAGTGTTTAATTTTTTTTAGTTGAGTATTAACTCCATTTATACAAATACTCCATCTTTTCACAAAATTGCTGAAACAGTAGGTGGGCTTTGGGAAAAATGAATCGTGCAAGCAGAGTTAATCCACCATTCTGTACTACATAAATAAAGGGAATCAGGTTTTACATAAGGACCGCTGACATGGGAGGTTGCACACTCATGGGGTTGGTCAAATGTGTAGAATGTACAGTAAGGCTCTTCCAACACTGCAATAATTGCACTTTAATGATTTTTAACAAGCTTCTAGGTAAATGTGTTACTTCTCTCTCTACCACCTCCCTTAGAGTGGATGTATGAGTTTGCTTATTTCTCTGTGACTCAATGGTCTGACTCTCTCTCACCAGATCCTTGTCTCTCAACAGCACCACCTCCCCCTTCCTACATACAGCTGAGCACATGTTCCCTTCACACTCTCAGTGTGTGCCTGTGATTCTGTCTCTTCAGTATGTGTCTCCATCTTTGTTCAGCTTGCTCCCTCTTTTTATATTTATGTTTATGTGTGCCTTTCTCCTCTCCCCTACCCCCGTTTGCATGCCTATATCTATCCGCTGATCTCTCTCCCTCATGCATGTTTATGTCTGTGTATTTCTATCACTTGTTGTCTATATTTTTAGTTGTGTATCTGTGATGATCTGCCTGTTTCTGTTTGCCCATCTCTGTTTCTTTACTGGGTCACTCCCTGTTCTCCTCTCTGTCTCTATGCCTTTCACTCAGTGTCTTTAATTCCATTCTTCATTATGTTTATTATGTAATGGCTAAGTATAATTTAACAGCACAGATACACAGCGCAACAGGTCATATTAGTGTTCATGCCCCACATATGCCTCCTCCCTGCCTAACTTTAAGGTGGCACAGAGGTTAGCACTGTTGTCTCACAACACCAGGGACCTGGGCCTTGGATGACTGACTGTGTCGAGTTTGCATGTTCACCCCATGTCTATGTGGGTTTCCTCCAGATGCTCCAGTTTCTTCCCACACTCCAAAGATGTGCAGGTTAGACTGATTGGCCATGCTAAATTGCCCCTTAGTATCAGGGGATTAGCAGAATAAATACGTGGGATTAGAGGATATGGGTGAGATTGTTGTTACAGACCGAATGGCCTCCTTCTGTACTGCACAGAGTCTATAATTCTAATCTCACGTCCTCCTCCATTGGCATATTCTTTCACCCCTTTCTCTCTCATGAACTTTCTCCATCTTGCTCCCTCTTAAGTGCATTTCTGCATTGTTGGTCAGCTTTTGAGCCCAAGCTACTCACAAGAAGGACAAGAGGCCACACTATTGTGCTTTCCTGTTCCTTTGTTCGAACGCTAATGGCTCTGCAAAGCTGAGCAGGCTGCATGCGTACTGGGGCACTTCAGATGAAGGCATAGACTTTGATTAGCGCTTGGTCAACCTCTGTCAAATCCCAAAGTGGCACCGAGACTCGGGTTCTTGACACTTTGCTTTGTTGTCAATGATGTTTTTTTTTTGGAATGTCAGTAACATCAGGAGACACTGAGGGAAGTAGAAAAAAAGTGTATTTTAATTTCAGCTTTTCTCGATGTAGCATTTATAGAGGCTCATTCCTCCCACCACCCTCCCCAACCCCCGTTATAAATTTATCCTAGTTTTTTTTCAGGAAATTGCATGCCTTTGTTTCTTTTCAGAAGGCAAGAGCAGGGATTTCAGCTTCTGTCAAAAATAATTTCCATTGACTTATCAAGTGAACACACTTGGGTAAAATGGAACTCAGAGCACGGGTCATCACCCTCTGCATGAATAACCATAATTACCAAGTGCTAACATTCAGAGAGTTGGCATAAATATAATTCTTTCTCATAACTATTCTTTTAGCTGTGTTAACTCTGCATATCCATGTCCAGGTCTATTGCCTCCAATTGTGATCAGCTGAATTTAAAAATTAATTATTCATGATTATGTGAAAATAGGCCCGTGCCGCTTTCAGAAGTACTTTCCAAAGGTACAAAGGTGTGTTGCCTGGCAAAACACTTGTTGCCATGGTTACCAATTCACCGACCTCTGTGGATTTAATGAGCTGCAGTAAATTCACAGGACCCAGCAAGTGACACGCGAGCCCACTCTGTTTCGTTTCTGTCTCGTTACGGCTTTAACCCTTTACTGTCAGCGAGGCTGTCACTCAGCAAGTGCCCAGCAATGGCATCGGGTTTTGTAAACCCCTCTGCGAAGCGCCCGTTTTCAAACTTACGCGGCATCCCAAGGATATTAGCCCGACCGTGAACTCTCTGCTTCCTTTTCCAGAAAGCTTTCAGTGGGAGAACCCAGAAGGAAGAGAGCACCAGAAACTGGAGAATAAATGATCCATTCGAGCTGGGCAATCCATAGTCAAGTTGTTGTCATGGCCACCATTGTACAAAATCTGAATAAAGCTTCATCCTGTCCACAGTATGAGAGGAAACAAAATATCTGTCTCACTTAAAGAGGGCAAATGCTCATAAAAAAGGCTTTATGTTAGTGAAAGTGTCTAAAGTTGGGTGCAATGATTGTTTTCTCTTTGATATATATTTTCTTTAATTTAGGGTGTGACTATTGCTGGCAAGACAAGCAATTATTCTCCACCCATATTTTCCCTTGAGAAGGTGATGGCGGGCTTCTTTCTTGAATCCCTAGAGTCTACATGTTATAGGTACATTCATTGTGCTGTTAGGAAGGAAGTTCCAGAATTCTGATAAGTGACAGCAGTGATATTGTTCCAAGTGAAAGGTAGCACGGTAGCACAGTGGTTAGCAGTGGTGCTTCACAAATCCACGGACCTGGATTCAATTCCCGGCCTGGGTTACTGTATGTGTGGAGTTTGCACATTCTCCCCATGTCTGCATGGGTTTCCTCTGGGTGCTCCAGTTTCCTTCCACAGTCCAAAGATGTGCAGTTAGATTGATTGGCCAAGCTAAATTGCTCCTTAGTGCCCTGGGATGCATAGGTTAGAGGGATTAATGGGTAAATACATGAGGATACATTGATAGGGCCTGGTGCGATTGTTGTCTGTGTAAACTCGATGGGCTGAACAGCCTCTTTCTGCACTCTAGGGTTTCTATGATTCCACAATCCTATGAGGATAGCGTGTGGATGGAAGTGGAATTTGCGGGTAGTTCCCATGCACATACTGTCCTTGTTCTTTTAGACAGTCAAGCTTAGGACTTGGAAGGAACTGTCAAGGAAGCTCTGGGAAGTTACTGCAAGGCATCTCGTACACATGGCTATTGTGTGCTAGTGGTGGATGAAGTGAGTGTTTAAGGTGATGAATGGGGTGCCAGTCATGTGGACTGCTTTGTCTTGAATGGTGATGAGCACTTACAGCGTTGGTGAAAATACATTCTTTGAGGCAAGTGACACTCCTGACTCGTGCTTTGGGGAGACATGAGGTGCAGGGTACTAGCCAGAGAATACCCGGATCTGATTAGGTCTTTAACCATTTAATGATACACCTGAGATTGTTAATGGCAGGATGTGATTGTGCTGTTTAAATATCAAGATGAGATTAGAGTTTCTCTTGTTGGAAATGGTCTTTATGTGGAAACAATATCATTCGCCACTTTTCAGCAACACCTGAATGTTGTGAAGGTTCTGCCTCATTTTCTGGAGCGTTATGAATAAAATTGGCAAACATTCCCAGTCTAATCACATAATGGAGGCAAAATCATTGATCGAGCAGCTGACGATGGGTGTGCTGAGGACACTGCCCTGAGAAACACCTGCTGTTCCATCCTGGGACTGAGATGATTGACTGCAACAATCACAGCAATCTTCTTTTGTTCCAGCTATGAATTCCAGCCAATGGACATTTCCCCTTAATTTCCACTGAATTATATTTTACTCGGCTTCCTTGATCCATACTGAGACAATGGCTGCCTTCGTGTCAGGGTAGTCACTCTCACTTTGTAGAATCATGGAATCTTACAATGCAAAAGGAGACCATTCAACCCATCAAGTCTGACAGAGGATACTCCCCTAGCCCTATCCCCTACCCTGCTAATCTGCTGACACATGTTGGGATTCGAATGGGGCAATTAAGCGTGGCCAATCCGCCTTACCTGCACGTCTTTTCACTCTGACGTTCAGATCTTTTGTCTATATTTGGTCAAGGTCAGAATCTAAACTGAGCATCGATGGGCAAGTTATTGGTGAGTAAGTGATATTTGTTGTGTTGATGATACCTTTCAGAAATTTGCTAACGATTAAGAGTAGACTGATGAGATAGTAACTGTTGGGTCGGATTGATATTGCGTTTTGGACAGGAGATAACTGGATCATGTTAATTTTTCTCTGACACTCCACTACAAATGGCTAGACATTAGGCAAGGCACTAGAAGCCCTTTGGTACCATTCCCAGTTGGCCAATACCAATGCATCAACCTACATGCTGACTATCTTTTCAACTAAGGAGAAACCAGGGCCAGTCCTGTCCTCACTCAATGTCCACACAAACACAAGCACTATCCCTAGAAATGTCACTGGATTGTGATCAGGAACAGGAGATTTTCCCCTCTCCCTACCTAAGGGGCACTAAGTCCAATTATGGTGGCCAGCTAGCTGACTGAAATAAAAACAGAGAATACTGGAGAAAAAACTCAGCAGGTCTGGTAGCATCTGTGGAGAGAGAAACAGAGTTAATGTTTCGAGTTAGAGTTGGCATGACTGAGATTGGCTATCCTGGCACTGACAAAGAATGGTACTTGGGATTTCTCTGGCCTAGGAACACGGGAACAGAGACAGGCCTTTCAATCTCTTAAGCCTGATGTACCGTGCAGCCTCCCCCCATCTATACGTCTCATTACAGCAGTTTCATTCATCCAGAAAACAATTGATTTATGGAGACTAATGTTTTATATATTTTGCAATTCTTTCTTACGAACCAGCTGGGGCAATATATCAGTTGAAGGAGCTGTTGTATGTTCTTAGCAAATTAATATAATTATTTGATGAGCAGTCTTATTTTTAGTTACAAGGAATTGTCTCATTCTTTTCAGCATGCTTCGCTTTTTAAAGACGCACTCAAACAACAGTGTAAAATTCCTTACAAAGACTCTTTGCAGCCCGATGTATTGGTGACTAAAACAAAGCTCACTGCCACAGTTCAACTCCTCAGACAAAGAACTCACTCCGAAACTTGATGACTCATACATTGTAACCCTGTCAAGAGATCTCAACGAGGAGTGTTCTTGTGCTCAGTTATCGGTGTTGTAGGTAAGTGGTGCAGTTGCCTCCATTGGCCCAGAAGCCATCTCACAACTCACAGACGCTGTGTGGTCTGGCACAACACCCGGGCAATGGAGACTGCCTCTCGAGCCCTGTTTTAAAAATAGATACCCAGGAGAAATTGCATCCGAGGCAGCCATTGGCTTGAGTGAGATTAGTGCAGACTCAATGGGTCAGCAGTTCAAGTTGGTGTGAAAAGAGAAATTACCAATTGTAAAGTTGCCAGGTTCTACACACCTTGGCTTTTGCAATTAACTTACGTCAATGATTGAGACCTGTACAACAGTGCCATTGAGAAGAGAATAAAAAATAAGTGCCAGAGGTTCCAGCTTATGATTATAGTGACTCTTGCAGAAATATTTTTGTGTGCATACATGTTTGTATATGGATGGATAGGGACTGAGCATAGGAGTGGATCTGACTTTGATACGCCTCTGACCATCTAGATTCATGCGGCCTCAGGTCACTGTCTGTGTGGAATTTTGCACATTCTCCCTGTATCTGCATGGGTTTCCTTCCACAGTCCAAAGATATGCAGGTTTGGTGGATTGGCCATGCTAATTTCCCCTTATTGTCAGGGGGGAATAGTTAGGGTAAATGCATGGAATTGTGGGGATAGAGCCTGAGTGGAATTATAGTTGGTGCAGGCTTAATGGGCAGTGCTTAATGCACTGTAGGACTCTGATTCTTCTCAATCTACGTGAACCCAGTAATCAGTATCCCTGAGCATTATTTGTTTAAACTTGTGCAATGGTGTTTTAATCTGCTCTCATTTATCTCTGTGGAATGCGTTTCTGATTTTTCTCTTTCCTCTCCCACCTTGCCACACTCTATAAAAACTCTTTCACAGCCACACAGACATTTCACAGCAAAGGCTGGGCCTTCTCATTTTCGGAATGTGCACCACATTATATTGAATCTTTTGTTTCCTCGCAGAAAGGCGAGAGTCCGCTGACTGGGAGCGAAGTAGGTGCTGAGGCCACGGGAACTGCAGTCGACGACTTTGTAAAGGCCTGCGATTCGTTAGTCTTTCAAGAATGTCGGATCAACGGAAAAAGACAGAGTAGAAAAAAACGCTGAAATGTCTGCAGCATTGGAGCTCACCGTCCTTTCAATGGTGTTCAGAATGCAGGTAGCACTCAACACTCAAAGCTGCCCCTCAATAACCTCCTCCAAAAGAGTTGCATTATTACACAGATACCATGATATTTACAATACTGTTTGTTTCTGCTGTTTTTACAACACTTTGGTTTGGTGCTAGGTTGAGCCAGGTAAATTCGCTTGGCAGCTTGAGCAAGCTGGATTGTGCAGTCATTCAAGGATGTTAGCCAACTACACTATTGCATCTACCTGCAGGAGGGAGCTGAATTAACAATAGACAATTAGACAGGATGATGGCAGGGAGGTGCAATGTTTTTGCTCAAGTTGCCATAATATAAATGGGACAAAACCTGGAGCTGACTCTCACTGGCGTATCTGTACAATACAAACAGAAACCCAGGGCCAAACTTCACTCAGATCGCATGGTACTTCATTAAAAGTTTATTACAGAATATTGTTATTTGTTTACAATTTCCTTATAGAACTATCAAAGCAACATAGTGCATAGAAGCTTTGGAGAGACTGCAAAGAAGGTTCACTGGGATGTTGCCTAGTCTTGAGGGTGTTGGCTAAGAGGAGAGGTTGAATAAACTAGGATTGTTTTCACTGGAAAGTCAGAGGCTGGGGGCAGACCTGATAGAGGTCTACAACATTATGAGAGGCCTAGGTAGGATGGATTGTCAGAGCCTTTTTCCAAGGATGGATGTGTCAATTACAAGGGGGCACAGGTTCAAGATGGGAGGGGGAAAGTTTAAGGGAGAGCCTTAAGGCCTTAAGGGAGTGCCTCAGGGCCTGTTCCTGTGCTGTAGTTTTCTTTGTTCTTTGAAGAGTTTTTCTCGGAAAAGGTCTTTTCAGAAGCAAAGAGGAGACTTCTGATCGAAGGCAGCAGTTGGCCAGTATTGTGCTGCTGTGGAACAGACAGAAACCTACAAAAGATATTAACAGCAGCATGTTTTCAGAGGTGAAATGGGACCAAATTTTACATTCACATGCTGGCAGGATTGCAGGTGGGGTGAGGGAGCACGGAGGAGGAGGGGGTGGTGGTGAGGGGACTGTGGGGGGGAGGGGGATGGTGACGATGTCAAATTCATCAGATGGCCTTCCCACAAGGCTTCTCCTTGCCCCAATCTCTCGGAAATTTTACAGTGAAACTGGCAAAGCCAAGACCGATCAACCTTTCCTTGCCCCAGTTGAGGTCCGTAAGGTGCCGTTTACTACCCAGCCTCAATTTTCAGGCTGGCAGGAGGATTTCAGAGATGGGGTGGGGGTGGAGGGGGGACGCTGGGGCAGGGTTTCAACCCGTGAAAGGTAACCCCACTCAGGCCTTTGAGTGGAAATAGAGTGTGGGGAAGCTGGAAGGGCACACCTCCATCAACAGCCTTCTTTCAATATTTCCTCCCTACCCCCAAATAAGAGCCTCAGACAGCCTCAAATTTCAAGCAGAGGGCAAGGTAATGTCTGGGAGGTGTGTGTGTGTGTGTGTGACTAAGTGACTGTGTGGCAGTGAATGCAAGACACCCTTTCTCAATTTTCCCACTTACTCTCACAATCACACACCAGCACATAAAAATGCACCCACTCTGACTCATATATTCTGACTGTCTCACACCCTGTGGGCTTTTACTGGTTTCTTTAACTTAACAACTTGTTATTACATTCTGCTTGGCAATTGTTTCTTTCTTTAAAGCCTCAGCTCTTTTTTGTTGATTTTAGTTATTGCTGTGCCAAACCTTATCTTTCCAAAATTTGCTCATCAATCCCTTGAAAGAGAAAAACTTGCAAATGTGCTCCCCCCTCCTCACTCGTGCCTCCAAACTAATCGGTTGGATAAGCCTGATCTGAGCATTATGGTGGCACAGCCTCACAGTGCCAGGCACCCAGATTCAATTCTGGCCTTGGATGACTGCCTGAGTTTGCATGTTCTCCCCATGTTGATGGTGAGTTTCCCCGTTTGTTCCAGTTTCTTCTCACAGTCCAAAGGTGTGAGGGTTAGGTTGATTAACCGTGCTAAATTGCTCTTAGCATCCAACGATGTATGGGATGGTTGGTTGGTCATGTTAATTTGCCCCTTAGTGTCCAAAGATGTGTAGGTTAGACTAATTGGCCATGCCAAATTGCTTCCTAGCTTCTGGGGGACTAGCAAGGTAAATACATGGATTAACAGGGATAGGGGCTGGATGCGATTGTTGTTGGTGCTGGCACTACAGGTCGAATGGTTTCCTCTGCACTACAAGGATTCTGTGATTCTGCTAAAACTAAGACATGCTTTGTTCTTGTCATTGTGTCTTTCTATCCTTTGCCAATCAATTTGTGCCAGGCTCAACAAGGCAGCACGTGCATTATCGATGACAGATTGTGCTCTTAGGAGCCAATTTGTGTTCACTTTGTTTCTCCCAGCTTCCACTCCATCCCCAGTTTCGGACTCGGTGTATCTATTGTGTAGGATCCACTGCACAGAATCTCAACTGCATTACCAGAGAGGAAGCTTTGTATTAACAAGATGTCTGTGTAAAGAATCAAGGTCTAATGTGTTGCACACCATTAAGATTGAAAAGCATTGGAGAGAAGACAAGTTAAAGTGAATGGGTTTTAAAGGCAGGCAGGCTGTGTGAGGAAGGCATGGATCACAGGAGCAATGAGTTTAACAGGACCAGAGGAAAAACAAGTTAAAGAGATTTGATTTCAACGTACATCGCATTCAAGAAGGAACAAGAGTGTGTAGGATGCTCTATTTAAAGCTTAGTAGTCAAACAAAGGAAGCTTCTGTGGCACACAGATTGTAGTACAATTATCCCTGCAACCAAGCGGCCATTTGTATGTCATCACGAGCCATTTTCTTTTGGGTGTTGCTTTGATGAGTGGGTGAAGGAGTTTCAATGTCAAAGCTGCTGCCACCAAGCTTCCTTCAAGATTTTTTGTATCACGGAGGTATGTGTTTAAAATGTAACAGTTTTTAATTTCTCAAAACATAACCGAGTAAATGTGGTTAAAGAATGCGTTTATATTCTTTCAGTCAATAAACAATATTACTTCAGTTGATTTAAATCCAAGCCCACTCGGTGGGATTAAGCTCTATCTTTTCTGCTTCTTGTTTGTCTACTTATGCCTCCACCCCTTCTGTCAACATGTCTATCTCACATTCTGTATACGTCTATCTCACATTCTGTAGATGTCTATTCCTCGTTCTGTAGATGTCTATCCTTCGTTCTGTATACGTCTATCTCACATTCTGTAGATGTCTATCCTTCGTTCTGTATATGTCTATCTCACATTCTGTAGATGTCAGTCGCTCATGCTTTCTCTGTTTCATGTGAGAACACCCATGTCTCGCTCTTTGTCTCCGCATTGACTTGCCCGTCCCCTTGTCTCACCTGCCAGTCTCAAGCTCCATTGTCTTTGTCTCACTCTCTCCCTGATAAGTATTCAGATTTAAATCAGTTGCGGTGGAGTTTAATTAAGTAGTCAAAATTCCTTTCATGCAAAACTGTGCTATTATTTAGTATTTGGATGTATTGTCAAGATGACTGTGTTGCACTAAAAGCAGTTGGGTGATTCAGAGCACTGGTCTTCTTCTGAGCCTGAGTTTGAAGCCAATCCATTTGGGTGAAGTGGAAATTTCCTCTTGCTGAATGCTGTTGAAAGCTTGAATTGAAAGTAAGTTCAGCAGATGGACTTCAGTTTGTAGACCACTAATCAGCAATTAGCTGGCACCACCTCAAGAAAACTATGACTGGAATTGTCATCAGAAGTCTATTGACTTTCAGTGGGACTGGATAACGGGCAAGGATGGAACATCCCAGCCCCTGCGTTGTAGGCAGGGATGAGAGAGCTGAAACTCCTGTTTGCTTATTGCACAGAATGTAATCAGTGCATTTTTGGAAAGGAAGATGTGGGTATTTCTTAACTCCCTGAGTGTGTGGACATTCTGAATAGTCAGCAGTACAGTTTAAGAGGATTATTTATTCACACATTCAACATAAAAATCTAACACTATCGCTTACTCACTACACACACATTTCCTAAAAGAAAATACAGTTTAAGAGGATAGTACAAGTTACAAACAAAGAAATAATTTGTCAGTCATCTGATTAACTCATCTTAGTGCAGACCTAGTGAAGAAGAGGTTTTTGTTCAACCCTTGAAATGTAGCTGCTGAATTCAATAACCAAAGTTTATTCAATAACCAAAGTCATTGCAAGATTTTCTTGAAGAGGAGAATTTTCAGCATGTCACGATGTTAGTTTGTTATTACCAGAAGGTCAGTTTCTTTTCTACTCGTGGACTTTGAAAAGAATAGGTTTGGAGGCCATAAATTGCTGCAGTTTCCAATTTTAAGGCATATATGTTGCAGACTTTGTTGTTCACAGACTTTGTTGATGATTTCCCCTGGTCTTTGCGATATTAAGATCCCTTACTTGCGGCCAGTTTTTGTCTTGTGACTAGCTGATCACTAATTGCACTGACCATCCCGGAATGATTTGATGTTTGAAGCTATTGCCATACAATGGAGAATGGATGAGGCCTTTCACTCCTATCTTTGATTAAATGATTCCTCTCGGGCTCTCTTTGTTAAATGGACAGGATTTTATAGCAACTCTTGTCCCAAAACTGTAAAATCCCACCTGAGGTCAACAGACCTTTCCACGGTCTTCCCCTCACCCTCTCTGATTCCCATGGTGGGCGAGATGGTATAATTCCAGCCAGTGTGACTAGAGGTCCATAGACTTTGCATTTTGGAAGCTAATGTGAACTCCACAAATATTTTTGTATGCCTGTTCAACAGCCCACTCATGATCATTCAACTGGGAAATTTCCGGAGACTTGAGGCCGTTCTGAGGCTGTGCAGAAATTTGAAAAGTCAGCTAACTCTTGGTAGCTGTTTTCGCCACATTTTGATGCCTATTTTAAACAGAAAAGGTAGTTCCAGAAAGTTCTGTACTGAATACAGTACATGTTGAATGTTATGGATATGACATGCCATTACTATAAGTAACACCATGTAAGAAAGTTTAATTGTCATTGTGACTGGTTTAGCTGTAAATTCTCTTCCATTCTCTCTTACCATTAACCTTTCTCTGCAAAGCTGTTGAATGTGGCTCAAACACAATTTTAAGGGACTAGCTGCTCCCCAGTATTTTGCCTGAGTGACTATTCTTCATGGATGAGTTGGATGATGATTGCCAATGCTATTTCATAGAATTCTACAGCATAGAAGGAGGCCATTCGGCCCATCAAATCTGCATTGACCACAATCCTACCCAAGCCCTAATCCCATAATTGCCTACATTTATCCTAGCTAGTTCCCCTAACACTAAGGAGCAATTTAGTGTGGCCAATCCAGCTAATCTGCACATCTTTGGACTTGATGTGGAGTTGCCGGCATTGGACTGGGGTAGGCACAACACCAGGTTAAAGACCAACAGGTTTTTTTGATAGCTTCAGAGCATTGCCTCTACATCAGGTGATGAAACACCCTGCGTCTTTGGACTGTGGGAGAAAACCGGAACACCTGGAGGAAACCCATTCAGACATGGGGAAAATGTGCAAACTCCACATAGACAGTGACCCAAGTTAGGAATCAAACTCAGGTTTGCTGCAGTGAGGTAGCAATGCTAACCATTATGCTACTGTGCTGCCCCTTCACAGACAAAATATCACTGCCATAATATGACCATGTCCCCACAGACATCCACATGTTTGAATTCATGTTTTTTTTTTGTTCAATCATCATGGGATATGGGCATGAAATATTTATTGTCCATCCCTGATTGAATCATACAGATTCACGGAATACTACTGTACAGAGAGGCCCTTCAGCCCATCGAGTCTGCACTGACACATAAGATGCTCTGATCTGTCCATCTAATCCCTTAGTCAGCACTTGGCCCATAGCCTTGAATGTTATTCCATGCCAAGTACTCATCCGGGTACTTCTTAAAGGAATGTGAGGCATCCCATCTCCACCACCCTCCCAGGCAGCCTATTCCAGACTCTCATCACCCTCTGGGTAAAGAAGTTTTCCTCAAATCCCCCCAGACCTCCCACCCCTCACTTGTAACTTGTGTCCCTTCATAACTGACTATTCAACTAAAAACAACAGCTGTTCCCTATCCATTCTGTCCATGCCCCTCATCATCTCAAACACCTCGATTGGGTCGCCCCTCAGTTTTGTCTGCTCCAACAAAAACAACCCAAGCCTAGTCAGTCAACCTTTTTTCATAATTTAAATGTTCCTTTCCAAGGGCATCCTGGTGAATCTCCTCTGCACCCCCTACAATCCATTCAAGTCTTTTCAATGATATGGCTAATTGCCCCTGAACTGGTGCACAAGGGCCTCTGCTTAGGAATCAGAAGGAGAAAACCTGACTGATTATTTTCTCTCCAGAAACTAATCCTAGTGCCCTGGCTGAGATCAAGTGTCGGAATTTCTTTTCAAGGAAAACAAGACTGAATGCTAAGCTAACACAAAGCATACCATGATCATCTCTGGTGACCATAAGGACTGAAATGCTTTTCATACAAGGAATTCAGGAAAATTCCTTCCTTGAAAGGTTGAGCATGTCCTTGACTTGAAACTCATTACTCCCTCTCGCTATTATTTCATTTGGCAATGTTCTGTGAATTAGGGAGTTTCCTTGTTTGCTACAGGTCTTATAATTGTTGACAGTATTTCAAGGGATGACTGGAAGGAGCTTGCGGTAATTAGCCTTTGGCTACAGCATTCCTACGTTAGACAGAATCCTACAGGACACTGAGTTGCACTAATTGGCAAACAGATGTGATGCCCTCTGCTAAACTGATTACAAGTGAAGAACAAGGAGTTATATTTATATGTCAAGATATTTCAGTAATAGTATGGTACAGACATTTTTGGAGTAAAATTCAGTTTAGACATGAGCAGTCATGAAACAAAGTTTTTTTTTTGAAGCATTGCTTACACTGTGCTCTGTCTCAATCAATATTTTTTGTTTTTCAATGTTCAGATAACTGAACAGAAAGAACATAGAATGGCAATAAATGAGACTATCAAACTACTCTTTCCGCAACACAGTTTGGCATGGTGATGTAGTGCTTAGCACTGCTGCATCACAGAGCCAAGAACCTGGGTTCAATTCGGTCTTGACTGTCTGTGTGTAGTTTGCACATTCTCCCCATGTTTTTGTGGGTTTCCTCCAGGTTCTCTGGTTTCCTTCCACAGTCAAAAGATGTTAGATAGACTGGCCATGGTAAATTATCCCAAGATGTGTAGGTTAAGGGGGATTAGTGGGGCTATTTCGTGGAGTTACCAGAATAGGGTGGAGATAAGGTATTTGTCAGAGAGTCAGTGCAGATTCTATGAGCTGAATAGAATTCCTGCAGTACACAGGAAGACCATGATTCTATATGTCTCACTTCCTGGTTCTAATGCTTTCCTTCCATTGTTGCGATACAATCTACCTTTTCATGGGCTCAAATGGTTCATTTAACTCCCAACAAAGCCCATGTACATCTACCTACTCATGGAGATAACTCACCAGTTTAATCTGCTGAGGGAAATCACTATAAATCACCACTATTTCTGCAAAACTCATATAATTATCCAACTATTCAACTATGCCACTATTCAACTCTGACCACCTGCCATCTCTCTGTCCAGCAGCACAGGGACAATTGTTCTCAAATTTTTCATTATCCTTCTACCCTGCCTCCAAACCTTCTCATCCATTTCCAACACAATCCAGTGCTTTTTTGGGGAGACCTCAGTCTGACCTGTTCTTAATAGGAGTCTTGTGCCACACCCGTTGACAAATTTATAGAACCATAGAATTCCTACAGTGCAGAAGCAGACCATTCAACTCATCAGCTCTGCACCGATTCTCCAATAGATTCCACCAAGACCCAGACTCTGTAGCCTCACGTATTTACCCCACCAATACCCTAAGCTATACATCCTGGGACACTAATGGGCAATTTAACATGGCTAATCCACATATCCTACACATCTTTGGACTGAGCACCTGGAAAAAATTCCCAGATATAGCGAATATGCAAATTACACACAGACAGTCATCCAAGGATGGAATTGAACCCAGGTTCCTGGCACTGTGAGGTAGCAGTGCTATAGGGCCCATTGAGTCTGCACCAAATTTCTCACAAATTACTTCACCCAGGCAAATCTCTGTCATTCTACTTATATGCCTCACTAATCCCACTAACCCACATCTCTTTGGACACTAAGGTGCAATTGAGCATAGCCAATCCACCTAACTTGCACATAAAAACATAGACATATGGAAAGTAGAAGCAGAATAGGCCATTCGGCCCTTTGAGTCTGCTCTGCCATTTATTTTGATCATGGCTGATCATCAAATTCAATATCCTGATATCCTCCTTCCTCCATATCCCTTAATCCCTTTAGTCACAAGAGCAATATCCAATTTCTTCTTGAAATCAGAAAATGTTTTGGCCTCCACTGCTTTTGTGATAGTGAAGAAATTTCTCCTCATCCCAGTTCTCAAAGGTTTACTTCTTATCTTTAAGCTATGATCCCTAATTCTGGATTCCCCCACTGTTGGGAACATTCTTTCTGAATCTATCCTGTCTAACCTTGTTAGAATTTTATAAGTTTCTGTGAGATCTCTCTTGCTCTTCTGGACTCCAGTGAGTAGAATCCTAATCGACTTAATATCTCCTCGTGACAGAACTGCCATCCCCAGGAATCAGTTTGGTAAACCTTCACTGCACTCCTCTATAGCAAGGTCATCCTTCCTCAAATAAGGACTCCAAAACTGCACACAATACTCCAGGTGTGGCCTCACCAGCACCCTGTACAATTACAGTGAAACATTCCTATCTCTATACTCAAATCCTGTCGCTATGAATGCCAATTTGCCTTCTTTACTGCCTGCTGTACCAGCGCACTTACTTTCAACGACTGACACACGAAGATTCTAAGTCAAGTTGAGTATGTATCTCTCTCAATTTACACACATTCAAGTAACGATTTCTCTTCTTATTACTGCAGCCAAATTGGATAATCTCACATTTATCCATGTTATACTGCAACTGCCAGGCAGATACCCACACACTCAGCCTGTCCAAATCACATTGAAGCATCTCTGTATCCTCTTCACAGCTCATCCTCCCACCCAACATTGTATCATCTGCACAATTGGAGATAATATATTCAGTTTTCTCATCCAAATCATTTGTATAATGTGAACTTCTTTGGACTGTGGGAGAAACCCAGATGTAACCCATGCAGACACAGGGAGAATGTACCACACCACACTGCACCCAGGGTAAAGTCCAGCAGATTTATTTGGAATCATGAGCTTTCAGAGTGCTGCTCTTTCATCAAGTGAGTCACCACTCACCACTGCTTGATGAAGGAGCAGTGCTCCAAAAGCTCGTGATTCCAAATAATCACTTCTTACTGTAACCACCCCCAGTCCAATGCCGGCATCACTACATCATAAACTCCACATAGTCACCCAAGACCAGAATTGAACCTGAGTCCCCGGCGCTATAAGGCAGCAGTGCTAACCACTGTCCCACCGCGCTTCACAAATAAGAACATAAGAACTAAGAGCAGGAGTAGGTCAGCTGGCCTCTCGAGCCCACTCCACTATTCAATAAGATCACGGTTGATCTTTTCATGGACTCAGCTCCGCTTACTCACCCACTCACCAAAGCCCTTAATCCTTTTATTGTTCAAACATTTATCTGTCCTTGCCTTAAAATCATTAAATCATAATACTTGCAAATCATTCATTCTGCCTAGGGAGTATTAGTTTTGCCACAATGTCCAGTAGTTCTGCGCTCACAATCTGAGTTAAATCAGTTTAGTTCTGCATTTGTCACCTCCCGGACAAACCCAGAGCAAGGCTGGGTTTATGTTGGCAATTTAAAGGAGATTGTTCCACGTGCTATGAGTTAAACCATTTCATATTCGTGCACATCCCTTTTTGAAAACCTAGTATTAAACATTGGATGATAGAAAGAAATTGTGTCGATGTAGCGCCTCTCATCAAGTCGGAGTTCCCCAGAGTGCCTGATGGGTTGCAAAGTCCTTTTGAAATGAGGTTGATATTGTAATGTTACCAATTTAGACACACAACTTCCCACCACCAGCAATAACCAGAAATATAATTTACACTTTCCGTCTAATTTTCGTTGTTCACTAGAGTTGGGCAGCTTCCTCTAATTCTGGAGAAGCTGATCCGAAAGCAGTTGAGCAGTCACTCTCTCAATATTGACGCAGGCTGTATTGGCCGAGCCATTTCTCCTCCTTTCGTTTCCACAATGTGGCCGAGCAGATGCTCCCTGGCCCCAGGTCCCTCCTCATTATTGGTGCAATCAGTGGTTTCCTGGCACTTCTTCCTCCTGATAATGTGCAATACAGTGAAAGGTGTGATAGCACCTGAGAGCAATTAACATCTCCTCGAAAGCAAGCCAAAAAATGTTCCTGGAAAACTGCCTGGAGCAGAGACAGAGAGAAAGGAGAGAGAATCAACACAAATATCAGTGACCTGCCTGCTATCTCGGAATGAAAAGCTTGCCTTTTAGGGAAAATGTAATTATTTTCCTCAGGCAGAAGCCATTGCAATGGTCATTCCAGTTATCAAAATATAATCAACAACAAGTGATATTTATCTAGTGCCTTGCATGTAACATGATGTCCCAACACGCTTTATTGGAGCGTTTGGCACTGAGCTACATAAAGCGATATTAGGGCAGATAATCAAAAGCTAGTTCAAAGAGGCAGGATTTAAGAAGCATCTTGAAGATGGAAATGGGTTAGAAAGCCAAAGAGATTTAGGGAGAAAATGCCAAACTTTAGGATCAGTGCAGCTGCTATTGGCACAATTGGTAAGTTTGGGAATGTCCAAGAGGCAAAACTGAAGGGGTACAGAGATCTCAGAAAGTTGTGCTGTTGCAAGAGATGACAATGATAGGGAGACAGTTAAGTTTAAAATTTATTTTTCATGTCACAAGTAGGCTTATATTAACATTTCACTGAAAATCCCCTCGTCTTCAGACTCCAGTGTCTGTTCAGGTATGTGGAGGGAGAATTTAGCACAGCCAATACACCTAACCAACACATCTTTTGGACTGTGGGAGGAAACCCGGAACACCCGGAGAAAACCCACGCAGACACGAGGAGAACACGCAGACTCCACACAGACAGTGACCCATGCTGGTAATTGAACTTGGGCCACTGACGCTGTGAGGCAGCAGCGCTAACCATTGTGCCATCCTGTTAATGCTATGAAGGGATTTGAAAACAAAGACGAGAATTTTAATATCAAGGCAATAATTAATCCAGTAACGAATGGCTTTCAAGAGACAGTGAATTAAATAATGTGACCATTTAACTTGTCGTCCTTAAGCTTAAGAAACTTACAATTTACAGGCAGAGGTTGAGAAACTACATTTGTTTAAAGCTGTTACTGTGATGACGTTATCTAGTCTCATCACCTTAGAATCATAGAATTTCTACACTGCAGAAGGAGGCCATTCAGCCCATTACACCTGCACAGACAACAGTCCCACCCAGGCCCTATCCCCATATATTTACCCTGCTAATCCCTGATGCTAAGGGGCAATTTAGAATGGCCAATCCATCTAACTTTATTTTGTTTTGATAGCTCAGGTGAAAATGACACATTTGTCATGGTTAAAGTAGGGAATTGTTCAGTGTCCTAAACAATATTTTTTGTTTCATCATCAGCAAAAGTAGATTGATTGTCCATTGTAATTTGTTGTGTGCAAAATGGCTGCTGCATTGGTCTCCCTCAGTAACTGCACTTAGAAATAACTCAATATGGGTGAAGCATTTTCAGATGATTCGGTTATGATAAGGTGTGATATAAAAACAAGTCTTTTTTTATTTGCTGTGTTCATATATTTAAAGAACTTATTGACTGATGTTATAAAATTAAAGGCCGCTGTCTTCACTGGAAAAGATTTGGCAACGGATTTTCTCCCGGGGACGAGATTTGACTGTTAATTTTGTTCAACATCAGGGACATAATGTTGTGTTAAAATGTGATTTATGGCGTTTGGAAAACCATTTCAGGACTTTTTAAAGTCAATAATTTTCATAGATCTCTTTCAGGAATGCATGAGTGTGACAGAGACTGCAAGAGACTTGGAACAGGGTAATCAACCTGTGCGTTAGAACATAAGAACATGAGAAGTAGGAGCAGGAGTAGGCCATTGTACTAACTGCACAGAGGCACCAAGTTACTTTATTTATATTATACATCTATACACAGCCAGCTCTCCAGTTGCATTCAGCCAGCTGAATGCAAGCTGGGAGTCTGACTCACCTGCTTTAAACAGGAAGCATAAGGCTCCCTGATTTAACCACCAATTGGGACTCATCAGGTGATTCATATTCTACAGGCCAACCTCATTAACCTGGCTGAAGTTGTCACAACCATCTAGACCCTCGAGCCTTCTCCACCATTCAATGAGATCATGGGTGATCTTTTTGTGGACAAAGCTCCACTTCCCTGCCCGCTCACCATAATTCTTAATTCCTTTACAGTTCAACAATCTATCTTTGCCTTAAAAACAGTCAATGAGGTAGTCTCAACTGCTTCACAGGGCAGGGGCAATGAGCCTAGAAGGTTCCTTCAAAGCTCAGTACATTCTCGGTGGGCTAAATGGTTTCCTTCTACACTATAGGGATTCTATTATTGGCTGGTGGCTTACAGAAGGGAAAGATGGGGAAGGCCAGTAAGGAGGCAGTTTCTGTAAAAGTTTGAAGGTTGGACCGTAGCTCAAATCAAGCAAAATGATTGAGGTTGCGCATCATTAGGTTAAATTTCAGTGAGCTCTATGGCAGCGAAGGAATCCAGGATTGCGACACACTGTCCAAAGCCAAAGCCCACTAACTAACGTTGATTTCCAGTCTAGAGATTTTGTCCATCTCAGTCAGATCAGCTGGAGGATTGATCTCAGCGTCATTGGATTTGGGAGGGGAAAATCAGCAGGTTTTTTTCCCCTTCACTTATAATGAACCCATACTGAAAAGTGTTTGGAAAATCGATAAAGGCAGGATCACTTTGGGCCATGAGAATGACTGTTTGGACTTTACACATGAAGAATGGTCATTTGAACAAGATAAGGGAAGTTGACTGGTACTAATGGAGTTGTACCACAGTAAGGGCAGTGATAGGACATTCTGTGTGATGCTCCCAAATTTTCCCATTAACTTTGGCAGAAGATCATTGGAAATAAAGCAAATAGCTAAACATAACCATTTGCTCATTGTCTTGTCATCCCACCAGTCTCCCATTAGACTTACACTGAGGGACTATGCGAATGACAGAGTGGGGAGGAGGAGAGAATGGAACAGAGAAGTTGAGCAGTAATGCTAGTATAGACAATAGGTACTGGGAAGTCAGGGCAGAGGGGGAGAAATATAGAGAATAGAATTACAGAAAAATAAGTGAATTAAGTATTTATGCTTATTTATATATAAATGCTGACATAAAACTCAGTAGAACTCAGTTGTTATCTTAGTTAAGATGTTGGCATTTGAATTAATAACAGTGGAGACTTAAACAGATGCTAACTGTTCAACTTCATATAAAATTATTTTGTGTAAGTGTTACTCTAAACCCAAATACAAGATGTTGTGTGAATATTGATTCGTACATTTTGGGTTTCTAACCATGCCAGAAGAATTGACAGACTAAATGAATTCTTCTCACCTCATTAAAGGTCAGCTGACTCCTGGTAGGTTGCATCATGCAATTCCAGCAACTTGCTTTGCAAAAAACTTTTTTTGACCTGAGTGATCCAGTGATTAGGCCCCAGAACTGGAGAAATAAAGGTGGTAGGAGCTCAGGACCGTAGTGCATTTAACATGGATCCTCCATCTCTGGATTTCAATTCAAATGTGGCTCGGGGAGATGGGATGAAAATCTCCTCTCTTTGTTTGCTTTAAGGGTTGTCTCAGACCTGCCTCTGAATGCAATGGGCCCAATAAAAATATTGCTGGCCTCACTTCTACACTGATTCACATGGTGCTGTAACTACAATCATACTGGAGCTCTTTTGAATTTTATAGAATCATAGAATCCCTCCAGTGCTGAAGGAGGACATTCGGCCCATCAGATGTGCACTGACAACAACCCCACCCTAGCCCTATCCCCATAATCCCATATAATCCATCTGACACTAAGGGGAAATCTCACCCATAACCCTATATATATTCTCCATTATCCTAAGTATTTATTCCGCTAATCTCTCTAATCTATCCATTTTACAAAGAACAAGACCAAAGAATAATATAGAAAAGGAACAAGTCCTTTGGTGCTCCAAGCTTGCACCAATCACATTGTCCTATCGAGAGCAACTGCTTATATCCCTCCATTTGCCGTTTGTTCATCTGTCTGTGCAGGTAAGTCTTAAATGTCACTAATGTGCCTGCCTCAACCATCTCACTCGGCAATACATTGCAGACTCCTACCACCCTCTGTGTAAAAAACTTCCCCAGCACATCTCCACTGAACCTTTCCCCCTTTATCTTGAATGTGTACTCCCTTGTAATTGTTATTTCTGTCCTGGGAAAAAACTCCCAACTGTTCACCTTATCTATACCTTCATAATTTTATAAACTTCCAGATCCTCAGCCTCCATCTTTCCAGAGAGAACAGTCCTAGTTTATTCAATCTTTCCTCACAGCTAATACCCTCCATACCAGGCAACATCCTGGTAAACCTTTTATGTACTCACTCCAAAGCCTCCACGTCCTTTAGGTAGTGTGCCTCTAAGGGACAATAGTGGGACACTAAGGGGCAATTTAGCATGGCCAACTCATCTATCCTGCACAGCTTTGGATTAAAGTATACTAATGCGACAATTTAATAGTACCTTAATTTTGTAACTCACTCATGTTGTGCCAAGCCTGCTTAATGGGGCAATACTGAGTGAGATTTGCATTGCTTCAAACCTGTCCTACACATGAGAAGAGTATGTTTGATAATGAAATTTGCATCAAAACCTCAGTAAAAGTGCAAACTCCACTCTCCCAAAGACCTGAATTCTTTTGAACGTAATTGAAACAAAACTGGAAAATCAGGCTACATGTCAACCAAGGTGAACCAAAATGTGGCTTTGAATTAGATGGCAGCTGTGAGACAAGACACTAAGTCTGAATTGGGAAAAGCCTTGACTAGTTAGAATCAGCTTGCTGGAGGAGACTGTGGGCTGATGGGGGAAACAGTGGCAGGAAGAAATAGAATTATTTTTAGTAGACTATAAAAAATGGCTCCTTTGCTTTAGTTACTTATATCCTTAATTTCCCTCAGTGATGATGATATTAAAGTCCTGGCGACTGAACAGAGGGTGGTGAGATGGATGGACCTAGATGGTTAGCTGTCGTAAAGCACCTGGAATCAGGATGGTAAGTGTCTAATATAATTATGTACTTTCTTTTTAAAAAAATCAGCTTTTGTATTTAATTAATCCAAACAAATAGATCCCAAGTCTAGATGCTGACTGACTAAATGGTCTTGGAAAACAGTGAGTGGAAGAAATTCTCTGCTTAGATCCTCCAACAGTGAGTGGGAAATAATGGCGATCTGATTTTGTTTTGTGACTTTGCGACACCTACTGCAGAGATCATGGTGGGACTGTCCCAAAAAGTTTCCATGTGCCGAATTCACATAAAAACTGGAGTAAATTCAGTGGGATTTTCAAAATGAATTTCCCACACACACACTGCAGAGTGCCAGGGTGTGAATCTCATTAAAAATCAATGGGCAGCACCTATTCCTCCCTGAGAGGCGGCAGCATAGCACAGAGTGGGCCACTACGCATGCGCCAATCTGTCGTAACAGAGATGGGCACGTGCACAGTAGTCCTGCACTGTCGGTCTCCCAATCATTGACTAGCTCAGTTATTGGCCAGCCCTGCTAATTATATGCAAGTGATCATTAGCATAATTTATGCAGCTCTGCATCGATTTCTGTTATGGAGCTGATGGTGTCAGAAATCCGACAGCTGGAGATGCGTGAAGACCGTGACGCCCAGCAGGAACCCTGATACACAGCCTCTGCTTGAGTGTCCCCACCCACTGCACCCTTGATTCTTCTCTCTCCTAACAACCCAACCCTGACAAAGTCATCCTTGGCTATAGTGCTTTCTCCCATCAGATGCTTGCCTGATATTCCTGAGGGAAAGCTGGAATATCATGAGGAACTGTTTCCCAAATTAAGAGACAATGGGTGGATTCACCAGCCATTCATGCCAGCAGGAGTCTCCAGTCCCGCTGCAATGAAAGGAAATTTGGCTGAGTGCCAAATTCTCTGTCCTCTCTGTTAGTGCCAGCAGGGCGTGAACAGCCAGAGAATTCTCACCCATATCTTTAAAGGAGTAGAGGTAAAACTTATTTCAGGGTATTTGGGGAGATTTTCCATTGCACTACATTCATCACAGTATGGGGCAGAACGATGGCACAGTGTTTAGCATTGCTACCTCATAGCACCAGGATCAGGGTTCAATCTGGCCTCGGGTGACTATCCGTGTGGAATTTTCACATTCTTCCCGATCTGCATGGCTTTCCTCCGGGTGCTCCGGTTTCTTTCCACACTCCAAAAATGTGCAGGTTTGGTTGATTGGTCATGCTAAATTGCTCTAAGCGTCAGGGGGATTAGCAGAATAAATATGAGCAACTAACATAAGAACTAAAAGCAGGAGTAGGCCAGCTGGCTCCTCGAACCTGCTCCACCATTTAATAAGATCATGGCTGATATTTTTGTGGATTCAGCTCCACTTTCCTGCCCACTCACCATAATCCTTAATTCTTTTACTGTTCAAAAATTTATCTATCCTTGCCTTAAAAAGCAACAGGACCTGGCAAGATTGTAATCGGTGCAAATATGATGGGCTGAATGGCCTCCTTCGGCACATAAGGGATTCTATGATCAATGATGAATGGTCAGGAATGAGTCAACCAGTGATGTTTCCATAGACAGGATATCATGAATTGAGGATAATTTCCTAATTACTTGCTCTTACGTATTTGGACAGTGTCAAAGTTGAAGTCATCCTTAGTCTTCATATCAGTCTTTGCAAACATAAGCCCTAAACAGGTGACGTGAATTTGTAAACATGGCCCTCTAACTAACCCAAAATGGCATTAAATCTTGGCCACATATCTAGTAACATTTGTGCATTGCAGCAGTAAATATGTATTCAAATTCATCTCCTTCTCCAAATGCCAACTGCCTTTGTGTCTTTATCCTTCCTTCGTTAATAGAAGTCAGCTAATCCTTTGCTTCGACCTGTGGCTCTTAATATATTTAATTTCCATTTAATTCCGAACCTTTGGAATCTCCAGTGAAAGCAGCCACACTGTGAGCAGAAAAGATTACAGCATGTAAGGCCCACAGGCAGGCAGTCTCAGGGCAACTGAAGGTTTTAACAGCAGGTTCCCAACTAAACTGCTGAGGAACACAAAAAGCATTAGCAGCCCATTTTGTATGTACCTGCCATTAAAGTGATTTATCAACAGATCAGCCTGGCTGGTTTAGATATTTTCCTTCAATACAAATATCTGCAAAATAAACAAGACCTGTTGAGTGTCAGCCAATTTTCTGCCTTAGTGCAAGAACATAAGTGTGCCATTAATTAGACAGCTGTGCAAAGGAACAGCTCCTGGCTCCGTAACTGGAAGAACACTTTCCCCTGCCTCATAATAGTCACAGCTTCGCACTTTGCATTATCAGCCTCTTGCTGCGTGCACAGCTCTTACTGACTCATCAAACTTCCTTAGTCAAAGAGAGATTCTATCACATAAATAGCATCTGCCTGCATGGAGTGAGAAACTGGGAGTGGGGGAGGGAGGGTATGGAATGGGGAAAGATAGGAGGAGAGAAAAAGAAAGATGTTGCCTGGTATGGAGGGCAGGTCCTATGAAGAGAGGTTGAAGGATTTGAGGTTGTTTTCGTTAGAAAGGAGGCGGCTAAGGGGGGATCTTATTGAAGCATATAAGATGATTAGAGGTTTGGATAGGGTGGACAGTGATAGCCTTTTTCCTAGGATGGAGAAAGCTAGCACGAGGGGACACAACTTTAAATTAAGGGGTATGAGTTATAGGACGGATATCAGAGGTAGGTTCTTTACTCAAAGAGTGATTAGGGAGTGGAATGCCCTGCCTGCAGCTGTTGTAGATGCGCCAAGTTTGGTGGCGTTTAAGAGGTTAGTTGATAAGTATATGGATGAGAAGGGAATGGTTTAGTTAGGAGGGGCATTGCTTTTTATTTTGGTCGGCACAACATCGAAGGCCGAAGGGCCTGTTCTGTGCTGTATTGTTCTATGTTCTATGTTCTATGTAAGGAGGGAGTAGAGCGATAGACAGAAGGAAAGAAACTAAGAGAGAGAAAAGGACAGGATTCGGACAAACTGATTTTAAACAGAGAATTCAAACAAGGCTGTGGCTGCTTTGGAGAGGGTACAGAAGAGGTTTACCAGGATGTTGCCTGCTCTGGAGGGTATTAGCAAAGAGCAGAGGTTGGATGGCTAAATTCGGTTTGTTCTCACTGGAGATTGAAGGGTAACCTGATAGAAGTTTACAAGATTACGAGTGGTGTGGACAGAGTAGATTGTCAGATGCTGTTTCCTAGGATAGAAAAGTAAAATACTAGGGGGGCAAAGGTTTAAGGTACGTAGGGAAAAGTTTAGAGGAGATGTACGAAGCAAGTTTTTTTGCACAGGGGGTGGTGAATGTCTGGAACGCACTGCCCACAGAGGTGGTGGAAGCAGGTATGATAATGGCATTTAAGGTTCAGCTCGGTCAACACATGAATAGGATGGAAATGGAAGGATACAGACTCCATGAGCACATACTGTTTTAGTTTAGGCAGGCATCATGATTGGCACAGACTTGGAGGACTAAAGGGCCTCTTCCTATACGATACTTTGTTCTTTGTTGAATGTTGCTCTAATTATGATTGAGCCTTTCATTCCGTGAAGTCTATTGTGCTGCCACTTGAACATTTGGTTGTCTGAAGGTTTTTAAGGTCACACCTTTGCAGTGGAGCTTTGCCCAGTGAGAGATGTAAAGATTTTTTTGCCCAATGTGATGCTCCTGAGAGGGAATTGAGAGTCTGTTCACCCTAGGAGCACAAGTTCATAAAACAATTCTAAAATCAGAAGTTTCATATAATGACTCCTCATTTGGAATGGATATTCTCATTGTCCTTTCCCTGCCTTGATAAATCAGGTGGCATAAGCTCCAGGTATATTAGAGGCAGAAACCCTAAATGCTTTTAAAAGCTACCTAGATCTGCACCAGTGCTGTTAGCTATAGGGCTATGGGCTGCATGCAATTACCAAGGGCAGCTGGATGTCCCTGGGTTTGCATTGGACAAGATGGACCAAATGGCTTCATTCTGTGCTGTAACTTTTCCACAGTTCCAAAAGGGACACAGAACCAGGCATGAGTTGTCCATTACTGCTATCTGGCATTCAACTCACATTTAAACCTAACATTTTTTTCTACTTACCAGATGCACCTCCAAGATTCAGTTATTCTTGTCTCTTTAAAGCCTCCTGCAATCCTTTCCCCACCCCTGAACCCATCCTGTTTCACATGGAATTTCTAGCACTGATTCACCAGTGCATGTTCCAATAAACTGATCCCACAATTTTCGAAGAGATCGGCACTGAGCAGGAGAGATACAACTATGGTGTGAATAATCCATGCATTCATGGGGCCAGTGGGGTGGATCCATTCCACTGTGAGAAAATTGTTAAATGCAAGATACAGGGGTTGCTACTGGGAGATGGATTCCATTGCAGTGAGCAATCAGAGCATATTGTTTGCTGAATGTGAAGGGAGGTGGGTGATCATCATCACGTTTCATCAACAGCCTCTTCCAGGTCAGCAGTGACTGAAATGAAAAAAGCTGCGGTGACTCAGCTGACCACCTCTGAAAACAAATGAAACACATTTTTCTCCAAACTCACACACAAGGTCACTGAAGCTGTTATACACACAATAGCACAGTTTTCCCACTGACACATGAATCTAACGGTACCGCTTGCCCACTGACTGAAATCATTAACTGCCGAAAGGCAATGTCACCTCACGCGTACACACATGCACGCACCCACACACAAACGCACCCATGCACACATACACGCATACACCACCTACCTACACACATACACACACACACACACACACACACACACATACACACACACATACATACTCTCACATACAAAGACTAAAGAAATTTGGCATGTCAGCTATAACTCTCAGTAATTTTTATAGATGCACCATAGAAAGCATTCTTTCTGATTGTATCACAGCTTGGTATGGGCTCCTGCTCTGCCCAAGTCGGCAAAGAACAACAAAAGGTCATGAATGTAGCCCAGTCCATCACGCAGAACAGCCTCGCACCTATTGACCTCGTCTACACTTCCCGCTGCCTTGGAAAACAGCCAGCATAATCAAGGACGCCACGCTGGACATTCTCTCTTCCTCCTTCTTCAATCGAGAAAAAGATGCAAAAGTCTGAGATTGTGTACCAACTGACTCAAGAACAGTTTCTTTCCTGCTGCCACAGTCTTTTGAATGGACCTCCGTACCTACGGTGCACTAAGTTGATCTTTCTCTACACTTGCTATAACTGTAACTTAACACTATGCATTCTCTCCTTTCCTTCCCTATTGATGGTATGCTTTGTCTGTATAGCCCGCAAGAAACAATACTTTTTACCGTTTACTAATAAATAATAAGTGAACACACACACACACACAAGAACATAAGAAATAGGAGCAGGAGTAGTCCATCCAGCCCTTCGAACCTGCTCTGCCATTCAATAAGATCATGGCTGATTTGAAGTGGATCAGTTCAACACACACACACACTTTTAATACTTTTCTCTAACACAAGCCTGCACTGAGTGTTTGTCACTTTAATGAGTAGAAAGAACTAGTTCGAAAACAGAAAATGCTGGAAAATCTCAGCAGGTCTGAGAGCATCTATGAAGAGAGAACAGAGCCAATGTTTCAAGCCTCCTTCTGTGCTGCAACTTTTCTGTGGTTCTCAAAGTGGCACTGAACCAGGCATGAATTGTGCATTATTGCCATCTGGCATTCGACTCACACTATGCCGAACATTTTTTCTACTTACCACTTGCACCACCAAGATTCATCTCTTTAAAGCAACACTGCTCTTACCCCTCCACAACCCCTCCTCCACTCACCCTGCCCCCCTCCTCACCAACAACACACCCTTGAACCCATCCTGTTCCACAAATGCTACCTGAATCACCAGTGCATGTTCGATAAACTTATCCTACAGTCTTCAAAAAGATCAGCAATGGGTAGCAGGAACTCAACTGTGGCATAAATGACCCAATGTATTCTTAGGGCCAGTGGGGTGGATGTATTCCACTGTGAGAAAATTAAATATCCAGACTAGAAATATTGGCTCCAATCCCTGCTGCCTGACTTGCTTAGATTTTCCAGTATTTTCTGCCTTTGTTGCAGATGTAGAGATGCTGGCGTTGGACTGGGATAAACTCAGTAAGGTTTTACAACACCAATTTTAAATCCAACCAATTTATTTGATAGTAAATCCACGAGCTTTCGACACTATGTTGTGCCTTCGTCAGGCGAATGCAGTGTTCTGCCTGCATTTGTCTGACGAAGGCACAACATAGTGTCGAAAGCTCGCAGATTTACTATCAAATAAATTGGTTAGATTTAAAATTGGTGTTGTAAAACCTTACTTTGTTTCAGATTCCAGCATCCACAGTATTTTGCTTTTATATAAAGAGCTGGTTTCCTACATTACACTTCCATCCACTTTTCCAAAACAAGCAAAGAGGAAATGTTGGAGCTTAGCTGTCTAACTTGGTGAATTAAAGGAAATATATTTTCATTTTTTAAACTTCAACCCATGACAAGGGCACCCAAACCAGTTTCTTAGATTGAAAAGCACAATACTGCAATGTTGGAAATCTGCATTTAAAACAGAAAATGCAGGGATACTCAGCAACTCTGATGAAAGGGCATGAAGCTGTTCCTCTCTCCACAAATGCTGCCAGACCTGCTGAGTATTTCATATTTTCTGTTTATTCCTACTTTTTAGACAATTGAATCATATGATGTGTGAGGACTCTGATTTCTTTCTCACACATGCATATCTTGTCTTGCATGTTGTGTGCATATCTGACTATCATTGTCTCCAAGATCCTTGTGGTGCAGAGAGAGGCCACGAGGCCCATCGAGCCTACACAGTGAACGATCCCATTCAGGCCCTATTCTCGTAACACCACATATTTACCCTGCTAATCACCCTGATACCAATTTAACATGGCCAACCAACCTAACCCGCACATCTTTGGACTGTGGGAGGAAACCAGAGCACGCGGAGGAAACCTACACATAGGGAGAATGTGCAAACCCCACGAGGCTGGAATCGAACCCGTGTCCATGGTACTATGAGACAGCAGTACTAACCACTGTGCCGTTGTACTGCCCTAATACATAAAGGGGTAGTTAAGTATGCCAAAAAAGAGGGGAAAATGTTCAATTCATAAGATATTGATTTCTTTTAGCTTCCATTATGTCAACAAAAGTTCAATGAGCCTGTTGGTTAAAGGTCAAAGGGAACAGGCCGTGGTGTGGGCAGTACAATACGAAACAATCATCTGGTACTTTATGGAAGACTAGTGATTTTGTTGTTGTAACTCAAGACTTGACAACAAATCCCAGTCTGCCTCACAGCTCCAGATACATACATCTGACTGAAGAAACCAAAGCTCAAATTTCTTCACAATCTTTGCTTCTGTTCCTGGAATCCAGATGGCTCCAGAGCTCAAAGTTAAGCAAAAGAAAGAAGTCAGTTTCCATCTGAATGAAGATTTCATCTGAAATTGCATGCTAGCAGCAATTCCTTTCAAGAAACATAGAACCAGCAGCAGGAGTAGGCCATTCGACTCTTCAAGCCTGCTCCACCATTCATTTTGATCATGATTGATCATCAAATTTAATATGCTGATTCCCCCTTCCCCCTTGATATTTTTAGCCCCAAGAGTTATACTTTGGCCTCAACACTTTCTATAATAATGAATTCCACACATTCACCACTTTGAGTAAAGAAATTTCTCCTCACCTCAGTTCTAAAAGTTCTAAAAAGTTCTTTAACCTCAAACTATGATCCCTAGTTCTAGACTCGCTTACCATTGGGAATGTTCTTTCTGAATTTGTCCTGGCTAACCATGTTAGAATTTCATAAGTTTCTATGAGATCACTTCGCCTAAACTCCAGTGAATATAATCCACTTAGTCGCTCCTCATATGATAGACCTGCCATCTCAGGAATCAGCCTGGTAAACCATAGCTGCACATTGTCCATAGTAAGGACATCCTTCCTCAGGTAAGGACACCAAAAATGTACACAATACTCCCAGTGTGGCCTCACCAATATCCTATACAATTGCATCAAAACATCCCTATCCCAATATTCAAATTTCACTCGCCATGAAGGCCAACATAGCATTTGCCTTCTTCACTGCCTGCTGTATCTGTACTTTTGGCAACTGATTTCTTATTCTTTACATGCTGTCAACTTGGTTCAACTGGGAGCACTCTTCCCTCAAGGGCAAAATTAACGATTTGAGCTCATTCCAAAGTAGATCATCTAAGTTAACAGTCAAGTGCAATAATTGGGGAAAAATAGTATGATCTCTCCAGGGTTAAGAGTACAGCATTATACAGCACTTTTTCACAAGTCAGATTAAACCAAGTTACATGTTAAAAGGCAAAAGGAGAAGATGATCAGTTGGTTTTTCTGAAAGATGAGATCAAAAGGATCAAGGCACCCTTTACAAGTCATCACATTAATTAGATACATCAGACACCTCGTTGTTCCATGGATGAGTTATTTATTCTGATTTCCCTGCCTTTTCTCCATACCCTTCCATAACATCCTTTTTCAAATTGCCAATTTCATTTTAACTAATATATGGTCTTTGCTTCTGTAGCCACAAGTGATAAAACATTCATTTATTATTGTCACCTGTATTGGGATACAGTGAAAAGTATTCTTTCTTGCGGCACTATATAGACAAAACATATTGTACATAGTGTACATACAGGAGAAGGAAAGAGAGAAAGCAAGGAGAGTGCAGAATATAGTAGGCCCATTCAAAAGTCTGATAGCAGCAGGGAAGAAGCTGTTCTTATGTTGATTGATATGTGATCTCAAACTTTTGTATCTTTTTCCCGAAGGAAGAAGGTGGGATAGAGAATGTCCGGGCTGCATGCGGTCTTTGACTATGTTGGCTTCTTTTTCAAGGCAGCGGGGAATGTAGACAAAATCAACGAGTGTGAGGCTGGTTTTAGTGATGGACTGGGCTTTGCTGACAACCCTTTATAGTTTCTTTCTGTCTTGGTCAGAGAGTAGCTGTACCAAGCTGTGATACATCCGGAAAGGATGCTTTCTGTGCTGCATCTGTTCTAATAATCATAAATTTTAAAACCATTTTTTTAACTTCCTCTTTCCTTCTTCTCATGATAGTCCTGCATTTGTGACTGTTTATTACCAAATTTACTCTCCCTGGAAACAAGTTTTCATTATTTACACTCTCGAAATCTTTTTGTCATTTGGAAAATCTCAAACAAATGTCCCTTTAATCTTCTTCTGTTTCAGGAGACCAAAATACTTATTGAGCCTTTCTTCATAACGATTACCTTTCATCCTTGGTGTAATCTTTATGAATCTGCACCGTCTCCTTTTGTATGGCTGTAATATTCTCCTTCTAATCAACGACCTAAAATACAAACAATCATTCAACAAGTCAAATAAATATCTCGTAAAAATTAAACATTGTATCTTTTTCTATTGTGTTCAATATGTAGAAGACCCTGAAATCCACTTCCCTTTTCTCCCTTAAGCCCTAAAGGATTTGTATATTTGCATTGTGAGGTCAGTCTGTTCCTTTGTCTGACGTATGCTTCCTTGCACCATACCTTTTCCCAAAATGTAGTGTCATATTTCTACGTCCACCACTCATCTGCTTACTCTGCTAGACTGTCTGCCTCTAATCACCAGCATTCTTCCTCATGCTTTTCTGTGTCCCTGAAATTACCAAAAGTGTGCAGGTTATGTTGATTGGCTAAATTTGCCCCTTAGTGCCTGAAGATTTGTAGGTTTGAGGGATTGTCGGCCTAAATATGCGGGGTTTCAGGCTAAGCCTGGGTAAGAGCCATTGATGGGCTAGATACCAACCACATGCTTTACAACAATTCTCTTACCAGATCATTTCTGTGAATTAATTTGTGGTGGCATAAATGTTTAGGACTCATTACTAGCTCTGTTTCACTATTGAAAAACGGTCTGTTTGCCATGGCTCACTGATTTCTGTCAGACAAGCAAAATGGATATTGACTAATTTCAGCATCATGGAATCCCTACCGTGCAGAAGAAGGTCATTTGGCCCATCGAGTCTACACTGACCCTTACCCAGACTAACCCCGAAATCTCACATATTCACCCTGCTATTCTCCCTAAACTGTAAATCTTGGGACATAAAGAACAAGACATTGTTCTTTAACGCCAGCATCTCCACATCAGAATTCCTATCCAAGATTTAATTTTGTAAACTCTCTTTACAGGTAAAGGAAAGGTTTGCAGATGCAAAATTCAAGACAAACATCTTGGCTTGAGTTACTCAATTGTGTTAATATCTAATATTGAATTAAGGGGCAAATTTAGCCTGGCCAATCAATATAACCTGCATATCTTAGGCAAAAGGAAAATACTGTGGATGCTGGAATCTGAAACAAAAACAGAATATGTCAGAAAATCTCAACAGGTCTGACAGTGGAGAAAGAATAGAGCCAGCGTTTCGAGCCTAAGATGATCATTCAATGAAGGGTCATCCAGACATTGTCTCTATTCTCTTCACACAGATGCTGTCAGACCTGCTAAGATTTTCCAGCATTTCTGTTTTTGCTGCATATCTTTGGAGTGTGGGAGGAGACTGGAGCACCCGGAGAAAACCCATGCAGACACGGGGAGAAGATGCAAACTCCACACAGACAGTCACCCAAGGCTGGAATCTAGGTCCCAGGTACTGTGAGGCAGCAATGCTAAATATAAGGTGACAGGGTGGGGGAGTCGGGGGCAATTGATGGAGTGGTTGACTAGTAATCCAGAGAGCCATGGAATGGACCTGGGTTCAAGTCCTATCATGGCAGAATTCAGTTAAAAAACTTGAGTTGGCATCTTGTGATTCTTTCTTGTGGGGCCCCATCTGGTTCATTGGTGTCCTGAGAGTATCTGACAGACTTGTCTGATCCACATGTGACAAGGGTAATTAGGGACGGATCAGTTAGTGATGACCTCATCCAATGGATACTAAATAACAATAAGGTGAATGAAAAAGATGGTAGCAAGATTCTTAAAGAGTGTGGATGAATAGAGTGAAAAGGAATTATTAAGCAAACAGTTAAGTCCAGAGCTAAGAATGTGAATGAGCTGAAAAGCAAACAAACAAAAGAGACAGAAGAACTTACAAAAAACATTTTGTTCTTGTATTTCATACCTAAATCTCCAAGAAAAATTAGCAAATGCCTTTCACGAGACATCTTCTTTCGTTGTCAAAAGCTTGACAATCATTTTAGAGTCAGTTCTTTTTTGATTTTAAAATTGGTGTGTTTGAAAATTGGTTCATTTTGCAAAAGATGTCCTCTTTTCCGTTCTACTTTAGAACAGTCGTTTCATTCGAAAGGAGTTACTTTAAAGATATAATTGGCTTATTTTAAAGTTGATGTAATTTTCCATTCAAAAATGTTCCAGCTCTTCAGTTTACTGCTTAACTGCAGAAATGTCACGTATTCCACTCACCCACGACTCTTTGTACCTTGTACACAGATACCGCCTTTCCAGACATTTTTGCTCAAACGTGTAAATTGCTGGATCCAACTCATAGATTTGCAGAATGTTATAGCACGGAAGAAGGCCATTCAGCCCACCATGCCTGATTCAATTCTTTCAAAAAACTGTCCAATTAGTCTTATTGCCCTGCTCTTTTGCTATAGCCCTGGAAATGATTTTTTTTCTCAAATACTTATCCACTGCTTTAATCTAATGTGATGGAGGGTGGAATTGGCCAAGTTTAATTCCTATTCCAAGCCTGATGTTGATAATTGGTATACAATCTATTATGGGGACATCACTGACAAGATTGATTCTATCCTCCACCCGTGTCCATATCTATTCACATCCAATAAAAATAACTGGATAGTTCTCTATCCAGAGCAGTACCTAGTTGATATGTCTTTTCCATGAATACTTAAACCAATTGTATGGTCTTTCCTGGAACCTGTTGTGACACAGCACAAATGGGGAATTCAAATGTCAACCCAAAGGTCTTAGGGTTCAAAGGTCAAAGGTCTTAGGACTCAGTGCCGGGGCCCTTGCTGTTTGTTGTACATATTTATGATGTAGTCTTAAATGCGGGTGACATGATTGAGAAACATGCAGTGAGGAGGCGATGGCCTAGTGGTATTATCACTATACTATTAATCCAGAAACTCAGCTAATGTTTTGGATTCAAATCCTGCCACAGCACATGGTAGAATTTGAATCCAATAACAATATCTGAAATTAAGAATCTACTGATGACCATGAAATTATTGTTGGAAAAACCCATCTGGTTCACTAATGTCTTTTGGGGAAGGAAGTCTGTTGTTCTTATCCTGGTCTGGCCTACATGTCACTCCAGAGCCGCAGCATTGTGATTGACTTTCATCTGCTCTCTGAAATAGCCTAACAATTCAAAGGCAAATAGTGATGGACAATAAATGCTGGCCATGCAGCGATGCCCATGTCCCAGGAATAAAAAAAGACACAAAAATTGGTTGTGTAGTTGATAGTGAAGAGGACAGGCTCCAGTCTGATATGAATGGTTTGGTTGAGTGGGCAGAGAAATGGCAAGTAGAATTCAATCTGGAGAAAAAGTTAAAGTTTGTTCATTGTTATTAGTATCATAAGTAGGCTTACATTAACACTGCAATGAAGTTACTGTGAAAATCCCTTGTCCCCTAGCAGCTCTTTGGGTACACTGAGGGAGAATTTGGCATTGCCAATGCCAACATGTCTTTCAGACTGTGGGAGGAAACTGGAGCACCTGGAGGAAACCTGCACAAACGTGGGGACTCCAAGCAGGCAGTGACCCAAACTGGGAATCAAACATCTCCCTCATGGTGCCTCACAGTGCCAGGGGAAAGAAAGCAAGGGAATACTCAACAAATGGGAAGATAATGAAAGAGACCAGGTGGTCAAGAAAACATATGGAATGCTTTCCTCTAATGGGCAAAGTATCAAATATAGAAGCAGGGATGTAATGATGGAATTGTATAAAATATTGGTTCAGCCACAGCTGGAGTTTGTGTGCAGTTCTGGTCACCACATTACAGGAAGAACATATTTGCTCAAGAATGTTGCCAGGGCTTGTAAAATTGCAGCTATGTAGGCAGATTGGATAGACTGGGAGTGGTTTCCTTAGAACAGAGGATGCTGAGGGGTGAGCATTTTATGTACAAAATTATGTGGGGCCAAGGTAAGTAAACAGGAAAGACTTGTTTCCACTAGTGGAGGGGTCAACTATCTGGGGGCAAAGACTGAAGGTGATTGGCAGAAGGATTAGAGTGGACATAAGGAAAAACATCTTCACCCAGAGGGTAGTGGGGGTCTGGAATTCATTGCCTAAGTTGGTAGGTAAGGCTCATTTTAAAGATTCCTGGATCTTCACCTGAAGTGTTATAGGGGTCAGGTGGAAAAAGGGACTAAAATGAGCAGCTAGTTTCTTCTTTGTTCTTTTGTCAGAGGCTGAATATCCTCAAATTGTGCCATAACTTTAATCTATTCTATAGTTCAAGCCTCATTAATGAACGCATAATCTAAACAAATACTGAAACAGTACTGCAATATCAGAACTGAGGTAGCAATAAACTCAGGTTTGTGGGTTCAAGTGGGCTTTTTTTTTTATTTTTATTCGAATCCAAGAAAGCAAATTCAATTTGATTCCAATTCAAGATCCCGACAAGAAAGACAAACAAGATCTAAGCTGACAAGATGAGGTATCTTTGTCTTGACCTGATGCTGATCTTAGCCAAAGGCCAATCTGGTTCAAGTAGACAAAATAAATCCCAGAGTTTATCTGCTGTCCTTGTCAACATTACTCCACCATCCAACACCACCATTGTCAGCTTAATTCATCAGCCATCTAATCTGCATTGTATGGGAATTGACTATTTCAAATTGCTGCCATATTTTGCTACCTAGCTTTTCAAATGTAATGCATCAATTGTTAAGTGGCTTGGGTCAACCTAGGATATTTTCACATCTCCCCATTGCCCTACCCCTCCTATCTTTGCAACCGCTTCCATAGAAAAATAGAATTCTACAGTGTAGAAGGAGACCATTCAGCTCATTGAGTCTGCACCAACCGCAATCCCACTCAGGCCCTATCCCCATAACTTCATGGATTTACCCTAGCTAGTCCTCCTGACACTAAGGGGCAATTTAACATACTCAATCCACCTAACCCACACATCTTTGTGGGTGAAACCAAAGCACTGGAGGAAACCCATGCAGACATGGGGAGAACATGTAAACTTCGCATAAACAGTAACCTTAGGCAGGAATTGAATCCAGGTCCCTGGTGCTGTAAGGTACCTTCCAAGATCTCTGCTTTCTTCAAATCTGGCAAGGGCATATCTCTGATTTTTATTGCTCCATCAGCTGGAGCCTTGTCTTCAGCTGGAATTCCTGTTCTAACTTATCCAACTTTTACTCTGCCTTTAAGACTCTCCTTAAAACTCACCTCTTTGATGAAGGTTTTTTCACCTTCACAAGTACCTCCTTATGTAGCTCAGTGCAGATTTTGTTGAAATTGCTCCTGTGAGATGCTTTTGGACATTATATTATGTTGTAGGTACTATATAAATGCAAGCTTTTCATTGTATTCATGGATCAATACCCTATCAGGTGGTGCATTTGCTACTTTCAGTAAAGTATATATATCCCAGGAAATTTTTAGCTGGAGATGTGTCACATGTTTACCCTTTCACCAAGCTGTTTTTAAATTAACAACAGAAAAAAATTTATAGCAATTGAGTTGAAAGCACCTTCTATCTAAAAGCCTTTTGATGATCAAATGGAGCTGCTCAGTAGAATTGAGAGACATTCTCTCAAGTTAAGAGCTTGCCATGGGCAGCAAGGTGGCACAGTGGACAGCATTGCTGCATTATAGGGACCTGAGTTCAATTCCCGGTTTGAGTCACTGGCTGTGCGGAGCCTGCACCTTCTCCCCATGTCAGTGTGGGTTTCCTCCAGGTGCTCCACTGTCCTCCCACAGTCTGAAAGATGTGCTGCTAAATTTTCCCTCAGGGCACCCGAATAGGTGCCAGAGTGTGGCGACTCGGGATTTTCACAGTCACTTAATTGCAATGTTAATGTAAGCCTATTTGCGACACTAATAAGTAAACTTTAAAAAATGTACAACCTGGTGATTGTGGAACCCATCAGAGTGGGCATTATGGTAGGGGGATGGCGGTGGGGTGGCACCAGAGAATTGGGCATGGGAATAACTGGTATTGTATTCCCAACGTCAGGAAAATTGTTCCCAATTAAGTTGAGAGTGGGCAGGGTCTGATGCTGGAAGGTAATTAAGCTAATCCGTAAGCCACTTAAGCACCATTATCCCTCAGCCCATTGGAATGTAATGGTGGCTCAGGGATTAGTTGGGAGTGGCATGGCTCCTGAAGGCTGACTACATCGCTCGCTGGGGTCCGGGAATCCAACAACGATCCTGGGAAGGCAACGCCTACTGTTTTATCACTAGACTATTAATCCAGAAACTCAGCTTATGTTCTGGGGACCCGGGTTCAAAACCCGGCAAGGCCAATGATGGTGGGATTTGAACTCAATAAAAAAAATCTGGAATTAAGAATCTACTGATGACCGTGAAGCCGTTGTCGATTGTCATAAAAATCCATCTTGTTCGCTAACATCCTTCACGGAAGGAAATCTGCCACCCTTATTTGGTCTGGCCTATATGGGACTCCAGAGCCACAACAGGTTGAACCTCAACTGCCCTGGAGCAATTAGGGATTGGCAATAAATGCTGGGCTAGCCACTGTCGTCCATATCCCACGAATGAAAAAAATCCTGGTGAAATCTCTGCAACGATACCAAGAGCAGCCACTGCTCATAGAGAGCTTCAGGTCTTTGACTGGTCAGCAGGCAGGTTGTCCACCACTGGGGTCCTAAATCCCAGGGATGGCCTGATGGTGGCCAGTTAAATGCCTGCTGGGCTTCCCTCATGGAAGTAACGTCTTGACCTGAGTTGGGAATATGAAATCCAATCCAATATGTCAGACCTGAAGTGGTTAACTCCCCGATCTCCCTTGTAACTTCATGTCACGCACAGTGCTGCAATATCTCTCCATCTCCCACTCCCTTCCTTAAAAAAGCTGCCAAATTTGCACCATCAAACAAAAGAAACATATTAACTGTTCAAACACTGTAATTAAAAATGATGTAATGGATTTATTCTGCATCATGAGATGGAAGCAGCAAGCTGCATTCAGCATGAATGCGAGAGACAAATGAGTTCTTTTCATTTCTTTAGAAAAAAACATAGAAAATAAGGGCAGGAGGAGGCCATTCGGCCCTTTGAGCCTGCACCACCATTCAATATGATCATGGCTGATCATGCACTTTCAGTATCCCACTCCTGCTTTCTCTCCATATCCCTTCATCCCTTTAGCTGCAAGAGCCTCATCCAGTTCTCTCTTGAACATATCCAACAAACTGGCCCCAACAGCTTTCTGTGATAGAGAATTCCACAGGTTCACAACTCTCTGAATGAAGAAGTTCTTCCTCATCACACTCCTGAATGGCTTACCTCTTATTCTTAGACTGTGTGTCTCTCTCCATCTACCTCTCTTCCTCTGTCTATAATTCTCTTATATTCTTCCTGTTTTCTTTGTCATTCTCTCTCATTGATTCATCTGTCTCCTGTTTCTTTCTCACCTTTTTTTTTCTGTTTGCTCTCTCTTCCATGACGGTCTTCTATCTTGCCGTTTTTGCAACTGTTTGACGAAGTGTTAGATCTGTCAGTCTTTAACTGTGTAACTTAAATTTTTCACGGTTTAGGCTTCATTGGAGGTCTTGCAGAAATTTGCGCAATTTATTCGAAAATAAAAGATGAGAGGCAGCAAGCTAGCTGATATGATGCAGGGACATGCTTCTCACCAGATTGCTCAGTGCTGTGTGTTTTTTTTTACCCTGAAGAATTACTCTTTGTGTCAAAGGAGCTACTGAGCAGCAACCCTATTAGATCCGTCTAAATTATTAACCAGTAATTGTCCTGCATCTGTTCATAGTGGGGAATCAAACATGAAGTAAACGCAGTATCCAAGCAGCATCTCAGCCTATTGATATGTATCTGATGAAGCTTCTTGGTGGTTCTTAAGTGAGGGATGTTAAAGCTAGAAACAGAAATTGACTGCGATTTTCCAACCTCACCACGTATGGCACAGATCATGCTAACCCTGTGCGAGCCTAAAAACAGGTTTTGCCTTGGCACCTAATGGTTTGCAATCATACTGGTTCCTTTCTGCTGGCACAAACTGGGTCACACCCAGAGAGGGAATGATACTGATTAGTTCATTTAAAGCAACATTAAGGTATATTTAGCCCATTTGACACAGGATTCTCCTCCCCCCCGAGATCCTCCAACCCTTAGGTGCAGCCAGCAGAGACCAGGTGACAATGCCAGGGGCTCAGAAGCCATTGAAACTCCTGGGTAGCTGGGGACTTGGCTGACCAGTGCCAGCCAGGCACTCTGGCAGTGCTAACCAGGCACCCTGGCAGTGCTAACTAAGCACCCTGGCAGTGCCAACCAGGCACCCTGGCAGTTCCAGTTGGGCACTGCCAGTGCATTCGGGGTAATGTAAAGAGATAGAGCCCTTTATTGAGGAGGAGGGAGGACCAATCAGAACACCAGCAGCTTTCATAGAGGTGGATATGGCAGTTTGTGAGTCATGGTTTAAATATTTTACACAAAGCACTTGTCAACATGCTGCTGAGGTGAAGATACAGATGATGGCAGAATAAAATGGCTGAGTGAAAAGATTGAGGGAACCAATACCATTTTATTCTGCCGTCATCTGTGTCTTCACCTCAGCAGCACATTGACAAGTGCTTTGTGTAAAATATTTAAACCATGACTCACAAACTGCCATATCCACCTCTATGAAAGTTGCTGGTGTTCTGATTGGCCCTCCCTCCTCCTCAATAAAGGGCTCTATCTCTATCTCCAAGTATGCTTTTAGCAAGTTTTTAGCAAGTATCTCTCTGGAGAAAAGTTTAGGACCTGGCCACATTTGCAGATTTCTTGGCCACAGTTAAAAAAAAGTGTCTAAAATCTAATTTACCTCTAAAAATTATGATGGAAAGCTCAGTGGCACAGTAGTTGCTGCCTGGATTTGATTCCCAGCTTGAGTCAATGTCTGTGTGGAGTTTGCACATTCTCCCCATATTTGCATGGGTTTCCTCTGGTTCCCCACCACCTCCCCCCCTCGCCCCCCGTAGTCCAAAGATTGGTGAGTTAGGTAGATTGGTCATGCTAAATTGCCCCTTACTGTCAGGGGAACTAGCTAGGGTAAATGCATGGGGTTATGGGGATCGGGCCTGGGTGAGATTGTGGTCAGTGCAGGCTTGATAGGCCGAATGGCCTCTTTCTGCACTATACCTGAATAGACACAGTAAGTGTTTTGAAAGATCACAGCAAGTTAAATGCAGCTGAGCTTTGGCAGCACATTGTGTGTTAAGTCCTTCACATGACATGTATGTCACTGACAAGGCACTGGTGAGGCTATCATGTATTGCTCATTCCTAATTGCCCTTGAGGAGTTGTTAGTGAGGAGTCATTGAGCATTGTACAGTCAACCACATTATTGTGGATCTAGAGCTATATAGAGGTCAGAAGGGTTAGAGGGACAGATCCCCACTCCAAAAGGACATTAGTGAACCGGTTGGGTTTTTTTAATACTAGCTGTCAGACAAGACTGATTTTGCTTATTTAAATTTCTCAGTTGTTGTGATGGGATTTGAACTCATGCTCCCAGATCATTAAGCAGGGTCTCTGAATTATTAGTCCAGTAACAAAACCATATTTTGTCAGATGCTGCACTTGATATAACAGGACTTATTTATTTATTTATTCATGGGATATGGGCTTCACTGGCTGGCCAGCATTTATTACCCATGCCCAGTTACCCTGGAAGAGTAGCTGAGAGTCAACCACATTGCTGTGAATCTGGAGTCACCATGTAGGCCGGATCAGGTAAAGGTGGCAGATTTCCTTCCCTAAAGGAAATTAGTGAACCAAATGAGTTTTTCCTGACAATCCCGCTACCTCAGCAAAGCAGAGAGCGCAATTAGGGGCCCCACATAACCCAGACATTCTGTCTTCCACCTTCTTCTGTTGGGAAAAAGATACAAAAGTCTGAGGTCACATACCAACCAATTCAAGAACAGCTTCTTCCCAGCTGCCATCAGACTTTTGAATGGACCTACCTTGCATTAAGTTAATCTTTTTCTATACCCTAGCTATGACTATAACACTACATTCTGTACTCTTTTCCTTCTCTATGAATGGTATCTGTATCTATATAGCATGCAAGGAACAATACTTTTCACTGTATGCTAATACACATGGCAATAATAAATCAAATCAATTGACAATGGTTTCATGGTCATCAGTGGATTCTTAATACCAGATTTTTTTAATTGAATTCAAATTACATCAGCTGCCATGGCAGGATTCGAACACCAGTCCCCAGAACATGGGCCAAGTTTCTGGATTAATAGCCTAGCAATAATATCACTCAGCTAGCCCCTCCCATATTATGCAGAACATCAGCTCCAATAGAAATGCAGAAATTGTGAGCATCGACTCATTTTCACAATGGAACTTTCCAGATGCAGGGGGAGAGAAACATAAATTGTGTCAGCAGGCCTTACCAGCAGACAACGAACAAGGCTTGAACAAAAACTTGTCAAACTAACTTCATATTTCTCAAAAGCATTGACACAAAATAAGCACTTCTGCAATTTGTTGAGGTAGAAATAATTCGTTGGTGAGGTGACCAAGCTTTTAGTTTAGTGGACGTTACAGTGGTTAGCACTGCTGCCTCTCAATTCCAGGATTTCTGGCTTGGGTTATTGTCTGTGTGGAGTCTGCACATTCTCCCCATGTCTGCTTAGGTTTCTTCCGGGTACTCCAATTTCCTTCAACAATCTGGATGACGTGCTGGTCAGATGCATTAGTCATGCTAAATTCTCCCTCAGTTTACCCAAACAGGCACCGGAGAGTGGCAACTAGAGGATTTTCACAGAACTTCTTTGCAGTGTTAATGTAAGCCTACTTATGACACTAATGAGTAAACTAAACTACAAGTTACTTTACAGTTCCATGGAAGGTTATTTTACTGGTTATGCTTATGATTTGAATGTACATCAGAAAGGCAGAAATCTAGTTGACTGTTGCTGCTCATATTTATAATATTCAATCGTCTAGTTAGTAAAACATGAATCTGCAAACACTGGGTGCAATTCACCCATCCTGCTGCACTAATTTTGTTCAGTGCAGCGGGCCGGGAGAATCTTGTGATGGATAATGTGTGGGATTCGCGCATGTGTTCCTGTGTGTTCCCAACTCCCAGCACCAGATTTCCAACAATGTCTGCTCCATGTTGGAAATTGATGGAAAAGTGCGGAAGCGATTTTAATATTCTTCATTTGATCTAAATGCAATTAGTGGACCCGGCACTGAAGTCTCCGGGCTCGCTAATATCTCCCACCCTGACAGAGTGTTTCTCTCCAGTTTTACAGTATTTCCCCACTTTCAGGGAACTAGTGACCCAACACCGTTGGAGTGAAGGGGGAGGGGGAGCAATTGGGGCCCCACAGAGGGTTGAGCAGCAGTGGAGTGCCCTACAGGCATTAGCATCCTGGCAGTCCCAGCCTATGCCCCTAGCTTTGCCCAATGAACAAAATGCCAATCCCCCTGGGCACCTTGGCATTGCCCAAAGGGCATGGGGCAGTGCCAAGGGGTGAGAAATATGGGAGCATGGCCTGATAGGGGCAATCGTCAGGGATCCCACTGCTACCCTGCCATTGGGATCGGTGAGAGAAGGAGGGAGACAAGCGATCTGGGAGGGCTGTAGGGAGGTGTCAACTGCGGGATGGGATTAGTTAGCAACTGAGCTGGCCAACAAAGAGGGAGGCTGTCAGTGTGAAGCCACTGCATGTACACCAACCTTGGCACTCACAGATTGGCGAACACGCAATGGCCCACTCAATGTGCCGATTTCAGCCTCTCCAGTGGGAATAGGCCCAGCTCCATAGTTTTTAATGATATTCAGGCTGGTGGCATCTGCAGTGCTCAGAGTGTGTAAGATTCTTCTCTGAACTCCCACTGAGAAAAAAACAGCATGAATTACTCCACTTTTCACGTGAATTTGACACTTAGAAAAATTTTTGGAGATTTCCGGCTTCTGTGTCAGCTGTCCCTGCCCAAGAGCAACATATTTCTTCCTTATTAATCATTCCTTCCAAGTACTTCCTCTTAGAGTACTCCGGAGTGACCACATTTTTCTCCATTATGTCTCCCCAGGACTCAAAGCTGAGTTGAAATATAATCTGCAGTGGAGGAATTTTCACCTTCTCTGCTGCCCTGAAGATAACTTGTTTGAAATCCCACAAGCTGCTGAATCCAGATAGGATGCACAAGTTTTTATCTAGGATTGTCACTGGGCTTTGTGTTGGCTCACTCACATCCAGCCCAATGGAAAAAGACCACCAGTACTATGCAAGGTGTTGATTGGAAAACCGGTTAATTTAGACCTAGCCTGTTGGAAAAGGAAGATCTTGGTTATGATTCCCAAATTCACTGTGTTAACTACCTCAGGAAGAAATCCCACAATACCAGTTTAACGTCCAACAAGTTTATTTGTGGAGTTCTAATCACACACAGGGCACAAAGACACAAACTCAATTTATAAATATAATAATTGGAATGTGAGTCTTCACAGCTAATCAATTCTTAAAGGTACAGACAATGTGAGTGGAGAGAGCTTTAAGTGCAGGTTAAAGAGATGTGTATTATTTCCAGACAAGATTTACCCCAGTCCAACGCCAGCATCTCCACATCTTAACTACCTCAGGCAGATCAGAGGAGGGGTGGAACAATCAACTTAACTGCCCCTATGTTAAGCTTTCATTGCTAATTGTATCCACTGATTTTTGCTGCAACATTGCCATATGTCCACATTGGGAATTGTATTTGCTCAATAGTAAACAATCATCCAGTACTCAAAATCAAAAGTAATGTCAGAAGATTGGCTTCTTGGGTAAGTTTACCAGAGGTGATTGTGTCTTTTTTTTATTTTTTAGTGCCACAAGTAGACTTATATTAATACTGTAATGAAGTTACTGTGAAATCCTCCAGTTGCTACACTCCAGCGCCTGTTCGGGTACACTGAGGGAGAATTTAGCATGGCCAATGCACCTAATAAGCACATCTTTCAGGCTTTGGGAGAAAACCGGATCACCCAGAGGAAACACACGCAGACATGGGGAGAACGTGCAGACTCCACATAGACAGTAACTGAAGCTGGGAATCAAATCCAAGTCCCTGGCCCTGTAAGGTAGCAGTGCCAAGCAATGTGCTATCATGTCACCCTACCAATGTGCCACTGTGCAACCTGTGGATCTGTACCCAACTAATAATAAGATCCCTTCTGGAGAACACTTCTTTTTAAAGTTATATAACCATCCAATAACTGTTGGAAAACAAGCTCATTTTTAAACTATTATTTATTTCCAAAAACAGAATTATGATTATCTTGAATGTTTCTTCTTTAAAATGTGTTTTTTTCCACATCAGCTCAATGCAGAATTACTGCTGATATGTTAGCATGACACTTGGAGTGATGAAGATCTCATCTCAACCTGCTTTAAGAACCTGATGCAAGCTGAATTTGGAGCAGTTGTGATCCAATTTTTAGTAAGAATGTGAGTTCCGGGTCCCTTATTTGGCATTAATTTGTCAACCATAATAATATGGAAAGAGAACCCATGAATGAAATAAAACGTTTTTTTTTGTGTTGAGGCATGGTATAGAGGGAATTTTATTCTGCAGCTAACACATGCCGATCTTGACCTGTGAGTGCTTCAAGGAAAGTATAGATGCTTTACTGCACACCTAAACCATGTTGTAACTAACCTAGAAGTGCTTGATGTTGACATTGTCTGAAATGGAAGTCTTCCACTCTCCTGCCCTAATGTCTTTCACTTATTAAATACACACACACCACATACACCAAAGATTGCAGCGATAACAGAGTCAGCAAACAAAGAACTAAGGAATTCACTTTATTTTCATTTTAAGTGAAGGTACAGAGAACTATCTCTTCATTAATCAAACAGTGTGCCTTGCAGGAGCAGAGATCATTAATGACAATTGGCGCATAGGGTGAGCAAAAGAGTAATTTGACTAGTCAACGGATAGAAGATTTTTCAATGCTCTCGCTCAGTCCACAGTCAAGCGATGGATCTCTCGAACATTGTGATATTTTCTTTTTGTGAAGCAAGCATTTGACTTTCTGTTCTTCAACTAACAAATTTCTGAATTTAAAAATTCACACAAAAAGTCTCAAGCTGTGTAACTGATTCTCACATTTATATGTGTATGAATTCTATGCGTGTTGAAGTGACGATTATCTATGGATGGAGCAATTTTCCATTTTGCTCTCAGAAATAGCAGCGTACACTCCTCAATGTCAAACACACCACAGCTTTCTCACGATGTTTTTACAATATGCCTCAATCTTATTTTTCTTCACAGAAATTGTTTCTCCGCAGTGACCTGTGTAAAAATAATTAAGTGTACCTCTTAACCTGCAAGGAAGACAATCTCTGGTTAACAATAAGACTGGATGTTTTCTACTTAACTTTTAGAAGAATACATGATTCTTTCTTTTAGTGTTTTGTTTTTTGCAACTTATTGTTGGTTCAGATCAGAAACTCTAAATTGATCCAAAAGCCTGCCTGGATCATAAATTTTCCATCTTGAATTTAGCTAGAATAAGCATGATAGGTTTTACTTCAGGTATGATTTAAATTATCTACCAGGGAGCTTTTATCCAACAAAGTTTTTTTAAGAATATAGTTAACATGTACAGAAAGAAAAATAGTAATAACTTTTATCAATTACAAATGAAAGAATCACAATAATGTATAATCCTTAACAAATATATCTAAGATGTTCCAATCAAACCAATCCCATAAACAAAACCCTTCCATGGGTTTAACACACCAAAGACTAATGTTCACATGATACTGGAACTGAGTCCTTTGGATGAATGGTGCAGTTCTCCTGATACACTCAGAACAGCTTCCCAGAACACCAGGGAGAGATTCTGGTTAAACCACCAGCAGCAGATTTTCTACTCCAGGTTTTCTACTTCAGCTAAACAGCAGAATTTTTCAAAACTGGGGGGAGGGGAGGGGGGAGGGGGGGGAGGGTTGGGGTGTAGGGGGAGGGGGGAGAGAGAGAGAGACTTTCTAGATTGATGTTCTTTCTAAAACTAAAAGCCTGCTGCTCAGAACTGAAAATGAAAGAGCTCTTGTCACCTGACCTACAAACATTCTTCCTCCTGACAACATTGGGTCATAAAACTAATTCCTAAAGTAAAAATAAGCAACCCCCATTTAAGCCACTTAAGGAGCAATGAAAGGACATCTTGTAGACTGTTTAGCAACAATGACATCAGCTAAGGCTGTGAGCTGCAGAGAGCATGATATTAAAAAAAACTCTTAAAGCTATATTAATGCCACACTTATTGAAAGAACAAGAGTCTTAGAGAAAGTAAAAACTTAAGACAGTGTTAGAATGCAACAGTTTACAGATCTCAGTTGGATTAAAAGTACCATAGAATCCCTACATTTCAGAAGGAGGCCATTCAGCCCATTTGAGTCTTTAAAATCACCGACTCTCCAAAAGAGCATCTTACCTAAGGCCCACTCCCCCATCCTATCCCTGTAAACCCGTGTATTTACTATGGCTAATCTGCATAACCTACATATTTTTGGACATTAAGGGGTAATTTAGCATGGCCAATCCACCTAGCCTGCACATCTTTGGAGTGTTTGAGGAAACCCATGCAGACACGAGAAGAGCATGCAAACTCCACACAGACATCCAAGGATGGAACTGAACCCAGGTTCCTGGTGGTGTGAGGCAGCAGTGCTAACCACTATGTTACTATGTCAGGTATTGCAATTAGCATCACTACGCCTTTGTTAGAAGGAGAATATCAGCCTGAAATCCTGCTGATAACCATTGTGTGAACATCAGGGAAAACCACGTTCAGGGTGATACTCTAATGGATGAATACTAACTAACTTCTCAAGTGACGTGAAGCATGGCCAACTCAGTGACCTTTGCTGTTTAAATCAACAACTTTGGGGGAAAAGCTAGACAGAGAAAATTGTTTAATGCATTAAAAAATGCATTGCTCTTAGGCCGATATTTGAAGTGTCATAGGTATCACACAAAATATCATTCATGTTTTCATGTTACTCCATAATGCATGTCTTGTTACTGACTGAAGACACAGGGAATTCTCCTAAAGGAAGGTGCAAAAGGAACAGTCACCATCTCCGCCCTTTTGTACACATTCCTCTGGAGTGACACTGATAGATAGCCCAGTGGGCAACTATTCAAAAATAAGCTAGAACAGTTCTGGTAAAAGTCTATTTGAGGTTTGAGAGAATAGATATGGTTGAGTAGGCCACAGCAAGGCTTTGGAAAAGAATTGTGCAAAAGCATTGGATTGCAGACAAAGGCAGAGACACAGGGCAAGACACATCAGGTGGAATTTTGCCGTCTCTTGGGTGGGAAAAGCAGAGGGTTCATGGAAATGCCAAGTTTTCTTGCCTTTTTTAAAATACTTTCCCCAGAGTAATGAACAGGCATACCCCACAACATAAAGATAGCAGACTGGGCAGCAACTTCGGTTTTTAAAAGGGTACCACAGCAATGCCTGGACAGTGTTAGGGGCAGTTCCTGGGCAGTATTTGAGGGCAGTGCCCAGGCATGACCCTCTTCCTCCTGGGGATGTACATCCCTGTGCACCTCTGGCGAATCCTGCTCATTGGTACACGTCATGGGGGTGGAAGGCAGGTTCCATCATGATTAACAACAGCGTATCCTCACTCCCAACATAAATGGACAATTTAACACGGCAGGACTAACAAACGTGAAGGACTGATAATGATATTTAAATATGAGCAAATGGGGATCCTGACTTTTAAAGTTGGGGCTCACATTCTGTTGCAGGGGGTGAGGGGGAGGGGGGAGGCGGTGGTGGATAATCGATCGGGGAAATCCCACCCGTGTAAAAGCCATTTTGGGGCTCCCATGAGGTTCTCTGCTCATTCTGCCCTTCCCTCATTTCCTCCCCGCTGCCAAAAAAAAGGGAGCAAAAAATCCCCCCCCCCCCCATACTGTGAGAACTCGGCCCAGTCAAGTAGACCATTATCTATCAGCCTACATGGATATGATGCCTGTTAATAGGTACTCTTTGTGGAACCTGTATCCTAACATGAGCCAACCGTTTCAAGTAGTGGAGGAGCGGTGCAGTGCGGGAGAGGGGAATTAAAAGAAGATTCATCTTTTATGATGAAAAATGCAAAAACCCATTAATTTTTGGAGCTGTTATTATGTGATTCATAAACTCTACAGCTTCAGAAGGCTGGGACAACAGGTATCAATGGGTTAATGAAAGAAACATGCATGCTTTATTGGTGATATTTGCACAGATATCAAATTGTTTCCAAGGCGACAGCTGCAGAGCAGCATCCATTATATATTTCCAGGATCCATTTTGAGGACAGATTTCACAACAGAGCAAGGACTGGATTGCAGATAATCATCAGTACACCAGAAAAGCAGATGAAATTTACACCTATCAACCCATCAACCGCCTTTTATTAGAGTCCATTCAGCTTATGGCGGTATCTTTACAGTTTGATCCCATGCATAAGTTTTTTCTTTGATACATGAAATTACCTTGTAGTATATGTAGAAACTGATCGCAATCAAACATGAGATACAGGCTAAATTCAAACTGAAGGTTTTTGCTTGATTTATACATAGAATATTGGACGCACAATTACACGTTACAATCTAATCCAGGACTTTTGTTAATATATCAATGGAATGAAGCATTCTTTGGAATACGTGTTACAGGCTGATATCTCAACCAAGGGATTTGGATAGTTTTTATGTAGAACTGGTTGATGTAATGAAATAAGACTTGCATTTACATTGCATCCACTGAAATGTCTCAAAATGTTTTACAACTGATGAAGTACTCCTTGAAGTGCTATTTTAAAATGTGTTCATAGGATCTAGGTGAAGCTGCTGGATCAGCAGGTATCGGCCATCCTGGATTCTCAAGGGTCTTGATGTGGAGATGCCAGTGTTGAACTGGGGTAAACAGGTAAGAAGTCTCACAACACCAGGTTAAAGTCCAATAGATTTATTTGGTAACAAAAGTCACTAGATTTCAGGGCTGCCCTTTCATCAGGTAGGTGGGAGTTCTAATCATGAACAGGGCATATAAAGACACAAACTCAATTTACAGCATAATGATTGGAATGCGATACTTTACAGTCTTAAAGATACAGACAAAGTGAGTGGAGAGAGTGTTAAGCACAGGTGAAAGAGATGTGTACTGTCTCCAGGCAGGACAGTTAGTGATATTTTGCAAGTCCAGGCAAGCCATGGGGATTACAGATATTGTGACATGAACCCAAGACCCCAGTTGAGGCCGTCCTCATGCGTGCAGAACTTGGCTATCAGTCTCTGCTCAGCTACTCTGCATTGTTGTCACGGGTCTTGCCAGAGTAGATACTGAGAGATTGTTTCCCCCTGTGAAAGAGTCTAGGAGCAGATGGCATAATCTCAGAGTGAGGGGGTTACCATTTAAGATGAAACTGAGGAGGAATTTCTTCTGTCAGAAGGTAGTGAATCTGTTGAATTCTTTACCACAGACAGCTGCAGAGACTGAGTCTCCAATATGCCCAAGGCTGAGACAGACAGATTTTTAATCAGTAAGGGAATCAACGATTATAGGGAAAGTGGAGTTGAGGATTATTGTATCAGATCATGATCTCATTGAATGGTGGAGTAGACTCGATGGGTCGAATGGTATACTTTGCTCCTACATCTGATTCACCAGAAGATGGTGATGGCGAAGTGTCTTCTTGAACTGCTGTAGTCCATGTGTTGTAGAAACATCCACAGTGCTGTTAAAGATGGTGTTCCAGAATTTTGACCCAATGACAATGAAGGAATGGCGATATAGTTCCAAGTGAGTGACTTGAAAGAAAACATGCAGATGGTGGTGTTCCTATGTATCTACTTTCTCTGCAGGTGGTAGATAGAGGCACGTATAGTCAAAGTTATAATGTTGGAAACACACTGGATGATATGTGTTCTTCAATCCCCTAATAACATCACAACACAATATGTCTGGATAATCCGTTTTTGTGATGTTGATTGAGGGGTAAATATTGGGCAAAATACCCAGGATAATCCCTATGCTCCTTTTCTTCACAATAGGGATCGTTTACATTTACCCAAGCAGGCTTATGGCTTTGTGGTATTACTGTTAGTCTATTAATCCTGAAACTCAGTTAATGTTCTGGAGACGTGGATTCTAATCGCACCATGGCAGATGTTGGAATTTGGATTCAATGTTTAAAAAAAATCTGGAATTAAGATGGTCATGAAACCATTGTCAGAACTGTATGGTTCATTAACTTCCTTTAGGGAAGGAAATGTGCTGTCTTTATTTGGTTTGCCCTTCATGTGACTCCAGAGTCACAGCAATGTGGTTGGCTCCAACTGCCCTTGAGCAACCAGGGATGGGCAATTAATGTTGGCCAGCTGACCTACGTCCCATAAATGAAAAAAAAAGTTAAATGAACCATCCAAAAAACAGCACCTCTAATTCTGGCAGCTTTGATTTTTGTGCTCTAGCCCTGGAATGGGACTTATGGTTTCAAGAGAATAATTTAATCAAAGAATGGAATTCAGGATGAATGAAAAGAAGAGATTGTCAATTCATTGCCTATGGAGTGGAATCCCCAGCTCAGTGTTGAACAGAATGCCAAGATTGTGCGCACTGGGTGCCATAGTCAGCAAGATTAGCAGAAGCGCATGACTGAGAGGTGAATAGGATCGCTTTTAGCTTTGATAATATGGCATTGTAGGAGGTTGTAGCTCTAACGCTAGGGTCTGACATAGAGGCCGACTGTCAGATAGTACACAACTCTGAGCCAATTCTGAAGAATGTTACTGAAGATAGGGTTTGGTGCCATCTTTGTACCATTGAAATCAGTCCTTATCCATGGAGGTGACAATTAGAAGGACATCCAGAAATGTCCTGAATTAACCTGAGACTGTGCCTCCATATTCTAGATTCCCCAACCAGCCACAACAACCTCTCAATGTCTACTGTGTCAAGCTCCTTGGTGGATATCAGATTACCATGTGAAAATAGGAGAAGTTGCAGTGACTTTGTTGGAAGAGGTAAGACTGGAATCAAAAGAAAGCGATGCCACAGGGATGGGCCATGGCAGAGATCTTTTGTAGTAAAATTGAATGGCCAGTAGTGTCAAACATATCAGCCAGCAGTGAATGAGGAAGGGTGCATGGATCGTTGAAGGTAATGTAAAGAATAAAATCACGTTTGACACCTAGCCCAAAAGATTGGTGTATCCTTGTAGAACTCAGGACTATCTCTGAGAGCTGGTGGTATTGCACAGGAGATTTAAGAGAATCTATAATGATCTGTAAGGAAGATGCTATCACTTCTCTGATAATGAAAATAGCTTAGCATTGGCTCAATATGTCCAGAGAGGTGAAGAACTTATGTAAAGATTGCAGAGTTGCATTTAGGACTTTGGCAACTTGCTGACTGATCACTGAACACATGTCTAACTCCCAAAAACTATTTGAACACAAGAAATAAAAGCAGGAGTTGATCATATGTTGAACCTACTCTGCTATTCAATAATATCATAGATGATCTGAAGCTTCAACTCCACTTTCCTGCCAATACCCACATCCACTGATTCTCTGAGAGACAGTGCCAATCTGTAATGTATTCAATGATGGAGCATCTCTGGGAGGAGAAAGCCAAAGATTCAAAACCCTTTGAGGGAAGTAATTACTTATTATCTCAATCCTAAATAATTGGTCCCTTTTCCTGAGTCTGTGCCCCCGTGTTCTAGATTCCCCAACCAGCCAAAACAGTTTCTGATAGACAAGAAAATTAAAGATTATGGAGAGAAAGCGGGAAAGTAGAACTGATCCACTTCAGATCAGCCATGATCTTATTGAATGGCGGGGCAGGCTGGAAGGGCGAGATAGCCTATTCCAGCTCCTATTTCTTATGTTCTTATTATGTTCAAACAATATGTCAGATTAACATCCAATAGTTCACTGCTAAATTCTCTCTGCCAAAGGTGACTACAAGCCCTTTTAGTGCTTGTATCATTCTCTCAAGGACAACTACAAAGATTCTCAAATGATTAAGTGCTATTTGTAGGTTTGTAAAGAGGGTAGAATGCAGATGACTTAGAAATCATCTTCAAGTAGAAACTACGTACATCCCTGTCTTTGGAACTTCCTCCAGTCCCTAAAGCCCTTAGCACTATGCCTCATGATATCAGGGACTCAGGTTCGATTCCTGGCTCGGAGTTGTGTTGAGTCTGCATGTTCTAACCGTGTCTGTGTGGATTACCTCCATGTGTTCCAGTATCCTCCCACAGTCTGAAAGATGTGCTGGTTATGTGCTCTGGCCATGCTAAGTTCTCCCTCAGTTACCGAATAGGCGCTGGAGTGTGGTGACTAGGGCATCTTCACCCATAATTACATTGCAGTGTTGATGTAAGCCTACTTGTGACACTGATGAATAACCTTAAATTTTTCATCTGATAAGTTTTATTGTTGTACTGGAGAATTTCTTGTTTCCTGAGTTGTGATAATTAAACTTAACAAAGTTTGCTTTAAGAAACAACTAGCCTTTATTATCACAAAACTGCATGCAGTATAAGGCCGGATCTTGGAAACAGAGAACAGTCTGCATTAACTGCTGATTCTATCCCAAGACTGCGCCCACTACTAGGATCAATTCCTTAATTATACATTTTCTTATCAGCTTACATGCAGTAGTACATTGAACAAAACAAATTCTGTGATTCCCTCATCCCCGATCTTGGTTCTGTGACTCCTTTGTTTTTTTTTGTGTAATAAACAAATGCTGTGATTCCCTGAACTTATCTAATGTCTCGTATGTTATCTCATGTATATGGAGTCAACCGTGTTAAGACAGACTTCCCTGGTGTTAACCATGTCTCACTCAGGCTGTGCGAAGTCAACCTTATCAAAACAGACTGAGGCCAAACATTTGGCCTTCACTGGTTGTAGTCATTTTTTTGTTCAGAGTCAGTCAGTTTTACAGGAGTCTGGCATTTTGAAATGGCTTGGTCTGCTGTCCTTATTTCATACTAAATACTTGACCATTTTTCCCATCATGCATCTGCTTCATTCGTACACTATCACATTATGATGACAGTCAGCTAGTATCAGTTGATGATTTTCACCTACAAGTTTGAGCGTGAGGTTTGATGCAATGCCAGGATTTCAACACATAGCACAAAATTCTCTGACCTCACTTATGATTGGGATTCTCCAGTCCCGCTACTGTGAGTGAAGATTCAGCTGAGTGCCAAATTTCCTGTTCTCATCTGTGGCTGCGTATGACATCAGAGAATTTCGGCCATTATTAGGTTTCAAACATCACTTCAACATACGGATTGAACTAATACAGAGATGCTGTACGTGGAAGAAGGCTTCAATCCAAAGTGTATTCCAAAGCCCAGGCAAACATTAAGGCACTATTTAACAAATAGGGAGATTACCCAACCAAACATTGACTTGATAGTGTTTTTTACAGGATTATACTGTGTGCAAAGTGGTTGCCATATTTAAGAACTTAAGACAATGATTTGACATTGGCCATACAGACCTTTGAGCCCGCTCCATCATTCAGTAAGATCAGGGCAAAATTTTGTCAACATCTCCACATTTGTACCCTGCCTTCACATCCCTGGTTTCCCTCAGTGTTCTGAAATCTATCAGTCTGTCTTGATTATTGGGCAGCACAATGATTAGCACTTTGCCTAACAGTGCCGGGGACCCAGATTTGATTCCAGTCTCGGGTACTGTGGGTTTTGCATGTTCTCCCTGTGACTGCATGGGTTTCTCCGAGGGTGCTCTAGTTTACTCCCACAGTCCAACAATGTGCTGGTTAAGTGGATTGTCTATGCTAAATTGCCTCTTTGTGTCCCAAAATGTGTAGGTTAAGGGGAGGTTATATGTAGGAAGGCTCACTCCTTCCCTCCCACCAATCTCAGTAAAGTGGCAGCGAGTCCCCTTCTCTATTAGCTCCACTCCCTGACACAGCCTGGTGGGCATTGTGCAGGTGCCAGAGTGTCAATGCCTAGGTACTAAGGTGGCATTACCAGCCTGGCACTGCCCAAAGGGCACACTCCTTGACCTCAGCTTCCTTAGGAGGGGTGGGGGTGGTGCTGTGGTCTCCAGTTCTACTGGCAAAACTAAGTTGACCGCTCCCTGTTCGTGGAGAGCAGCATGTCTATTCTCCGCCGGCACAAAACATTCCTGGTGAAGTCATAAAGGGGGACCGAGCTTGAACAATTGAGTGCCAGACTCAGTAAATAGATGCAAATTGCCACTTCAATAGATTTAAATCTGTTAACCTGCCCCTCACCCATTTCCAGCAAGAGGATGACCGTGCTGCATGTCCAGCTCACAGAATGGCACTGGCTGCAAAAACTAGCACAGATCATGCTCAGTGCTTTATGGCCCCCTTTACTACCGGGTCACATCCAAAAACAGGCACAACATGATGAAAAACTATTCCCCTAGACTCTCCATTCAGGCAAAACAGTCTCAGAATTTACCCAATCCAGCCTTTAAGAATGTTTCAATCAGATCATATCTACCAGCTAACAAACTGCATATTTCAAAGTCTTTTTAAATGATAGTGAGATATAACAAAGTGCCATAGACTACTGAGTGTGAGACAATACTATTGAATAACAAAGCAGCAGGCTTTGATAGATAATGAACAGTGAGCTGCCTTTGTTTAAATTGATTTTTGTTTGCATACATGGGTTTTTCTTCTTAAATCTAATAAAGATTTAATTGAAAAATGGACCAGTTGAGTTTCCAAGTAAATGTCATGAATTTAATGGATGAACAACTTTTAATAAAATAATGTACATGACATTATTTATCAATGATAACCTCACAGTCCCACTCCACACAGAAAACATTCTTGAGCTTCTTCTAATGAGTTGAAGACTTTCAAGATGTCAACTATTTATTACTCATTGATTCACACTTTCAAATCAATGGTTATTAAACAATTTCTTTTGCAAAAAAATTACTTCATTCATAAAATATCTGAAAGAACATTACAAACACAGGATTTGAAATAATCAGATTTTCTACACAGGTCATGTTAGACTCTAGCTGAAAACTGACCACCTTGTCTGCTCCAATTCTGAGGAGGGCAAAACGTTCCCAGAACAGAAATTCTCATTGGCCTCAGGTGGGATTTTATGATCTTGCCCAGTGAGGCCATAAAGTCCTGCCGTGTCAGTACTTACATTAAATGCATTGTTATCTGCAGGCTGCCTTACATGGGTTCTACTCATGTCCTACTACTGTTTATATCTATGTGGAAGTATTGTTCAGCTGACTGCTGTATTTTATTTGAAAAATACTTTTTTTAAAAAAACCCAATGTAGTTCAAACTTTGTTCTTTGTAAAATTTTCCAGCAGGAGTTAATGAGAAGCAGGAAGTCTGGTTAATTCCTTCTCCCCCCATTCCCCAATCAGGTTTCTGAGATCAAGTTATGAGCTATCCCAGCTCTCATTAGATAACTTAGCACTGATCTTTTTGGTTATGTAGCTGTACCACCAGGAAACAAAAGCACAAGATAGTCCATTTGGCCAGTGTTACTCTCTCTTGAGCTAATAGTGATGGCAGAGCCAACCAGTAGCAGCACAATAAATAGTGTAACATTGAGATAATTTTGGTAGGTGCCTTAGGACTAGTACTGCATCAAACAAAATAAACCCCAACATTGAAGCCAAAAGCGTATTACCTTCCCTAGTTCCAAAGAAGGCCATTTGACCCATCAAGTCTGCACCAACTCTTTGAAACATCATCTTAGCCCAGGTCCACCCTATCACTGTAACCTCACACATTTAGCATGGTTAAACCAGCAAAACTACAGATCTTTGGATTGTGGGAGGAACACAGTAAGAATACTCGCAACACCAGGTTAGAGTCCAACTAGTTTATTTTCTAGTAATCACACAAGCTTTTGGAAAGTGTCCCTTTGTCAGATGTGTGGAAGGTTCTGATCAGAGGAATCCAGAGCATCTAGAGGAAACTCTCAGTGACATAGGGAAAATGTACAAACAGTGACCCAAGTCTGGAATTGAACCCAGCTCCCTGGCACTATGAGGCAGCAGTGGTATCCATTGTACCACTACTGCAATTCATGGAAACAAGCATCTTGCCCTCTTCTTTATGGAACTTCAACTGCATCAATCTCCACCTGCCTTCTTTCTTTGCCCTCATTCCATCCACCCAGCTCTACTTTCCTCATGAACCTCCCCTCCCCCCAACCTATGTCACTTGTTCACAGATTTCAGTGCTGTGACCCACAGAAGCTCAGGCTCCCCCAGCCTCGGTCTCAAAGCTCCCAGCCTCAAACTCAGGCTTACAGGGGCCCAGGCTCCCCCAGCCTCAAAGCCGGGCCCAGGCTCCCCCCAGCCTCAAAGCCGGGCCCAGGCTCCCCCCAGCCTCAAAGCCGGGCCCAGGCTCCCCCCAGCCTCAAAGCCGGGCCCAGGCTCCCCCCAGCCTCAAAGCCGGGCCCAGGCTCCCCCCAGCCTCAAAGCCGGGCCCAGGCTCCCCCCAGCCTCAAAGAGCGGCCCAGGCTCCCCCCAGCCTCAAAGCCGGCCCAGGCTCCCCCCAGCCTCAAAGCCGGCCCAGGCTCCCCCCAGCCTCAAAGCCGGGCCCAGGCTCCCCCCAGCCTCAAAGCCGGGCCCAGCTCCCCCCAGCCTCAAAGCCGGCCCAGGCCCCCCAGCCTCAAGCCGGCCCAGGCTCCCCCCAGCCTCAAGCCGGCCGCTCCCCAGCCTCAAAGCCGGGCCCAGGCTCCCCCCAGCCTCAAAGCCGGGCCCGGCTCCCCCCAGCCTCAAAGCCGGGCCGCTCCCCCCAGCCTCAAAGCCGGCCCAGGCTCCCCCAGCCTCAAAGCCGGGCCCAGGCTCCCCCAGCCTCAAAGCCGGCCCAGGCTCCCCCAGCCTCAAGCCGGCCCAGGCTCCCCCAGCCTCAAACCGGGCCCAGGTCCCCCAGCCTCAAAGCCGGGCCCAGGCTCCCCCCCCTCAAAGCGGCCCAGGCTCCCCCCACCTCAAAGCGCCAGCTCCCCCAGCCTAAAGCCGGGCCAGCTCCCCCAGCCTCAAAGCCGGCCCAGGCTCCCCCCAGCCTCAAGCCGGGCCGGCTCCCCCCACCTCAAAGCCGACCAGCTCCCCCCAGCCTCAAAGCCGGACCCAGGCTCCCCCCAGCCTCAAAGCCGGACCCAGGCTCCCCCCAGCCTCAGTGTCGGTCCCTCTCTCTCCGGCCGGAGGTGCTGGTGTCTGGCTGTCGCACTCGGATGACGCGTTTCCGGTGCGCCGGGCCTGTCCAGGTCTCTCAGCCTCGGGGATTTTGTTGGATTCTCCGCCGGGCAGCGCGGTCATTCCCCCCGGTCAGTGTCCGCTTTCACCCGGCTCTTTATTCCCATTGGTTCCGGGGCATTACCCTGGACCCGAAACCCGCCGCTCATTGAGAGTCACCGCCGCCGGAGCCTCACCTTCCCCAGCCAGCCGCCGAGGCCCCCTTCCCCCCTGAGTTTGAGCAGCACAGTGGTTAGCGCTGACAGCGCCAGAAACCCCGATTCAATTCGGGTCATTGTCTGCATGTTCTCTCCGTGTCTGCGTGGGTTTCCTCCCACAATGTGAAAGATGTGCTGGTTAAGTGTACCTGAACAGGCACTGAACTGTAGCGACTAGGGGATTTTCACAGTAACCTTATTGCAGTGTTAATGTAAGCATACTTCTGACACTAATAAATAAACTTAAATTTTACTTTTCCTCATCTCTCCAGTTCTCCATCCCCCTGATCCTGTACCCTTCATCCCTAATCAACTGTTTTTTCCCCCCAATCACCTGATCTCCATCTTCCTCCACAGCTTTTACCTTGTCCCAGTGTTTCTCTCCTAACCTCCCTGTCTCTCCTGTCCCCATATCTTCCCTCCCCTAACCTCCCTTACTCTCTCTGCCTAACTTCCCCTCCATTACCCTTCCCTCCCCTCCATGTCTCCCAGTCACCCCCACCCCCATCTCATGCAACCCCGTCCCCATTCCCTTCCATTTATTTTTCCCTTTTTTTGAAGTCCAGAAATTCTTTGAGGGGATTGCATAGCTGGTGAGAATTACAGGATTCACTGGATTAGTTTCTGAGCCACCTTCACTGCTCTTGGCTGATTTACATGAGTGACTATCAAACAGAGCAATGATCCACCGATGACTTAATGCATGGTTGACAGTTGCTTTCTCAGCTGACTCGAAGAATAGTCACTGAAATGAGATTACTGGAGGGCTGCTGCTCTAATTTGTGAACTCATAAAATAGATACTCTTGAACATAGTTGGCCATCATGGGATTGTATAAGGAAAATGATGAGGTGGAAAATGGGGGCACAAAACAGACATTAAGGAAGGAATTGTCACTGTGACAAAATTCAAAATTAAATTGCCACACAAGTCCAATCATTTGTCACATTGCCTCAAATTGCTACTTTAAAGTGTTACCTGTGTTGCTGACTTCCGGTTGAAAGCAAGAGAGATGCAACCCATTCCCATTAACCGCAGAGTCCTGTGCGTGTTGCCAAATAGTCAGTGGAAGAATGATCGAAAATGAGCTACTTATGGACCTGTCTTCTTGCTCATGTCTTAATAAGAGAGAAGTTATCAGAGATCCCGAGTTTAATAAATTATAATGATGTCAGTTTGAAATATCTTTCCTTTCTGACTGCTGTTTCGCATCTCTCTTCGATAGATGGGTACTTGGTTTATTGAAAGACCTTCATAACGCTTTTTGCTGAGTTGTGGTGACAATTCATAACCTAGTTATAATCAATCAATAAAATAATAAAAACATTGCACAATTATCATCATCTCAGCATATAAATAATTAAGTGGATCTTAATTTACAGAATGGAAATGAAAGGTCTTCTAAGCTCTGCATTCTGCATTAAAATCCATAGAGCAGATGTTGCCAAGTTGAGTTCCTTAAATGATCAATCATTTACATACCATTTATGAGTTTTCTAAAGTAAGGGTTGGAGCTGTTTTCATGGTCAGTTTATTTGTGGAATGTTATCTTTCCTTCTTAATTCCATTACACATTTACTTTTGTGTGGTAGTGGCAAGAGCAGAGGAATATAAAGGGTTATTTTAACCCCCTCCACCTAGCAAAAACAGGGCAGCAAAGACCCTGAAAAGAATTTTGATTCATAAAATCCCAATAGTGCAGAAAGAGGCTATTCAAGCCATAGGACCTACAGCGACTCTCCGAAAAAGAATCCTTCCCAGGCCCTCCCCTCTTAACCCCACTCACCTAGCCTACACATCTTTGCTCTGTGAGGGGAAAGCTATGCAGATACGGGGAGAATGTGCAAACTCCACACAAACAACGACCCAAGACCAGAATCAAACCAAGGTCTCTGGCACTGTGAGGCAGCAGTGGTAAAATCATTTGGCTTACTCATTGCCACATTTGTACCGATACATCCACCGTCTGATTCAGATGGCCCATACTCTCACCTGATTCAGATGGGAGGCTGGCTGTAATAAGCAGGCACTTGCTGGCAGCCACTTTGAAAATGATCCAGAAAATGCTGTAATGTTTGAAGCAGAGAGGAGTACCGTCCCTGAACGGAGTACCACAGAAACAACACGTTCGGTTGTCTGCTTGTCTGAGACTTCCTCCTGGAATTGTGCAATGCCCAGACTCTGCACCCACTGCCTCCCCCTCTTCCCCACCATACACATACTCCCACCAAACAACAAGAATCGAGTAGAGGAAAAGGAAAAAAACACACATATTTGAAAAATAATCTTAGAAATCATCTGGAAGTTTGTAATTGGTCCCATTGAGTGGGCAATGATAAAAGAAGATAATTTTCTTTTTCTTCTACAGTCTGCCAGACCGATGCTGGGAAGCACTCTGATTCTTGGATAACTCACCAGCTGAGCTGCTTCGACTTCAGACATGGCACCGAAACCAAGTGGCTCCATGAAAGCTGAGGAGACAGCTGTAACAGTGGCAGTCCGGATCAGACCACTGTTGCCCAAGGAAATTCTACACGGACATCAATCTTGTGTCCAAGTCAACCTCGACTCACAGCAGATTACCCTCGGAAATAATCGACATTTTCAATTTGATGTGATCTTTGACCAAACGTCGAGCCAGGATGAGGTGTACAGCAGCTGTGTGGAGCCGCTGGTCGAGGCTTTCTTTGAGGGTTTCAATGCTACCGTGTTTGCCTATGGACAGACTGGATCAGGCAAAACATATACCATTGGGGAAGCTTATATATGTAAGTTATATATGCAAATTAACACTGAAATTCACTGGCATCTCTGCGCCAAAATAGCTAATGTTTGAGCTCTTGCCGTGGCTCACTTGGTAAATACGTTACATTGTACCAAATTGGATTGATTAGAAGGGCCTTAGGTTGTATCCTCACTTTCTGCTGTTACCTGATCTCAGATGGACACTGGAATCCTACCCCCCCATTCGCAATGGAATGAGAGCGGGCGTGGACAGACAATGAAAATGTCTGTTGACCTCGGGCAAGATTTTCTGGTCTTGGGTCGAATGAGCTGTAAAATCCTGCTGAAGGTGTTAACATACCAATATATGAATTAGGAGTAAGCCATTCAGCCCCTTTGGCTTGCTCCACCATTCTATAAGATCATAGCTCATCTGATTGTTGTGTCAGTGCTACAATCCTGCCTACCCCTACATCTTTTGACATTCTTGTTAATCAAGAATCTATCTGCCACTGTTTTAAAAATATTCAATAACCTAGCATCTGCTAGGTTTTAAAATAGTTCTAGCCTCTCCTTGAGGTGAAACTTCCTCTCAACTTCCACTCTGTCAAATCCTCTCAGGATTTTATTTGTTTCAATAAGATCATCTCATTTTTCCAAACTCCAGTGGATACAGACCAACCTGTTCAACTTTCCTTATAAGATAACCCTCCCTATCTTAGGAATCAGTGAACTAACCTTCAGTGAGCTGCTTCCAATCCAATTATGTCATTTCTTAAACAAGGAGACCAAAACTGTACACAGTACTCTTGATGTGGTCTCACCAATGCCTTCTACAAGTAGAACAAAATTTTCCTACTTTTATGCTCTATTCTCCGTGCAATAAACTTCAACATCCCATTTGTTCTTCTGATCACTTGCTGGGGAGGCGATGGCCAATGGAATTATCGCTACACTATTAATCCAGGAATTTAACTAATGTTCTGAGACCTGTGTTCAAATCTCACCATGGCAGATGATAGAAATTGAATTCAATAAAGAAAATCTGGAAGTAAGAATCTACTGATAACCAGGAAACCATTGTAGATTGTCAGAAAAATCCATCTGGTTCACTAATATCTCTTAGGGAAGAAAATCTGCCATTCTTACCTGGTCTGGCCTAAATGTGACTGCAGAATCACAATAATGTAGTTGACTCTTAACTGCCCTCAGGCAACTAAAGATGAGCAACAAACGCTGGCCTGACAGGGACACCCATGAATAAAAAAACCTTACGTTTCTGATCAATGCCCAGGTGCTGGGGAAAGGGAAAAATTAGCCAAAGCTCTTGCTCTTAATCACAATCATTTTATTCTTTGACAACAATGCCAAATTTTATCATCTATGAACATCAGTAAAAAAAAAATCGATTGTATCGTCAGACTGCTGGATGTGGGATTTTGCAGTACACGCGTTGGTTGCTGATGAACTAAGTCATTATAGTGACTACACCTCAGGAGTGCTTTATTGATGAGTCTTGATGTAAAAGGTGCTGTGTAGTTGCAAGCATCCTTTTCCTTTCTTTGAAATGGAATTTTTGTTGTCTTGAGTTACATTGCTAGATGAAATTGAGAAATTGGTCTGAATTGAGGGGCAACATGGTGGCACAGTGGTTAGCACTGCTGTCTCACAGCACCAGAAATCCGAGTTCGATTCCTGGCTTGGATCACTGTGTGGAGTTTGCACGTTCTTTCTGTGTCTGTGTCTGGATTTCCTCTGCGTGCTCCAGTGTCCTCCTACAGTCCAAAACACTTGCTAGGTAGGTGCATTGCCCATGCTAAATTCTCCCTCAATGTACCCAAACAGGTGCCTGAGTGTGACAGTTAGGGGATTTTCACTTTTACTTTGTCCATATTATCTAACTGCCTGGCAGAAGAATATTCCTGAACTCTGCACAAACATTTCTAGATAAGTATTGACAAGACAGAGAGGCTGTGGCCAACCATGTACAATAGTAGATCAGAGCCAACTAATTAAGAAATTTTATGCATGGACTGGTAACTATCAGTAGGTACTCTCTAAACTGTTAAAAGCTTGGATTGAGTTGATTTCAGTATAACAGCACAGTTCCATTTCAATGGTTTGTGTGAAGCTGCCATGTAGTATATAATTCCAGCAGCAATGAAGCACAAACATGCGTGGCCTAGAGTGCTTGCTGCCCAGTTAGCTTAAAATTAAATTCATTCTGTCTATACTTACATTTGCCTTGGAAAAGCAGCCAGCATAATCTGGGACCCTACGCAACCCAAGCATACTGTCTTTCACATTCCTCCTTCGCGAAAAGATATAAAAGCCTGAGGTCACGTACCAACCGACTCAAGAACTGTTTCTTCCCTGCTGCTGTCAGACGCTTGAATGGACCAACCATATATTAAGCCAATCTTTCTCTATACCCTAGCTGTGACTTCAAAACTATATTCTGCACTCTTTCCTTTCCTTCTCTCTATGTACTTAATGAATGGTATATTTTGTCTGGATAGTGCGCAAGAAACAAAATTTTTACTGTATGCCAATACATGTGACATTAATAATCAAAATAAATTAATTTAAAAAGGAGGGGATTGGTGAAATACTACATGTCCACACTGTCTGAGTCCGAAACACCAAATAAGGTGGTACAGTAGCACAGTGGTTAGCACTACTGCCTCACAGCATCAGGGACCCAGGTTCAATTCCTGGCTTAGTCACTGTCTGTGCAGAGTCTGCACATTCTTTCTGTGTCTGCGTGGACTTCCTCCGGGTGCTCCAGTTTCCTCCCACAATCCAAAGATGCGCAGGTTAAGTAGATTGACTGTGCTAAACTACCCCTCAGTGTCAGGAGGACTAGCCAGAGTAAAGTGCATGGGATTATGGGGATAGGTTTGGGTGGGATTGTGTTTGGTGCAGACTCGATGGGTCAAATGACCTCCTTTTGCACTGTAGATTCTATGATTCTAAGGCGTTAAATACATTTTATTAATTAGTAATGCTTAAAATGGAGCCAGAGTCAGATACCTGTCTGAAAATTTTGCTGGCATAGCAAGTAATCATATTCTAACAATGGGGAAAAATATTGAAGCAGATATTGTCATTAGAATTCAGAATAGAAACAGCCATGTTCTCAAAGAAGCAAAGTTTTTAGGAATACGATGAGAAAGTGAATTGGCAGAGTTGATTTACTTAAAAAGGCTCTGGGTTTTTGGGGCTAAAATGTTTTTCCCAGATTCTTTTTATTTTGCGCTGTGTTAGGTATGTAGTGTTGGTGCACTGTTGGATCCTTTACAAAGTTCTTTTTTTCCATCCTCAGCTTCTGTTACTGACGATGACCAGGGTATAATTCCCCGTGCTTTGGCAGAGATATTTAAACTGATGGATGAGAATAATGCAGTGGATCACACTGTTAAGGTGTCATACCTTGAGGTTTACAAGGAAGAGTTCAGAGACTTGCTGGAGGTGGAAACAGCAAGCAAGGATATCCGCATTCGAGAGGATGACAAAGGAAACATAGGTTAGTGTGTTCACATTCAGGGAGGGTGAAATCAGATGGCACTTTGTAACTGTCTGTGTGGAGTCTGCATGTTCTCCCCGTGTCTGCGTGGGCTCCCTCCGGGTGCTCCAGCTTCCTCCCACAATCGAAAGATATTCAGATAGATAGGTTGGCTATAATAAATTGCCCCTTGGTGTTGCAACGTATGTAGGTTGGGAGATTAGCAGGATAAACACTTGGACTATGGGAAGAGGGCCTGGGTAAGGTGCTCTGTTGGTGAAGACTAAATGGGCCAAATGGCCTCCTTCTGCAAGCAGGAATTCTGTAATTCATCCAAAATAGACTTTGAATTCCTGCAGCGCTCTCTACAGATTCATGAAGCAGTTCAAGCCTATAAAGAGAACATATGGCGTTGTTAAGTTCTGTTGATAAATTAATGGCAGTTTCTGTTTTATGGGCACTGATTTGCCTATTTATTGTCTTGTAAATATCTTTCTTGTTTCTAGTGCTGTGTGGTGTCAAGGAATGCGAAGTGGAAGGTTTGGATGAAGCATTAAGCCTATTAGAGATCGGCAACACTGCCAAGCACACTGGCATCACACAGGTCAACACACGTTCCAGCCGCTCTCACACCATCTTTACCATTACCATGGAACAGAGACGAGGACTTGGCCGTATCACACGACTTGCAGCCGCTGCAGGAGATCTGTTAAGTCCCACACAGGTGATAATATCTAAGTTCCACTTGGTGGACCTGGCAGGCTCAGAACGAATTGTGAAGACAGGCAACACTGGCGAACGCCTGAAAGAATCCATTCAGATCAACAGTGGATTGTTGGCATTGGGCAACGTCATCAGTGCCCTGGGTGATCCAAAGAGAAAGAGTTCACATATTCCTTATCGGGATTCCAAGATTACCAGAATCCTCAAAGACTCGCTTGGTGGGAATGCAAAGACTCTGATGATTGCCTGTATAAGCCCCTCTTCATTCAACTTCGATGAGAATCTGAACACTTTAAATTATGCCAAAAGGGCTCAGAACATTAAAAACCGAGCAGTGATAAACTGCAAGAAGGAGCAGGATCGTGCTAATGAGCTGGAGCTGCATATCAAGACTCTTCATGAGGCTTTGGAACATAGCAAGCAAGTGGCACCAAGCAAGTCCTTCAGGCGGTCAACTGAAGAGTACATGGCTCGATTGCATGCCGAGAGCTCCCATTACCGCACCTGCACCGATACTGCATACCGAATCTTTATGGAGCTGCAGCAGGACGGAAACCTCACGGTGGATCAGGTGCTGAAAGTGAAAGAGTGGATAACAAACGTGGAAGAGATACGAAGTGAGCTTTCCACTGCCTCTGGTCTGGACAGTGGTATTGAGTGCAATTCAGCTGATGAACCCAAGACCCGGGATATAACCAAGCCACAGGTATATCATTGAAGATGAAGTTTTATTGGCTTGTGTAAAATGGTGCAAATGGAGCAAATGTTTCTTTTTCTTTATTATTGCAAACCTGGGTGAAAAAAATCAAGATGCTTGCTGCAGAAGCTTGCAAAATCAAAAAATAGAAGTAATGTGGCACAGTGGTTCGCTACTGCTTCACAGCACCAGGGACCCAGGTTCAATTCTGACTTCGGGTCACTGATTGCATGGAGTTTGCATGTTGTCCCTTGTCTGCATAAGTTTCTTCTGGGTGCTCCGGTTTTCTCCCACACTCCAAGGATATGCAGTCTAGGTGGATTGGCCATGTTAAAATGCCCCTTAGTACCCCAAGATGTGTCAGTCTGGGGGATTAGTGGAGCAAATAAGTGGGGTGATGGGGATAGAGCCTGGGTTAGATGCTCTATTGGAGGGTCAGTGCAGACCCAGTAGGCTGAATGGCCTCCTTCTGCACTTTAGGGATTTTATGGTAAGATCGTTCAATGACTGTCACGATGATGGATATCGTCATTTTTTTCTGTGATGGCTGTACAATGTGATATTGTAAGTTTCCTTTTCCTGTCTATCCAGAGTCCCACTGAAGTTGACACAGATTCCGGGCAAGAGCTGAAGCAGCTTGTTCCGAAACTTCAGGCAAAAGTTCAACGGCTGGAGGAAGAGAACAGAGATTTCCTAGCCGCTCTTGAGGATGCCATGGAGCGGTTTAAACAGCAGGTAGCAGCCAAGTGTCTGGGTTCAGTCAAAGATCTGATTAGTTCCAGCCATGCACAGGAACAGCAGACATAATGAACTGGGCTGTTCGCAGTACACAAGTACATTGAAATAAGAAAAAACAACAAATAAATAATGATCATACCAGCTAAATTCAGGGTTTACGCCTGATTATTTTGTTGCAGTTTCCCATCCACACTGTCCATCTTGATTTATGGAAATGTTGGGATAGAAACTTTTCTCAGATGGCATCGTAACGTGAATGACCAATCCAATAAAATCCCTCTATATCTAATGCCCAATGTCCAATTTCATTGCAGTTAATGGAATTAAATATCGGGTGTTATCCATAATGGACAGCTGATCCGATGTTGCCCAATATACACACCATCCGAGATAAATTTCTACTCCTTCATTTCCATCTCTGATTGTAACAGTGGCATTTAAATCTCTGCAGCCTTTAATCTGCCTTCTCAACAAATATTCACCCTGCTTCTTCTTTAAACTACCAATTGACACCAAAAGTAACCTTGCAATGTTGGTCAGAAAAGATCACGTTTTCCTTCAGCTTTTCCCCGTGATAGGTTTAGAGACTTTCTTCAGGATTTAATCTGCTTTCGTGTGCAAACCCAGCCTGTCCTGTCTTTTCTATTTCACGCCCTGACTGTTCTGTTGCACAGTTCCTCTACGTTTTTTTCATTACGGCCAGTTGTAATGTCTGCTGTTAGCAGTGACAATGCTGTCGTTGGCCTTGAATACTTATCACAGAAGTTACAGCACCAAAGATCCAATTATCCATGGTGCTTGTTACCACCGTGCAGAGCTGTCTATTCTAATCACATTCCTCTGCTCATCTCCTGTTTATCGTTGCTTCATGTGTGCATTTAAGCTCTTGAAGCTGCATCAATCAAAGCATTTAATCGTTATTTGTGATTATGCATTCCATGTTCTGATTACGCTAAAGTTTTTTCCAACCTTCCTGATTATTTTTTCTAGCACTAATCCTGTTTGTGCCCTGTTTCTCCACAAATCCTGTCAAACACTTCCAGAATTTTGAGATCTCATCCATTGAGTTGCACCCCCATCCATCTTGGTTTTCTGTGCTCCAGTGAACACTATTCATATTTTCCCAAATTTAATATCATAACTATACCCTCTGAATGAATTAACATTGTGCATTGATCCAATGTATGCAAAGGCTAAGTGAGGACGTATCTGTCTGTCTGTCTGTCTCTCTTTCTCTCTCCCTCTCCCCCTCTCCCTCTGCTTAGCCACCAGATCAGGACATAAAGAATGGCCATTGTTTTTTAACTTCACTCGTGGGACGTGGGCACCATTGCTGGCCAACATTTATTGCCCATCCCTACTTGCCCTTGTGAAGGTGGTAGTGAGCTGTCTTCTTGAAATGCTGCAGTCCACTTGCTGTGAGTTGACCCACAATACCGTAGGGAGGGAATTTCAGGATTTTGACCCAATATCCGTGAAGGAACAGTGATATATTTCCAAGTCAGGATAGGGTCTGTGTGGGATAGTGGTTGGTGCAGACCAGATGGGCTGAGTGGCCTCCTTCTGCACTGTAGTATTCTATGATCTGTGTGAATGACTTGGAGGAAAACCTGGTGATGTTCCCATGCATGTGTTACCCTTGTCCTTCTAGATGAAAGTGGTCATGGGTTTGGAAGGTGTTGTCTAAGTGGTACACACTGCTGCCACTGTGTGTCAGTGGAGAGAGTGGATATTTGTGAATACGGTGCCAATCAAGCAGGCTGTTTTGTCCTGGATGATCCTTTCATTTACTTCCCATTAAATGCTACTTACCTCAACTGCTCCATATGGTAGCAAGTTCAACATTCGCGTCACGCTTTGAGTAAAGAAGTTTCTCCTCAAATTTTTATTGAATCCTATGCCCCAAGGCGATCACCATTCACAAGAACTGCAGGCGAAATTGTGGGGGAGGAGGGAGAGAGGGATATGAAACATTTACCGATACTTTTGAATTTTTTTTTTCAGAATGAAACACTGTTGGACCAGGAAGATCAGATTGTTGAATTGCAAAGTAGGCTGAAGCTGATTGGAGGGAGCCAGTCCGCAGGGTCAGTGGATGAACTGCTGGAGAGTCTGTCCCTTGCTAACCTCAGCTGCAGACCTCACACTGCCCCTCTGGACACAGCTCACCCTTGCAAATTAAATGTGCCGCATTCAAACCACATTCTCAGCGATGAGACTGAAAGATTGCATTCCAGAAAGGTGTGTTTAAATTATCTCTGCGATGCATTGTATGCTATCTGGATTTAACATTAGCATTGTCAGCTTGCCTCATTTGGACTGAAATTAGAAGGTTGTGAATTCAAGCCCTTTGAGAATTAGAATGCACACTGGGAGCTGACAATCTAGACAGTGTTGGAAAAGTTTAAATTTTATTTACTAATTTCACAAGTAAGCTTGTATTAACACTTCAGTGAAGTCATGGAAAAATCCCCTAGTTGCCACACTCTGTCGCCTGTTCAGGTACACTGATGGAGAATTTAGCATGATCAATACACCTAATTTGTATGTCGTTCAGACTGTGGGAGGAAACCAGAACACCCAGAGGAAACCCACGCAAACACGGGAAGAATGTGCAAACTCCACACAGAAAGTAACCCAAACCGAGACCGGAGAACCCGGGTCTTTGGTGTTGTGAGGCAGCAGTGCTAACCACTGTGCCACCATGCTGCCACACAAGTGTTGTCCTTTGGATGAAGCATTCACCCATTATCTGTTCCTGCCATTTCTGGTGTTTCAGATGGATCTTAATGATCCTTTGACATGAGTCAGAGAAGAGAAAGTTTTTTTATGTTCTTATCAGAAGGAAATGGTTTATTTATGTTACAGAAGCTTCTGGAATTCTGTATGTAAAAGCAGCTGCCATATTTGCCCACATAACACTCACAGCTCTTCAAAAATAATTGATTGTGATGCACTTTTTAGGGAGATATGATTTACAATGTATGATCACAAGTCTACCTTTCTTTAATGGTGCAATGCTGAACTGTCTCAGATTATTATCATCAATGTACCCCCATCATAGGAACTAGGTCACTTTCAGTGGCCCATGATGTGATTTCATTTACAACTTCAAACTGCATTTCTATAGCACCTTTTATAGTAAACCGATCTAGGATTGCAGTCAGGCCTAAGTTGACACAAGATCAAGGAAGAAAATATTAGGAGGAGTTACCAAAAGCATGGTGAATAAGCTGGGTTTTGAAGGATAGAGAAAGTTGGAGAGACAGTGTGGTTTAGGGAGGGTGTTTCAGAGTATAGGGCCCAGAGGGCTTGGAAAGCAACGCTGTGAACACAAGTTACTTCTAATTTGCTGTGTGACCCCACTAGCCTAGATGCTGCCTGTCAATTGAATATAAATGTCCCCTTTGGTCAGCTGATGCTTGGGGACTGACAAAGTGGAAGTGAGAGGAAGTTCTTTAATTCATGTATAACAACATCATCTTGAAGCCTTGAGGGACCAGGGAAGGCTGCAGAGACAGAGAGTGATGGGGCCTTGGAGAGATTTGAAAACTGGGATAAGGATTGTAAATCAGGCGCTATGGAATGGAGAGCTGTTGAATGAAGTTTGAAGAAAGGTGATACACGAACAGCAAAGTTTTGAATAACAATCTTACACAGGGTAAGAAGTTGGGAAGCTGACCAAGTGACCACTGGAACAGACAAGTCTTTCAGTGCAGATGAGCTGAGACGGGGCAGAGTCGGACGATATTCCAAAAGTAATCAACAGACTAATCAACATAGCAAGTTAGCAGAGAATGAGGATGCCCTCCACCATTTATTCCCCTCGTCTTCTGAAGAATGTTGCCACCTTTCTTAGGCACAGTTGTACTGATGCCATGTACTCTCCTGTGCCACATCCAGTTTACTAGTCCACATATGTAATCTGAAATGGTAAGGGCTAATGGGTTATTTTACCAATGGAGGATTACACAACTGAGCCCAACCTGTCCTAATATGATTGCTGTAGACATGCACGGTCTAGCAGGGGGTCATGAGATAGAGATCAGGACTCAAAGTCTGCCTCATTTCTATCTCCTTTTCACCTTAACTGAGGTCAGCCAGTTAACACAGATGAGTGAATCATTCTGATCTGCAGTACACAAGACAACCTGTTTACCCATGAAGCCATTCAAGTGTTGTCATTTTCCAATTGCAAGAGAACTTGTCCAACAGACTTTATTTTAGAAGTTGTTACTATTGGATGTTTAGCAACAAATGAGGGCAAATTTCCATACTGTATTTCTGGATTTGATTCGGACACCAGTATTAATCAGTCTGTGTCATAAATCACTGCAAAACCTTATTCCTGTTACTTTATATTCTTCTCTGGCCATAAACCCGTGTTTCTCTCTTTTATCAATAGATTTGTGCAAATGTCTCTTCTGTGGAACATGCAGTCGCTGGATTTCACAGCTGTAATCACTGCCTGCAGAGGAACCTGGCAGGCAAGGATTCTGAGCTTCATGGAGACTTTAGTAAGGATTGTGAGTTAATGGTGTTGCATTCTGAAGAAGAACCGGAGGAGGATGAATCCTATAGGAGGAAAGGAAAAAGCAGGTAAACCATAACTAAAATGGCACTTGGTTTACACCTGTATTCTTACTTATGCTCAATGTTAGGGTTCACAGCATTGAATGTATACAGATTTATTAATTACGTAATCATGCCTTCATAGCGAGGGAGATAGAATATAAAAGCAAGGAGGTCTTGTGGCAACTATGAGGGCACTGCTGAGGCTGAACTGGAGTACTGTGTGCAGTTTTGGTCACCGCATTTACGAAAGGATATATTGGCCCTGGAGGGAGTGCAGAGAAGGTTCATTCAGCTGATACCGGAGATGAAAGGGCTTAGCTTATGAGGAAAGATTGAGCAGACTGGGTCTGTACTTGTTGGAGTTTAGGAGGCTGAGGGGGGATCTTGTAGAGACATATAAGATAATGAAGGGGCTGGTTAGGGTAGAGATGGAGAGATCTTAGAAAGGATAGCAGGACTAGAGGGCAGAGCCTCAAAATAAGGGGGGGCAGTTTACATCGGAGTTGAGGAGGAACTTCTTCACTCAAAGGGTGGTGAGTCTCTGGAATTCTCTACCCTTTGAAGTGGTGGAGGCTACCTCGCTGAACATATTTAAGTCATGGGTAGATAGATTTCTGATAGACAAGGGAATTAAGGGTTATAGGGAGAAAGCAGGAAAGTGGAACTTCAGAACAGCCATGATCTTGTTAAATAGTGGGGCAGGCTCAAAGGACTAGATGGCCTACTCCTGCTCATATTTTTTATGTTCTTTTGTTCTTAATACGCTTTATGAATCAATTGTAATTATTAATTTCTTGAATTGATGGTGAAATCACATAGGCCTATAACTTCTATGTTTCTGGGGATTGTTAACTGGGCAGTATTCCAAAGGTCAGCTGCGAAACTGCATTACCCCATTCCCTGCCCACCCCCACAAGCAAAAATCCCCAGATAAGGATTGTATGGCAATTGCCTGGGAAGTTCAAACTTCCATCGTGCAATTATCTTGCAATCAGAACCATCCAACAATACAACTTAATGTTTCTGAATGTCTTAACAGTAATAGCTCAGGAAAAGTTAGAAGAATTAAAGCCAAAAATCTGCTGCTTCCCTGTGAAGCTTGAGACATAAAGTGTAGGGCCTGCAGTGCCTTCTTTATCATTCAAGGTAAGACTGAATAAAGAACACTTGTCTGACTTCTGCTGACTTGCTTAGCAACTAAAGCTGTCTGGATGTCTCTGTCTGGAACTTTTCTACTTAGGTTTGCTATGTAAATTTATCAAAGTTCTTTACTGCATTTTATATTAGATGCAGAGGCCATATTAAATACCCCCCCTTGGTATACTCAAAGATCTGATTTGATTTATTATTGTCACATGTGTTAGTATGCAGTGTTTCTTGTATGCTGTATAGACAAAGCACACTGTTCATACAGAAGGAAATGAGAGAGTGCAAAACATAGTATTATAATCATAGCTAGAGTGTGGAGAAAAAGCAATTTAATGCAAGGTAGGTCCACTCATAATTCTGATGGTAGCAGGGAAGAAACTATTCTTGAGTTGGTTGGTATGTGACCTCAGACTTTTGTATCTTTTTCCTGACGGAAGAAGGTAGAAGAGAGAATGACCAGGGTGCGTGGGGTCTTAATTATGCTGGCTGCTTTGTCGAGACAGTGGCAAGTGTAAACAGAATCAATGGATAGGTGGCTGGTTTACGTGATGGATTGGGGCTACATTTACGATCTTTTGTAGTTTTTTGTGGTCTTGAGCAGAGCAGGAGCCATATCAAGCTGTGATACAACCATAGGCACCAGAGAGTGGCAACTAAGGAATTTTCACAATAACTTCATTGCAGTGTTAATGTAAGCCTAATGTGACTAATAAATAAACTTTACTAAATGCATATTAATCAAAATGAAGCAAACCAATTTTATGATTACACGTTTATCCTTTCAGCAGAAAACCCCCACAAAAGCACAAAATAAAAGTTAACGTAAATAAATTACTATAAAGAACAATCAATAGTTGTATCATACTACCAATCTGATTAACCTAAGTAGAAAAGGAGAGGCAGAACATCTTTGCATTGTCCTGGGTAATATTCTTCTGGGAAAGTGAAACATATTTAAACATTTTGTACTTCTGTGTTACCCTGATGTTAATTCTTTGGTGACTTGACAGAAATCAGCTCAATCGGACCTGGACAAAAAGAGATGTTCCTGTAACGATCAGCATGCTGAAAAACAGAAACAGTCCCAGCCAGCTCCGAGACAGTGATTCAAGCAGTCTGCAAAGTGAAGTCATGAAGTGTACGTAGCTCCCTCACGGTCCCATTACTAATGTGGAGATGTTGGCGTTGAATTCAGGTGGGCACAGTAAGAAGTCTCACAACACCAGGTTAAAGCCCAACAGATTTATTTGGAATCACAAGCTTTTGGAGCGCTGCTCTTTCATCAGATGAAGGAGCAGTGCTCTGAAAGCTCATGGTACCAAATAAACCTATTGGATTATAACCTGGTGTTGTGAGACTTCTTACAGTCCCGTTACCAACACTGATCCAGGGCCATAATCAGTCTGCTTAATTTAAAGAGAATTCATTGTTCTTTGTAATTACTCTGTTATTTCCAAATACCAACCTTCCTCTCCTGAAGGCAATGGCTATTGCCAAGGTACAGGCCTCATAGTATATCATCCAAGAGGGTCGTGCTTCTAGTAAAAGTACGTACTATGCAGGAACGAGGATAGCATCAAAGCTAAGTCAGATTGACATTTAGACATTTCCACTTGCAATCTCTGTCTGGGTTAAAATAAAGTTTACTTATTATTGTCACAAATAGGTTTACATCAACACTGCAATAATGGTACAATGAAAATCCCCCACACTCGAGGTCTTTTTGGACTGTGGAGGAAATAGGAGCACTCTGAGAAAACCACATAGACAAAGGGAGAACATGCAAACTCCACACAGACAGTGACCCAAGCCGGGAATCAAACCCCGGTCCTTGGTACTGTGAGCAGTAGTGCTAATCACTGTGCCACAATGCCGCCCCACAGTTAGGTACATTTTATTCCAGCACATGTAGGTAGATATGAATTGAAATAATGAAATTCATAAAACAACCTCTCACATAAAAGTTTGCTCCTGTTAGCTAGTTTGCCTTGCACTTTTCATAGCTCCAGATTCAGGAACCTAAAGGCTGGCCTATATTAATTCCATGTTCTGCAGCTCCACACAGGAAGGAAGACCAGAATGTGCCCCACTCACCGTCATTCTCTGATGAATTCAGCGAAGGTTCACCTGCATACCATCCCAAGCTGAAAAACTCTGAGTGGAGGCTCGTTCAAGCCCAGCACAAGATGCGGGAACTGGCAATCAACATCCGCATGAAGGAAGAATTAATCAAAGAACTCATTAAAACAGGTACACGGGGAGGGATCACTTTGAAATAGATTTACTTAAATGTTGATACACAGACCTTTCCTAACTGCCAACAAAATATAAGTGAGGTCATTCATCAGTTTCAAAATTCTTTTAAAATTTGAAGTAGTATTACATGAATAAAGATTGTAACATTCTAGGTAAGTGCAGCAACACATTTTTAAAGGTTTTGAATATGAAACCCTTCCAGTTTAAAAACTTTTAAGGTGCGAATTTTTAATTATTAACACTAGAGTCCTCAGTGACCCAAGCCGGGAATGGAACCTAGGTCCCTGGTGCTGTGAGGCAACAGTTCTAACCATTGTTCCACCGTGTACTTAACAAGAAGCAGGGAAGGCAACATAGATGTTCTTCATCTCTCAAGATCTCAGAAATTCTTGGTGTTGTCTGCACAGCTGATGGCTCCTTCCTTTACTTGTGAAGTGTTATTGAACTGTATCCAGACGAATCATGCCCCAGAAGCCATGACATCACTGTGCCAACAAAAACATTGCCCTCTAATTCCTATCTTTCAACCTCTCATTTCTCCTTGTTTTTTTGCAGATGGTCCAAATTCACCCCTCTTATTGGCAATAAGGTGCAAATCATCTTGTGTCATCCCATCTTTGCAACTCTGCATTATAACTGAGACACAATTTTATCACTTCCTCAGACCCCAGAAGTTAATATTCATTATAAACAAATCAGATATTACAAAGTTACATTCTCTTGTCAATATAATTTAACTCAATCCATACAGATATTACAAAATAAAGGTTCACCCTCTGGTATAGATCAATTAGAGCAATAGAATTTCTATAATGATTTTACAGTGCAAGGAGAGGCCATTTGGCCCATTGAGCCTGCACCAACAGCAATCCCATCCTATCCCCATAACCCCACATATTTACCCTGCTAGTACCCCTAACTGAGGGGTAATTTAGCTTGGCCAGTCAAACTAACCCATACATCTTTGATCTGTGGGAACAAACTGGAGTATCCAGCTGAAACTCACATAGACACGGGGAGAATGTGTAAACTTCACAGTCACCCAAAGCAGGAATTGAACCCGGGTCTCTGGCACAGTGAGACAACAGTGCTAACCACTGTGCCACCCATGTTTTTTTTAAACATAGTGTCATTTTTAGTTTCTTCAAACTGATTTCAAGAAACACGTAATTGTGTTGTGGACAGCAATTAAAACATCTTCAGCTCTAGGCTCAAAGGAACTTAGTAAGTAAGCTTTCACGAGGTTTTGGAATGCTGCCCCTTTATCAGGTGAGTCTTATCTGATGAAGGAACAGCGCTCCGAAAGCTTGTGTTACCGAATAAACTTGTTGTACTTTAACCTGGTGCTGTGAAACTACTTACTGTGCCTACCCCAGTCCAATGCCAGCAACTCCACATCAAAGGAACTTAATCATAAAACAGTAAAACAGCTTTGCATCTTCACTTGCAATAGCTTTCTCAGAAAGCATTCCAATTTGCTAAAACTCAAACTGACCCTTTAAAAATTGCTCAAAGAGTAAATTCCAAATTCATTGCAGATTCAAAAGATTATCAATCTCACAATATGACTTTATAATAAACAAACTCATATCTTTACTTCTAATACATTTGAAGCGATGGATCTGTACCAGCCTCCTGTCTGCACCACTTAATTTGTTGTTGTCACTCTTCCATCAAATTTTTAGTGTTAATTTTTCCCGTTATAAATTCCCATGTTCTCTGATTATATACTCTGGCCAATGGATTAGTAGAATTTCTCAAGATATAAATTGAATTTTTTTGAATTGCAATTTTTAATGCAGAACTGAAAATTCTAAAGGATTATACATTTTATAATAACAGGATTACATTTGCCTTTTGTAACCTTAATGCTTTCATTCAATACAGAAATAAATTAAAAATATATGGAACCTTAAACCATCTTTTATAGTTGCAACAAGTTCCTTAAAATGAATGAAATGGTCCACCTTGTTGTCTAGCGAGGGGCATACACGCAATGGGTCGTGAGAGGACTGCTCTTGGATCTTTTTCGAGAGTATCTTACTGCTTCACGTCGTTAGTGTATGCTTGACCTGGACCATCTGATGGGCAACACGACAGCTCAGTGACTATCACTGTGCTGTGCAGATACATGGATTTGGGTCTGTGTCTGTGGGAGTTTGCGCATTCTCCCTATGCTTGCGTGGGTTTTCTCCAGGAGCTCCGGTTTCTTCCCACATCCCAAAGATGTGCTCTTAGGCTAATTGGCAAAACAAATTCTCCCTAAATTGTCTCAAATTTGGTTTTTTAATCCATAGATCTATAAACATGGACAGGGATCACGGGTAGAGGTGGGAACATCGGGGTGGCGGCACGGGCTCGTTGGGCCGAAGGGCCTGTTTCCCGTGCTGTTTTGTTCTTTGTTCTTTGAAATAATAAGTCTGTGACAAGATATACAAGTAAAGACTGTTAGGTACTATTAGTAATCCCATATGTTTTCAGCTAAACCTGATGTGTGTTTGGATGGCTAGGGAGAGATGCCCAGGCAATGAATAAGCAGTACTGTCGGAAGATTCAAGAGTTGGAGCAGGAAGCGGAGCAGGCCAGGGCAGAACTAACTGAGGCTCAGAAACAGCTCCAGGACCTCGAGGAGAAGGGACCCAGGGATCCTGTGGAAAGAGCCAAGCTCCAGGAGTACCACAAAAAAATTGTCGCAGCACAGAGTAAAGTGCAGGTGCGTGAGGTGTTGTGGCTGCCACTACCTCCAGATGAGTGGTTGAATTACAGGAAAGCTGAAGTGAGCAACTGCTAGGGACATAGAGATTAGAAGCAGGAGTAGGCCATATGACCCTTCGAGCCTGCTCCAGCATTCATTTTGATCATGGCTGATTGTCAAATTCAATATCCTGACCCTCCCCACTTCCTCCCATCTCCCTCGATCCCTTTAGCTCCAAATGCTATATCTAATTTTTTCTTGAAATCCAACAAAGTTTTAGCCTCAACTGCTTTCTGTGGTAGTGAATTCCACACATTCACCTCTACCTAGGTAAAGAAATGTCTCCTCACCTCAGTTCTAAAAAGTTTACCCCTCATCCTCAAACTATGACCGCCTAGTTCTGGACTCCCCCATGACGCAGAACGTTCTTTCTGAAGCTACCTTGTCGAACCCTGTTAGAATTTTATAAGTTTCTATACCAGTTCTGTTGGACTGTGGTGAAGTATTTTGTAGTGTTATTGACCATTATTTCAAAATAAAAGTGTTTATAGAATCATAGAATCCCTATAGTGCAGGAGGAGGCCATTCGATCCATCAAGTCTGCATCGCCTCTATGCCGAGCAAGCCTCTATTTCCTGCCCTATCTTAGTCACCCCACATATTTACCCAGCTAATTCCCCTAACTTACACAATTTGGGACACTAAGGGGCATGTTAGCATGTGTGTATTTAGAATAGCAATCTGGTATACATATTTGGATGGTGATTTGGTATTTACTTTATAATTGTGCTCCAACATTTAATTTCAAATAGAAGTCTCTCATTGTATTTTCTATGCTCGTTGACTTCTGTATTCCCATGGAGCACATATTGTGAGTGCTATCATGTAATCTGAGTGGTAAAATGATCACTTTTGGATCACTGCAATGCACTGCAATACATGTGATTCGAGAGACAGATGCACTGGATTATTGATTACACAACTCCCAAATTCAGTTTGAAATCATGCACAGTACTCCTATAGGGAATAGCCACTTGGGTGAGGTACAAGAAACACATTGGCATCTGTGGTACTATATACACTTACAGAAATGAGAGGAATATATATAAGGAGAGGGTGCAGAGGCAATTCACCAGGATGCTGCCTGGGATGGGACAGTTAAGTTATGAGATGTGATTGAGTAAACTTGGGTTGTTCTCATTGGAGCAGAGAAGACTTAAAGGCAACCTGATCGAGGCATACAAGATTATGAGAGACGGACAGAGTGGACAAAGGGCAGCTGTTGCCCTTAGTTGAAGGGTAGGATCAGTCATGAAGGGACATAGGTTCAAGGTGAGATGCAGGAGGTTTAGGGGGGATGTGAGGAAAATCTTTTTTTATCCAGAGGATGGTGACGGTCTGGAATGTACTGCTTGGGAGGGTGGTAGAGACGGGATTGTGACACATCCTTTAAAAAGTACCTGGATAAATTCTTGGCACATCATAACATTCAGGATTATGGGCCAAGTGATTAGGTGGGAGTTCAGGTGTTTCTAGTGTGTCGGTGCAAATTTGATGGACCGAAGGGCCATCTTTTGTGCTGATTCCATGATCCTGATGTAGACATTTTCAACTTGCAAGTGTGATCAAATCTGTGTTCATAAACACAGGTAGTCACTAATAAGTTGAATAAAAAATTTTGGAGATACTTCTTTATCCAGCGAGTGATTAGAATGTGAAAGCTGTTGCAATAACTAGACTAGATGCATTTAAGGAGAAGCTAGACATACACAAGAATGAGAAGGGAAGTGGAGGATGCTCTGGACAAGGAGAAGTGGGAGGAATGTCACGGAGCGAAAACACTTCTTGGACCTGTTGAGTTCAGTGGCCTGTTTTGGTCCTTTAACTAATGTGTAATCGATACATCCGGTTATATTTCTTGGAAAATGCTGCATTTTTTTTATATCATTAAACTGACTTTCTGCTGCTGCGAATCTTTACATTGATCCCATTTCCAGGTGCTCAGACAAAAGAAACGCGACACAGAGCGACTGGTATCACTGTCATCACAGAGTGAGCGGCGCATCCATGAGATGGAGAGAAATGTGCAGCTCATGAAGCAGCAACAGGCAGTGCTGCAGAAAAAGCTGAAGGAGGAAGTGGGTCAGAAGAGGCGACTTGAGACAGAGATGCAGAGAGGGAAACATCGAGTGAAGGTACAGCATGTTGAATGTTGGGCTTCCACAGCGGATGGATAAATATGGGTGGCACAATGGTTAGCACTGTTGCCTCAGAGTGCCAGGGACCTGGGTTCGATTCTCGGCTTGGGTCACTGCCTGTGTGGAGTTTGCACTCTCTCCCCATGTCTGCATGGGTTTCCTTTGGGTGCTCCGGTTTCACAGTCTGAAACACATGCTGGTTAGGTGCATTGGCTCAAACAGATGCTGGAGTGTGGTGATAAGGGGAATTTCACAGTAACTTCATTGCAGTGTGAATGTAAACCTTATTTGTGACTAATGACTAAACGTTAAAATAAATTGTCCTGTCTAACATTTCAGAATTCAGCCTGTTTTTCTGTGAAAAGTGAGACCTAGTGGGCTTCCCTTCTGCAGCTGAAAATAGTGAAACTCATGCAAAGGGACTCCAATTTAAAATAAACTTACTGACAGTCGCAAATAACTCACATTGTTACTGATACAGATCACATCTTAAAATCACAGGCGCTCGGGAATTATGATTACATTAGTCTTTCATCATTTAAGTCAGTTTAAAATTTAAATATATGCCAGACTGCCTGTCTAAAATAAGCACTATGTACTATTTTGAGCTTTCTGTATTTCAGATCTGTCCCTCTAGATCTGAAATGCATTACCTGCATTGTGAGCAAGGTAGGCAAGGTGTTGACAGTAGGCGATAGAAATGGCTTTTGTGAAGTGGAGGATGCTTTACTCAGCATTCCTAGTGGCAGAGAAGTCACCCTATCTCTGAGCTTGATTGCTTGCCTGACTATCTTAGGGATAGAGCAATTTCTCTGCCACTGTGAATGCTGGATAATGAGCTTGCTAATTGACCATAGGTAGAAACTGCATAGGAGAATCAAATTTCACTCCACTGGTATGTCAGATACTAAAGAGCTGTTAATATCTTCCTACCTTCCTACCAGCACTGCAGCATATGGAGGTAGTGGGATCTTGGCCAAGGCTCTTTGGGACATTAATCCCAATTTTGGGTGGGATCTCCCAGGCACACCAGTCCCACTGCAGCTGCCTTGACCTGTGCAGGTTGCTAACTTAACAGATCTTGGGATCACAAAATCCTTCAATGGAAACTGATGGGCTGGAGTGATAGAGCCCATCAAACCATCAGAATTTCATAGCATCAAAGCATTCCTACAGTGCAGAAAGAGGCCATTCGGTCCATCAAGCCATGGAACCTGCACATTTTTAGATGAAAGCAGAATAACAGAGAATGAAACATATCCCACTGATAGAGCTTCAGAGTTGGGCTCCATGCCAGGTGAGTATTTACACCCAATCCTGGGATACTTGGCTGACGCCATTTACTGTATATGCAGTGACCAGCAGCAGGTCATGGGAATCCCTGGTGGATTATGAATGTGCCCCAAAGATAATGAAGTATTCACCTTTCCTCTTTCTGTATGCAGGAGCTTGAAATAAAACATAAGCAGCAGCAAAAGATTCTTAAGATTAAAACCGAAGAGATTGCAGCCTTCCAAAGAAAGAGGAGGAGTGGCAGCAATGGGTCTGTGATCAGCCTCGAGGAGCAGCAGGTAACATGATATTTACTGGCCATGGGGTAATTTAGTAGTTTGCACTGAGTTCTGACTGGAGCAGTTCAACTTCAGCAATGAAATTTTATTTTTAACTGAGTTGCTTGATGTTTCACTTGGAATTTTATTTTCTTGATTCTGGCCTGAAGATACCGGCTATTGCTGAGTACATGCCAAACAGCTCCAGTGTCAGTGAATGAATGTCATAGCATCATAGCATTCCTGCAGTGCAGAAATAGGCCATTTGGCCCATCAAGCCTGCACCAACAGCAATCCCACCCAGGCCCTATCCCTATAACCCCATGTATTTACCCTATTAATTCCTCTGTCACTAATCAACAACTTAGCATAGCCCATCATTGGAACCTGCACATCTTTGGAGTGTGGGAGAAACCAGAGCATCCTGAGGAGATCCACACAGGCACTGGAGAATGTGCAAGCTCTACACAGACAGTCACCCAAGGCCGGAATCGAACCTGGGTCTCTGATGCTTGAGGCAAAAGTGCTAACCACTGTGCCACCATGCTGTCCATTGAGTTTATGTTTTAGAGTAATAGATGGATCTGTGTCTTTATTTAGCAGTTATCTTCTTCTCAACATTTTTTGCTGATGTGTAATTACTAATTTCAAAGAGCCATAGAGTGATACAACAAAGAAACAGGCCCTTCAGCCAAACTGGTCCATGCCGACCATGGTGCTGTCTCAGTTAATCCAATTGCCTGCATTTGGCCCATATCTCTCTAACCCTTTCCCATCCACGTACTTATCCAAATGCTTTTTAAATGTTGCTATTGTACCTGCCTCAACCACTTTTTCTGGCAGGTCATTTCTTATACGCAATACTCTCTTTATGAAGAAGTTGCTCCTTAGGTTCCTTTTAAATCTTTGCCCTTTCACCCTAAACCTATGCCCTCTAGTTTTCAATTCTCCTTCCCAGGGAAAAATACTGTCCATTCATCCTATCTATGTCTTACATGATTTTATACACCTCGATAAGGTCATCCCTCATCCTCCTACATTCCAGGAATAAAGTCCTAACCTTACCAACCTCTCCCTATAACTCGTACCAACTTGTCCTGACAACATCCTTGTAAATCTTCTTTGGACTGTTTCCAGTTTATCAATATCTTTCCTACAACAGGGTGACCAAAACTGTACACAATCCTCCCAGATGCAGCCTCACCGACAACTTATGCAACTGTATTATAATATCCCAATCCCAATTCCTATTCTCAGTTCCCTGATCGATGAAGGCTGGTGTACTGGATGCCTTCTTCACCACCCTATCTAACTGTCATGAAGTCGACTCGGAGTTACCTCTGAGCTGATTGAAAAATAAATTCAGTGGCTGATCAAAAGGTTTCTATTTGTAAAACTGAGATAAAACTTAACACACAGCACAACGTTGCACAAAGTCACAAGGGCCCAGATAGTCCAGCTTCTCTTTCCTTTCTGTGCTGCATTATATGATCCCAGCTGGATTAGGTGTACTCCAGTTGACCTCTGTGCCCACAGGGCAATAATTTCTGAACACGACTTGTCAGATGCTTGTCAGAAGTGCAATTGTGCAGACAGTGGGCGAGGACAGGGTCAGGCACAGTTGCACTGACCCACTGGGCCAAATAGCCTGCTTGTCCTTGCAACCAAGGATCAGACATGAGTGGGGCAGCTGGGGAAGCTAATGTAGGGTTGCTGAAAAAAGGACTATACCCCATTAAGAATAGCATCTTCAAGAAAGAAAAGTGAAGTAAAGAAACCATTAAATGCAGTCTAGTAAGTCTTCACTTATGGACCTCGAAGCACATCAGTGGCCGGAAGATTGTACACTGGTATTGAACAGTCAGGTAGCTCAACTATTGCCCTTTCACATAACGCAGGCAGACATTCGTGCCATTGTTAGAATATCTCAGCACCTACAAAAATGAATGGAGTTTGAAATATGTACTGGACAGATATCATAGATAATGCAGTGTTTGATAGTTATCAAAGAAGCTTGGAAGATGCATGAGGGTTGGGGAGTTGGTGTTGTGCATTAACAGTAGGTATTACAGTGTTGAGCAGTCACTTTTTCTGATAAATGCTTAAACAAGACTAAAGCTGTTTTTTCCGAAATGGGTATTGACGATTTATTTTAATTGTAGAAAATTGAAGAGCAGAAAAGGTGGTTGGATACGGAGATTGAGAAGGTTCTCGAACAACGGAAGGCGCTGGATGACCTGGAAGAGGAGCTGAACAAACGAGAGATCATTGTCGAAAAGAAAGAAGCCTTGCTGCAGGAGAAGAGTGGGCTGGAGAGCAAGAGGCTACGGTCCAGTCAGGTGAGATTATGAGGAAACGTGATCTAGTCAGGCAAGAAAACTGCTGCTATAAGAGAGGAAGTGGTTGTAACTCAGACAGGTGGGAGAACAAGCTAGATTTTATAAGGCTAGCACCTCAGAAGGCATTATTCCATTGGATGAAAGAGCATGAGGCAAAAGTTTGAGATCCGATTAAAGTTTTTTTTTGAAGTTTATTTATTAGTCACAAGTAAGACTTACATTAACACTGCAGTGAAGATACTGTGAAATTCCCCTGGTCATTACACTCCAACACCTGTTCAGGTCAATGCATTTAAGCAGCATGCCTTTCAGCCAGTGGGAGGAAACCCGAGACCTTGAGGAAACCCACGCAGACATGGGGAGAACGTGAGAACTCCACACAGACAGTGACCCAAGCCAGGAATCAAATCCAGGTCCCCAGTGCTGTGAGACAGTAGAGCTTATCACTGTGCCATCCATGTAACACAGGAAGTTCACCCAAAAAAAGAATTTGATTTTGTTACAATTCAAAGATCTCAATACATCAGCCATTTCTTAATTATTATTTTTCCTTTAGGCTTTGAGCAATGACATTGTGAGAGTGTCGAGCCGCATTGAATCTCTGGAGAAGGAGTTGTCTGAAAAGAACGGGCAGTTGCGAAATGGCAGTGCTATTGACCAACAGGAAATCCGCGAGGAGATTTCCAATCTGCGACATGAGAAGGATCAGATGATGAAACAACGCACTGAGCTAGATGAGAAACTACGGATGGGAAACCTGCTATCAGCAGAGGTATGGTTCATCGTGAGAGAATTCAATCTGTTCAATGGCAGTTTGAGACTTCATACAGAACGGCTTGTGTGTCAGAGTAACAGTTCTACCAGGGTAGCTGTATTTCAATGAATGCACAAAGCCCTTTGTATTCCTGAGTTGGCTGATGCAGGGCCACTAATCATTGCTCAGTAGAATTGACACCAGTGTTGCTGAGTAATGAGACAGTGAATTAGAGATTTATGTACAATGTCTTTGATAAAATGAGCTATAAATGACAGACTTGCTTCTTGTAATGTTCTCATTATCACACTCTGTTCTTAGTTTTTCTATTCCAAAGCGGCACATTCTCTGCCTCACCAAGGGAGATCTGTTCAGAAGCAGGTTTTAATTCATATTTTACAGTAAGTCCAAAGATTGCAATAGGTCAGGTGGCAGAATGAGAGAATGTCACCTGCAGTAAGATCATGGCAAAGGTGATGTTCCCTCAGCCAAGATCTGATTGGCACTCTGGTTCCTATGCTGCCCCCCAAGGTCTCAGAGACTGTTTTACTGGTTATTGAATGGCACTAGTATAGCACAGATATTACTTATCTCTTCTCAGCCCAAGCCTGAATGTTGCCCAGGTCTTGTTGCACATGGATAAGGACTGTTTCAGTATCTGCGGAGTTATGGATGATGTTGAACATTGTGCAATCATCTGTGATCATCCCCACTTCTAACTTTATGACGGAAGGAAGGTCATCAATGAAGCAGCTGAAGATGGTTGAGCTTTGGACTCCAGCCTGGGGAACCCCTGCAACAATGTCACAGGACTGAAATGATTGACTTCCAGAACCACAACAATCTTTCTTTGTGTTAGGGGAGAGTTCTGATTCCTGTTGTCTCCAGTCTTGTGGGGGCTGTTCATTGGTGCATCTGTTAAATGATACCTTGATGTCAAGGGCAGTCATTCTCACCACACCTTACCTCTGACGTTCAGCTCCTTTGTCCATGATTGGACCAAGGTTGTAAAGTGGTCAGGTGCTGAATGTCAATGATCAAGTTATTGCTGAGTAAGTTCCATTTTATCGCGTTATCATTCGATGACATCTTGCATCACCTTGCTGATGTTTGCGAGTAGACAGATGGGGCGGTTATTGGCCGGGTTGGATTTGCCCTGCTTTTTTGTAAACAGGACAATTTTCCACATTGCTGGGTAAATTTCAGTGTTATGCTGGAATATCATATCTAGGGACGCAACATGTTTGGAGTGGCATGTGTCTTCAGTACTGTTGTCGAAATATCACCTGGGCCCATAGCCTTTGCAGTCTCTGATGCCCTCAACTGATATCAGGAGGAATTAATTGAATTGGGTGAAAACCTTGGCCTTCCAGATCATCGTTATTCTTTTCTCTATGGAAAAATCCAAGTTTTGACTCTGGTTCTTTTGCCAATCTGTTGAAATTAGTGTCCTCTAGTTACTAATCTGTTGCCATGAGAAGTGGTTAGTTCTTATTTAGCCTATCGGAACCATTCAGGATTTTGAATTTCCCTGTCAAATCCCCCCATTCGCCTCTATCTTAATAACCATGGCTTCTCCATCTCTGCACGTAGTTGAAGCCTCATTCGCTATCCCATTCTGGAAAACCTTCACTGTGCCCCGAGGCTTTTCCATCCTTCCTAAATTGTACTACCTTGAGTTGAACTCTGTAATGCAATTAAGGCCTGGTCAGTGCTTTGTAAACATTTAACCTAACTGCAAAACAACCAGGTCAGGCAGTATCTCAACACAACAAGAATTCTTGCTTTAGTTTTTGACCTTTCAAGCTTCTGATAAAAGGTAATTGACCTGAAATGTAAGTTCTGTTTTGCTTTCTTTCTACAGTCACTGCCTGGCCTGCTGAACGCTGCCCTGTATTTTCTGTTTTTATTTTGAATTTTTTGGCAGCCGTGGCTCACCAACTTTTACAGATGCATCATAGAAAGCATTCTTTCTGGCTGTATCACAGCTTGGTATGCGCTCCTGCTCTTTCCAAGACGGCAAGGAACTACAAAAGGTTGTGAATGTAGCCCAATCCATCACACAAACCAGCTTCCCATCCATTGACTCTGTCCACACTTCCTGCTGTCTCAGCAAAACAGCCAGCATAATTAAGGACCCCACAGACCCGGGACATTCTCTTTTCTACCTTCTTCTGTCAGGAAAAAGATACAAGAGTCTGAAGTCACATACAAGCCGACTCAAGGACAGCTTCTTCCCTACTGCTGTCAGACCTTTGAATGGACCTATCTTGCATTAAGTTGGTTTTTCTCTACACTCTAGCTATGACTGTAATAATACATTCTGCATTTTCTCATTTCCTTCTCTATGTTTGTTTTGTATGTTTTGTAAAACTGTATGTTTTGTCTGTATAGCATGCAAGAAATCATACTTTCTACTGTGTACTAATACATGTGACAATAATAAAACAATTAATCAATCATAGTGTTTTTGTTTTAATGTCTGTCTGCTTTTGTTCTCCAGGAAGAAAGGATCCTTTTCCAGCTGGACGAAGCTATCGAAGCTCTGGATGCTGCCATTGAGTACAAGAATGAGACAATCACGCGTCGGCAGAGAGTGCTGCGTGCATCTGCCAGCATGCTATCCCAGTGCGAAATGAACTTGATGGCAAAGCTAAGCTATCTCTCAGCTTCCGAAACTAGGGCGTTGCTGTGCAAGTACTTTGATAAGGTAAAGTTCTCTGTTCCTTTAATGTACAGAACTATTCACTGCCCTTCCTTGTTTAAAAGTAAAGTTTATTTTTTAGTGTCACATGTCACATTAATACTGTAAATGAAGTTACTATGAAAATCCCCTAGTTGCCTCACTCCGGCACCTGTTCAGGTAGATTGAGGGAGAATTTAGCATGGCCAGTGCACCTAACCAGCACATCTTTTACAGTGTGGGAGGAAACCCTTGCAGTCTCAGAGAGAACATGCAGACTACACACTGACAGTGAGCTAAGCTGGGAATCGAACCCGGGTCCCTGGCACTGTGAGGCAGCAGTGTTAACCACTGTGCCGCCTTGTTTATTGGCTAGGACAGCGGTAAAGAGCGCATAGATGGGAGGAGATGATAAACTCAGCACTGATTGCATCACTTCCTGGCATTGTCTGACTCATAGAATCATAAGGAGGCTGTTCGGCCCATCGAGTCTGCACCGACAACAATTCCACCCAACCCTATTCCCATAACTCCATTAATCACCTGGCTAACCTCTAACGCTAGGGAGCAATTTATCATGACCAATCAACCTCACCCGCACATTTTGCAGTGTGGGAGGAAACTGCAGCACCGGACAAAACCCATGCAAACACTGGGCGAACATGCAAACTCCATAAAGACAGTGACCCAAGGCCGGAATTGACCCCCTGGTCCATGGCACTGTGAGGTAGCAGTGCTAATCACAGTGCCACCATGCCACCCCTTGGGCTTGGACATTTTGTCACAAGGGCGCATTGTTCACAGCGTTGCTCATATCCTTCAGCTACATAGCATTACTTCAGCCACATTGATCAATTAGCAGCAATGGGTCGACATTTATTACAGTGGGTTCTGAAGCAGTGCCGCTGTGTCCCTGCAGGTGGTGACACTCCGAGAAGAGGAGCGCAAAATGCAGCTGGCGTTCATGGAGTTGGAGATGCGTGCCGAGGAGCAGCAGAAACTCGTTTACTGGCTGGAAGCGGCCGTGGAGCGGCAGAGACTTGAGACGGATCGTCGCCTCACTCTCCAACAGAAGGAGCACGAACGGAACTTGCAGCTGTTGCTCCAGCACTGCAGAGGTAGTGACTGACTATATCCACGTAGCATTGACATTGAATCTAGTTGTAATGATGCCAAATGAACACTATCAGTGAGTTGTATTGTTTTATATTTCATGTATCCTTTTAATTTTATTACCCCTTAATGATCACAGCATATGGTCTAGACTCAATTCCATTAGGAGTTGGCAAGAGCTCACTTCACCCTTAGATTCTTTCCCATTTAATAAAAGCACCATCCAGTGTAGCTGGAAGTCACACAAAGCAGAAGCTCCAGGTTCAGCCGCCAGTTTGTGCTGAGCTAACAGATTTCTGTCAGGCAGTGGTAAAACTGCTTTTCAATTCCATAGATTCCAGCCCCATTCCTGATTGCTCTGCAGAAAGTGTATTGGTGCGGGCCACCTGATGAGAATCGGTATTATTTGGGAATTTCCCCAGTTGACTCTCATGTTGACACTTACTGAGGAGATTCACACAAAGAGAATAACCAGCAGCACCAGAAGTTGCTTAGCATCTGTAACACGGTACCGTCACAACATGCAGACCTTTTGGAACAGAATAGAAGAATTGCCAACGAGGGAGATTTAGGTTAAAACCACTGTCACCTCGTGGAACAGCCCCATGGCTGATGTCAAATCATCTTTTGTTCTCTTTTTATAGGGCAAATGGATGAAGGAATTGCTGGGAGTCAGAGGCAGTATGAGGGCTGGATTCAGATGCTGGAGAAGGAGCTTGTCTGGTATAAACGAGCCAACCATGAGCTGAACGTGAAACTGAAAGATCTGTCCAACTATCTCTTGAATCAGCCAGCAGAGCAGGGCAAACGTAAGGAACAGGCTGTGGGCATGATCACTGAAACTAATCTCAGCTTCCTCACAACCAGGAATTGTTTAATTTTACCCAGGGAGAAACAGTGTGTGTTGACCTTTCAGATTGCAGGCGAGATTTTACAGTCTTGCTGGTCCTGAAACCATAAAATTTCACCCAAGGTCAACAAATCTTTCCATGGTCCTCCCATCGCCTGCTACAATTCCCACCGCAGGCAGGACAACAAAATTCCAGCCATAATGTCTGCCAAAAAATGGAAAAGATGGTTTCCACTATTACAGTTTATTAAAGTTTATTTGTTAGTCACAAGTAGACTTATATTGACACTGCAGTGAAGTTACTGTGAAAATTCCCAAGTCCCCACAGCCCAGCACCTGTTCAGTTACACTGAGGGAGAATTTAGCATGACCAATCCACCTAACTAGCACATCTTTCAAACCATGGGAGGAAACCAGAGCATCTGGAGAAATCCCACGCAGACATGAGAAGAATGTGCAAACTCCACACAGACAATGACCCAAGCTGGGCATTGAATCTGGATTTCTGGCATTATGAGGTAGCAGTGCCAACCAATGTTAATAATAATAACCACTGCTAAATAGAATTGTATTTAATTCTTCTTTATTTTTATGGGAATTGCACCGGGCGAGGGGCGGACCATGGAAACATCCGTTGACCTCAGGGAGGATTATACAGTTTTGGGATGAGTGAGGCTGTAAAATCCCACCCATTGTTAGAACCATAGTATTCCTTGAATGAACAAAGAAGCCATTTGGCCCATTGAATCTGCACTAGCTCTCCACTCTGCCCTATCTCTCTAACTCTGTGTATTTACCATGGCTAATCCACCTAACCTGTATCTCTTTGAAGTGTGGGACGAAACCCGAATACCCAGAGGAAACCAACACAGACACAAGGAGAATGTGCAGACTCCATGCAGGAATTACCTAAGGTCGAGTTCCTGGTGCTGTGAGACAACAGTACTAACCACTCTACCGCTATGTAGGCAAATAAAAAAGTTTGTATATTGCAAACTTCCACAAACATGAATGAAAATAATTACTTGTTATCTCAAGTGTAGATTTTGGTTAAAGGATAGCTTGCAGGATACTGGAAGAATCTCCTTCCCAGCAGCTTGTTCTCCTAGTAGTTCCATGGGATCTTAGGTATCCTGAATAGGTAGGCATGGTTGCAACTTAACATCTTATCTGAAAGATTGTGTCTCTGACTACATAACAAAACTGCATTACTGCATTAAGCTAGCTGTCTTATGTGTTCAAAACCTGCAGTGAGACTTCAGCCTTCTGCTTACAACATGAGAACTGACTGAATTTCAGATGGGTCCTGGGGTCAGGTTGACACTTGCAGTCCTTCACATGTTGTTACCAGTAATCACAGTGCCACAAGGAGGTTAAATGGTGTTCGAGAAGGAGGAGAAATCAAACAAAGTGGGATGTGTTCCCCATGTCCTTGTGCATTTGTGAAAATCACACTATCCAATGATGTGAAGCCAGAAGAGAAAGAGGCCATTTAAAATTAAATCGAATGGTGGCATAGTGGTTAGTACTGCTGCCTCACAACACCAGGGAGTCAGGTTCGATTTCCGGTTTGGGTTACTCTCTGTGTGGGAGTTTGCACATTCTCTCCATGCCTGCATGGGTTTCCTCTGGGTGCTCCAGTTTCTTCCCACAGATCAAAGATGTATGGGTTAGATGGATTGGCCATGCTAAATTGTCTCATAGTGTTGGGGGACTAGCTAGGATAAATGTGTGAGATTGTAGGAAAAGGGCTTGGGTGGGATTGTGGTCTGTGCAGATTCGATGGGCTGAAGGGCCTCCTTCTGCACTGTAGGATGCTATGATTCTGTAATACTTTGAAGCTGTTTTAGGAAGGGAACTGTTTAATACTGGAGGTTCTGTTCTTTTTCAGGTCTTGGATTTGTTAGCAGACCTTCAGTAACTGTTGACCAAATGCCCCTGCCAGCCGGAGTAGAAGAAATTGGGACTACTATTCCATCAGATCAAGCATCTGTGCCATTGGGTGCCCTGGAACGAATTCCCAAATCCAAAGAGGACTTCCGAGATCTAGTTCACGCACCTCTGCCACCCACTTGGCGAAGGTCGTCGCTACCTACAGAGGATCAAGCTGGGCTGGAAGAACTGAGATTAAGGGACTCACTGGAGCTCCCATACAATAGGGTAGTGCAGCCTGCAGAGGGTGCCATGCACTGGGGTATTACACCTGTGCAGAAATCCCAAAAGACATTAAGACAGGCAAATCTCAATGCAAACATTTCTTTCTTCAACCCTGGGATCATTGATGTCCGAAAGAATCCAGTAGGTTGATGAACATTTGGACACGGCACAGTGTGCTAAATAACGCTTCAGCACAGAGTCTCATTGCAGTGAAGAAAACACACTTTGAAGAAAAGCATTTTTACTTCAAATTTTTCTATAGCGCAATTAAAATCAAACATAAAAACAGTTCGGAGCAGAATTCTAATGAAGCTTTAATGTGACAGGCAGCAATGAAAAAATAAACCTATTTCAAATCACTTGTTAAAAAAATCACGGAATCTTGAAAATAACAATGGGATTACTGATTATGACATTAAGCGTGAAACTCATAGAACATAGAACATTACAGCACAGAACAGGCCCTTCGGCCTTCGATGTTGTGCCGACCAAAATAAAAAGCAATGCCCCTCCAAACTAAACCATTCCCTTCTCTTCCATATACTTATCAATTAACCTCTTAAACGCCACCAAACTTGGCGCATCTACAACAGCTGCAGGCAGGGCATTCCACTCCCTAATCACTCTTTGAGTAAAGAACCTACCTCTGATATCCGTCCTATAACTCATACCCCTTAATTTAAAGCTGTGTCCCCTCGTGCTAGCTTTCTCCATCCTAGGAAAAAGGCTATCACTGTCCACCCTATCTAAACCTCTAATCATCTTATATGTTTCAATAAGGTCCCCTCTTAGCCGCCTCCTTTCTAACGAAAACAACCTCAAATCCCTCAGCCTCTCTTCATAAGACCTGCCCTCCATACCAGGCAACATCCTGGTAAACCTCCTCTGTACCCTCTCCAATGCCTCCACATCTTTCTTATAATGTGGGGACCAGAACTGCACACAATACTCCAAGTGCGGCCGCACTAGAGTTTTGTACAGTTGCAACATGATGCTGCGGCTCCTAAATTCAATCCCCCTACCAATAAAAGCTAAGACTCCATATGCCTTCTTAACAACTTTATCCACTTGACTGCCTACTTTCAGGGATCTATTGACACATACACCAAGATCCTTCTGTTCCTCAACACTATTAAGAGCCCTACCATTAGCCCTATACTCTACACATTTATTGTTCCTGCCAAAGTGCATTACCTCACACTTTTCCACATTAAACTCCATTTGCCACCTCTCGGCCCAGCTCTGCAACTTGTCCAAGTCTCTCTGCAAACTATAACACCCCTCTTCACTATCTACCACTCCACCGACTTTAGTGTCATCTGCAAATTTACTAATCCATCCTTCAATACCCTCATCCAGATCATTTATAAAAATTACAAACAGCAGGGGCCCCAAAACAGACCCCTGAGGCACACCACTTGTCACCGAACTCCACGATGAATATCTCCCATCAACCACCACCCTCTGTCTTCTATCTGCCAGCCAGATAGAAGGGCAGATCATAGCAAATTTTGGGATCAGAAATATCAGCACTTGGATGACTAAGTTCCATGCAGAGTCATAGAATCCTACAGTCCAAAAGGAGACCATTTGGCCCATTTGGTCATCTGCACTGACCACAGTCTCACCCTGACCCTATTTCCACAGCCCCATGCATTTTCCCTAGCTAGTCCTGCTGACACAAGGGGCAATTTAGCATGGCCACTCCACTGAATCCACACATCTTTGGACTGTAGGAGGAAACCGGAGCACCGGGAAGAAACTCACGCAGACTCCACACAGACAGTAACCCAAACCAGGAATTAAATCTGGATCCCTGGCGCTGTGAAGCAGCAGTGCTAACTACTGTGCCAATGTGCCAATCCTAGCTTGAGACCATCTAACTGAACATACTGAAAGAACTGCAAAGTTCTCCATGTTAGACTGATAGGTCATCTCAGAGAGATGAATCAAGATCATCTAGAATTCCGTTTAAAAAAACATATTACCTGATAATAAATACATTGTATTTATGTACCTCCTTGTGTTTTATATTTGTCTTCCTATACATTCCTCGGATCCTATATTTCTGAGCATTGTGTAGCCTTTTTTAAAGTGCATTAAGTTGAGAAAAAGTAGGAATTTGTAACTTTATTTGCACATTGCTGTTTAAGGCCTATTTTATATCCAGCATATTCAAATTTGGTGCAAACATCATCATGGGAGAGTACCTAATCCCAGTTTTGGAGCATTTTCTTAGTAATTTGCCAAAAGCTGGTTGTTACGATAACAGTCAAAATCCCGGTGAAAGCATATGTTATTTTTGGCTACATGTTAAGGTCATAGATTTGAATGGATCATGTCTTCATAAAGCAATCAATTTGAAGCAAAGTGAACAAATTCTTTCACTTGATAGTGGACCAAGATATTCAGCATGCCAATGCACTGAATGTTCTTCAGAGGAACAGTTTCCAAGCTGCTTTTCTAATGTCAGAAAGGCTGTCAGACTGTCTTAGGCTGGTTACAAAATTGGACCTTGATCCTCTATGAATTTAATTTCAGCCCCGATCAATGAGCAGTTTGTCAAGGTGTGGATAGAGCTATGGTTCTGGAGGTGGGAGAGAAGGCAACCTAGCAGGAATAGGAGCTTTATTCTTGTGCAGAGTTTTACAGAATTATGGTTTGCAATATAACCTTCGAATGTCATAGGCTGTTAAAACACTATTGTGTTAAAACACTATATCAAGAATTGAATAAATAAAAGGAGTTCTGCCTTTTTTAAAGTATTTTAATATTGTGTACAGTCACTGTTTCTGCTGTTTACAATTTCTGACATTTATTGTGTAAAAATTGCTATTTTGCTTTAAATAGAAATGTGCCAGTTTTTTTATTATTGTCTCGAGAGTTCTTTCTTGCCTCATTGGTTGATGTGCAACCTATGTTGTGTGTAAACCTCAGATTTGTACAGTACTAATGTATATTCTCACCAGTATCATAAATTAATGCAACAATTGTGCATATTCTTGCTTTGAAACATTACTAGTATACATTTGCACAAAAATATAGGACTAATATATGTTTACACACTGTATACCGCTGTTTCTTTGCTCAGGGATTTCGCTCCCTGCTTGTTGGGGGTAACTATTTGGAAAGAGTTAGCAGCACAAAGGTGTTCAGGGTTACACCAGTCTGTGCATCTTAGCTAGATCTCAGGGGACAGTTGTGACAGGGGCAGCAGTCCAACTGGGCATGGCCATTCTCGTTAGAATTTAGGAAGGGAGGTACAGCTGCGTGTGTTCATTAGAGGGAGTGTTTGGAAGGAAATAATAAGCTAATTAAACATGATTGAAGGACTTCACTTCCCAGGTAACATTGAGCAGATTCGGCAAATACTCATTGGAATTTAAAGGAGTGAGACATGAAGAAGAAGTTTAATAAGTAATTCCAGAGTATAGCAAAACAGAATAATGCAAATCTCTGAATGTCTTTCTGAAGACTTGTACATTTATTGTACTTTCAGACCCTCTTATTAAACTTTCTTATTCAATTAGAACTGCGGAATCGGTCAATGTCTTGCATCCACTATTGTTCAATTTTGGAAATACAAACACAGACGGGATTTTGCTGGCATGTCAAAGGTTCATATAATCCCACCCAAGGCGAAAAGAGAGTGCAGTTCTCCAAGTCTTGCCTGTCTCTGGAATCGGGGTAGTCATGCCGGTAAAATTCTGGCCACAGTGGTCTTTCTTGCTTAATATTCAATTATTAAGTCTGACTTTTTATTACTGTTACAAACAGGCTTACATTAACACTGCAATGAAGGTACTATGAAAATCCCCAAGGTTTCACACTCTGGTGCCTGTTCGGAAACACGGAGAGACAATTTAGTATGGTCAATGTACCTAACTGGCACATCTTTTGGAGGACATGGGAGGAAACTGGAGTGTTTGGAGGAACCCCTCACAGATACGGGGAGAATGTATAGACTCTGCACAGACAATGACTCAAGCCAGAAATCAAATCCACATTCGTGACACTGTGAGGCAGCAGTGCCAATCACCATGCCGCCCCAAAACCAGAGTATGCATGCTTTAGTTAATATTTATTCTTGTGAAGCAGTTACTAAACACTGAAGGATTCTCATGGAATTTAATATGTTCATAAACAAGGAATGGCTTTGGTGGAAAACCACATATTAGAGAGTAAGAGATAATCGTGAGGTAAATGCAAGAAAATCCCAGGAGTGGTACTTTTTTAAGTAACAATGGCTTCCGCACGTAAACTAATATGATTAGTTTTGTATAATGTTAGAAAATCAGTACAGACTTTTTCTGTCTGGATCTGCCCCAAGAGATGCAGTTAGCAAATGAACCTCCTTTTATGCTTTACTATTAGCCTTGCCTAAACTTCATTACACCTAGAGAGGGAGCTACATGCATTAGATTGATTACAAGATTTTACTGTTAAATTGAAACAACTCAAAGACCTCCTCTCCATTTGCAAGGATAAATCTTACTGAATTTTTTGTCCTTTCTCCTCAGTGACCATTCAAAGCTTCCTCAAAAGTAGAGCTGTCAGCATTATAACCATTAGTAACATAGATAAAAGGATCATCACATCCACGCAATTGTAAGTATACCAGGGGAGTTGGTAAGATTCTGAGTGCAAATGTGCTGCACCTTTGTGTCGAGCAACAAACTCAATCCAGAAAATGGCTCTCTCCATTGGAGACTTGGGTTGGTCTCTATGGAGAGCAGAGAGTTTCTGCATGTTATCCCAATAGGATGTGTTGTTTATGACTTTGTTCAGTGCCTGCAATAGTTGCAACTGCATGGTTGCAACATTGATTACTTTTGCTGGACCTCGTGTCTCAAGTTTGAATAAATTATCAAATTGGTCAGAAAACAGAGGAATGCCAACCACTGGCACCCCATGATAGATGATATGAAATATGTAAAATATATATAACTTTATATATAAACTCTTCAAACTCTGCTGCAAGAGGTTTGGGTGGTTTACACTGGAATATTTAGCATGGTGAGTCTTGGGAACTCAAATATAAAATCTATTCTCATCAGCCCTCAGGAGAACTGCCTCGATATCTGTGTCTGGGTCCTTGGAGGGCAGTTGAGAGTCAACCACATTTCTGTGGCCTTGGAGTCATATGTAAGCCAGACCAGATAAGGATGGCAGATTCATTTCCCTAAAATTAGTAAACTAAATGGGTGGGGATTTTTTTTGAAAATTGATAATGGTTTCATGATCATCAATAAATTCTTAATTCCAGATATATTTTATTGAATTCAAGTCCCACCATCTGCTGTGACAGGATTCAAACCCTCGGTCCCCAGAATATTAGCTGAGTTTCTGGATTAATATCTGGTAATAATACCACTCAGCCATCGCCTCTTCCACATAACGAAATTTCCAGCAGGTTGGTTCTCAGATGAATTCTAACTTGGAACAGGGTCGGGGAAGTCATTCTCCCTCTGTCAAGATATTGCTGTTTCTTAACTTGACTGCTTGGATGATTTGTACAGTTCGATGGCTCTCAGTGGCATTCTCTCCCACCCCATTTGGAAACGTCTTCCGTTGCTTCCAAAGCAGAAACCAAAATGCCTCTGCTTTGTGCTGTGACTTCCACAAATGCAACGTCCATTTCTCAAACACAGAGTCGGTTTATTTCAATCATCTTGTGTTATCATTGGACAAATTGAGATTTTGACATGATCAGTATCGTTGCATTTGAATGACTCGTTTCATTTGAAATTAGCCTTTTGAATTCTTTTCAGAAAAGGATATTGATATAACAGCAGTCCAGAAAATTTCCTTTTGTTACTCCTGAGAGCATACAGTAATTTTAGGCTATGCAGGAAGTTAGGTGATTCTCAGGCAGTCTTTTATGGTCCGTTTTAAAATAAAACAACTGACTAAAGTTCACAATATACTGTAACATGAGACAATTAACATATTTATTTTTTATATAAGTGTCACAAGTAGGCTTACATTAACACTGCAATGAAGTTACGGTGAGAATCCCCTCCTGAACACACACCAGGCAAGCTCAGGGAGGATTTAGTATGGCCAATCCCCCGAACCAGCATGTCTTTTTTTAGAGTATGGGAGGAAAGTGGAGCACTCAGAGGAAACCTATGCAGACATGGGCATAACGTGGAGATCCACAGACAGTGGCCCAAACCAGAACTGAATCCAAATTACTAGCACTTTGAGACTGCAGTGCTAATCACCGTACCACCCTATCTTGATAGTTTTGATGAAATTGATAGTGCAGTGGTTAGCACTGCCGTCTCACAGCGCCAGAGGCCTGGTTTTGATTCCCAGCTTGGGTCACTTTCTGTGTGGAGTTTGCAGATTTTGTCTGTGTGGGTTTCCTCTGGGTGTTCCAGTTTCCTCCCATTACCCAAAGATCTGTAGATAAGGTGAATTGTTATGCTGAAATTCTCCCTCAGTGTACCTGAACAGGTGCCAGAGTGTTGCAATAAGGTGACTTTCACTGTAACTTCATTGCATTGTGAATGTAAGTCTACTTGTGACTAATAAATTAACTATATTTTTTACTCATTTAAGTTCCAGGGAATAATACCTTAGTTTGTGTAACGTCTCCTCATAATTTAACACTGGGAGTCCAAGCCTGCTAAATTCAACACTGCACTCCTCCAAGGCTGGCATATCCTTTCTGTAAAGGTCGTTTTACTCTTCACACAGACTAGTCACAAATGCCACTGATAACTCTGAGTGTCTCTGCCCCACCAGTGTCCAACTCACAACTGGAATTGTCACACTGGGACAGCTTCGCAAGAGAGAGGGAATTGGTGTGACCTGACAACCATGGTTGTCTGACTGGCTCAGCTTTCTTTGCCTGGATAAAGGACATTAAATCATTCATTGGGAACATTCCTAATTCTTGTTCCCCGACGGGTGGAGTTGGGGTTATTAATGCAGAAGCCTTCTCCCCAAACCAGGCTCCTGCAATCTCTCTTAGAGTGAACCAGGTTTCACACACCCAGAGCACAATGTTTTCTTATTGGGGACTCTGCTGCCACTCTGCAGTTTTGATCAGTGAGGGGAGTGGGTGGGTGGGGTTCGGTCTGGATGCAGAGATTTCTTCAGTGGAGTAGAGTGCCAGGTTGGCAGTGCCAGGCTGGCACTGTCCAAGGGGTAGCCCTCCTGGCCCCTGACCTCCTAAGGAGGGCTCAGTGATGTACAATTCTATAGGTAAGGATATCACATCTGGTCCCGCATGGAGTGGGACCAGCAATGATTCTTGCCGGAGAGAACCTCTCCCAGCATGACCACAGAGACAGATGAGCCCAGACAATTGAGTCCTGGGCTTACTAATCACATAGTTAAGAGAAATTTAAATAATTTATTCAGCCTGGTGTCAATAATGAGCATGAGGCTGATCACACCAGATATCCAGTGCTGGTAAGATAATGAGAGGTGAGAAATCGGGAGTGAATCTCATTTCTCAGCTCTCATGCAATCTTACCAGCTCACCCCGTCTATGAGCCAGCTGGCAAGATTGCCCACAAAACATATTTATGAATAAGAAAAGCTGTAAAACATTACAGCAGCCACATGGCTGCTCTAGTCCCCTACACATCTCCTGACTTAGCAAACACTCCATCACCTGGATGATTACACAATCTCAGAACCGATTAATCCACCTAGCCAAGTGACCTTTACTCTGTTGAACAACATTCAAGGGACAATTGCCAAATTACCACAATTATTCTTGAATCCAAGGACAACATTTCATCAGCCTGATTGATTATTTTCTGTGCCAATGAAGGTCTGCAGAGATGAAAAGAAACACATAAGTAAAGAAATTGGACACAGATACTTCTTTCTTTCTTAGCCAAGGAGATGATACAGTGTACAGACTGATAAGAGACCATAGTTAAGTAGAAAATTTTACAACTTAGAACCATGATTTAATCTTAAAATACAGACAGGGCACATGTGACTTACATAATACATTTGACCAAGCGTGACTTTATACAAGGTTCCCTCTCCTGAAAGTTGCGAATAATCTGACTTGACAACATACCTTCCCTTCGAATTAAAGAGGGCTGTCTTTGAGTGGAAATTAAGTAATCAAAACCAAATCAATCAGAAGAACATCTTTGCAGTTGCAGTCATAAAACATATTGTAAGCATTAAAGAACAGAGGGATAGCCAGAACTACCTTAGGCAGTTGTAACTTTATAAACGTAACATTTACAATTTAGTTTTCATCAACATTAACTGTATCAACATATAACAATATTAACACAACATTAACTACATTGTATGATGCGACAGGAACGTAAGTTACCAGTATGTAGAGTTTGTTAGGAGAGTCCTCATCCTCATGACATTTTTCCGAGATCAATACTTGCACTCTTCAAGCTACCCTCTCACTTGTCATCCCAGTTTTAACTCATTTTTAGATAAGCTTCCAAAAATAAAGTTATTCCATTTTTAAAGTTACAAATGTTCAGAGCACATTGGGCAGACCCAAATCCGTTCCTTGCTTGTTTCAAAAATCAAATTCAGATTCCAATAGAATCCAATTATTGTCCCACAGGAGAGACAAATAAGACCTAAGCTGACAAGGTGAGACATTGCACCCCATCTTGGGCTTGATCTGACATTTAGCCAAAAGCTTACAACTTCCCATGGCCTCTGTTGGTATCCTCCAAGTGTCACTAAAATGGTGCATGTTTCTACCCTCACACTACTGCTGTCACATCTTACCTTCTTATCAAACATGTTGGTCAAGTCAAACTCCTGGAGCCTGATTGCATCAAACGTTATTGCATCCTGTTGACCCTTCCCAGAGATAATGTGTGAAATCTACCAGTGGACCAGCACTAACTGTACCTCTCTGCATCTCCCTTCAGAATGCCCATTCATTTGTGACAAAGCCCTTGTCCTATCCAATAGGAAATACAGTACAGCACAGGAACAGCCCACAATGTTTTACCGAACATGACGCCAAATCTAATCCCTTCTCCTGCCCTTGGGTTTGTGGAGTGTATTTCATCAACATCACCACCTCTGACGTGCAACATGTCTCACCCCAATCCTCATAAATGAAGCATCACTACCTGGCTATGCATACTGTCGTTGTCCCTATCCAGAATGCTATGGTGGTGACGTGATCCTTATCACTAAATCACAGCCTGATCTGTCCCACTCCTCCCCTGGAACCTCTGCTTCTTTGGGCATCTAATCCTGCTACAACTCTCAGTTTTGAAATTCATGTTCTCTACTATGCACTGAAGTACCCCATCTCAAATTATTCACCAAGATAGCTTCACTGTTTCCTCTCTCAGCTTGTGAATCAAGTGACTTCCCACCAATGTTTGTGACCTTTATCTCAAGTCATCATTGTCCTTTTCCCTCTGACTTTGCTGCTTTCCTTCCCTCTCGAATTTCCTCTTTTCATATAGACTCCCTTATCCACATTCATAGATTCCTGTAGACCTGGGACTTCTCAACACCCTTCATGTCAATCACAGATATCCCATCTCTGATCATTTCTTTGAGCCCCTCTCCACTCAAATTGCAATTCCCCTGCAAATCCCATTTACCTCTATCAATCTCTCGAAGAAAAGGATCCAGAGTCATTTACGATGGTATTTTTAAATTCCCAACTCTCTAGCCTTTGGCATTCTATGTGTCTTGTTAGGGGGAGACAATGGCATTGTGGCATTTATTGCTCGACCTTAATTCAGGAACTCAGCTAATATTTTTGGAACCTGGGTTCAATTCCCACTGTGGCAGATGATGGAATTTGAACTGAATTAGAAACAAAATATGTGGAATTGAGAAAGTACTGATGACCATGAAACCATTGCCAATTGTTGGGAAGAAATCCATTTGGTTCACAAACGGGGATAGAAATCTGTCACCCTTACCTGGTCTGACTAGATGTGAGTCCAGAGCCACGGTAATGTAGTTGACTCTTAACTGCCCTCAGGCAATTAGGGATATGCAATAAATGCTGGCCAGCCAGAGACACCCGTTTCTCATGAATGAATAAAAAAAAATTTCTGCATGGATAATTGGGACAAAATTTAAAATTAAATGTCGGGCACTCAGGTGGCCAACAGGAAGTACTTTTTGCAAATAAGGGTAGTGAAAATCTGCGATCTCATTGCAAAATAAATTGCTGCAGGTGGATAAATTGAATGTTTCATGACTAAAGTTAATAGATTTCACTGAGGCAAAGATGCTCAGGATTTTATAACATAATACATAGATAGAGTTGAGATACAACTTAGCCATGATCTAGTTGAATAACAGAACAGGGCTCAAGCAACTGAGTAATCCACTACTGCTCCTATGTTTTGATTTGATTTGATTCATTATTGTCACATGTATTAATATTCAGTTTTCTTGCGCTCTAGATAGACAAAACATACAGTTCACAGAGAAGGAAATGTGTGTTACGGTCATCGCTTGGGTAGCTAGAGAAAGATTGACTTAATGCAAGGTAGGTCCATTCAACAGTCTGACAGCAGCAGGGAAGAAGCTGTTCTTAAGTCGGTCAATACATGACCTCAGAATTTTGTATCTTTTTCCTGAAAGAAGAAAGTAGAAGAGAGAAATTCCAGGATGCAAGGGGTTCTTAATTATGCTGTCTGGTTTGCCAAGGCAGCGGGAAGTGTAGACAGAGTCAATGGACTCTGGTTTGTGTGATGAATTGGGCTACATTCACGATCTTTTGTAGTTTCTTGTGGTCTTGGGCAGAGCAAGAGCTATAACCAAGCTGTGATAAAATCAGGAAGAATGCTTTCTATATTGCATCTGTAAAAGTTGGTGAGAGTCATAGCTGACATGCCAAATTTTCTTAGTCTTCTGAGAAAGTAGAGGCATTGGTGGGCTTTATTAACTATAGTGTCAGCATGGGGGGAGCAGGATAGGTTGTTTGTGATCTGGACATCTATAAACTTGAAGCTCTCAATCCTTTGTACTTCACCCCCGTTATCCCTGGCTGTGTAGTTACTTGAAAAGAGCAGCGATAAGGGAATTAAACAAAAAGATGGTTCACAAAATTACACATTTGTTAAAACAGTCATATTGTTATTGCCAAAACTATTAAGGAAAATTATTGGTCAGTAATAGTGAAGAAGCAGAAGTGTAAATTTGGCTTACGTAAATTGTCGGAGAGTAGCTGATCCATACTTACACAATCAATGCCTGATTAGGATGAATGTATGAAAGAGTTACTTGTCAAAATCATTGAATCCCCTAAAGTGCAGAAGGAGGCCATTCAGCCCATTGAGTCTAGACCCATTCTCTGAAAGAGCACCCTACCCATAACCACCCCCAACTTATCCCCATAGCCCTACATATTTACGCCATTAATCCCTCAACATACGTATCTTGGAACATTAAGGTACAATTTAGCATGGCCAATCCACCTAACCTGCACATCTTTGGACTGTGGGGGGAAACTGGAGCACCTGGAAAAAATGCACACAGACATGGAGAGAATGTGCAAACTCCACCCAGACAATCACAAATCAAAGAAGGCAGACAAATTATCCTGAACATTTCTTTATTAATATCTGTGATCACACAATTTACAGGAATTTAAAATCAGATCGCACAAACATTTATTCTTGTTCAAGAAATTTGACCCTTCATTTAAACATGACAACACCAACTGTCTCTAAATCTGACAATAATGAAAAACCAATGTTTTGTCGGAAGATCCTTTGACGTCCCAACACTATCTTAGAACAGCACATGATCGACATTCTGATCAACACTTTTTGACCTATACAATTGTTAAATGCTCTGTTTTGCCCAACATCTGATAACATTGTGAAGCATTTTTTGTGCATGATGTTGCGACACCAGGTAGAGTTTGCAGCAGTGTAATCAAAGCCTGCTCTTTGTGTAAGTCATGCATTCAAAGCTATCAAAGCACATGCGAGAGAAACTAATCTTCAACTTGCCAGGACATGACCAATACAAGTGGAGGATGTAGTTGAGGCACCAGATGTGTTGTGAAACACAGAGAGAACAGGACTGGAAAATATTCAGCTATGCAAAATTGGACGTGATGACTGGAGTGAAACAGAAGTCTGGAATTTTTATATTTTACATTTGCAACCATACATCAATATTTTCTGAAGCCAATCCTCCACTCACCTCATGAAGAGGCGGTGCTCCAAAAGCTCATGCTACCAAATAAACCTGTTAGACTTTTAACCTGGTGTTGTGAGATTTCTTACTGTGCCCACCCCAGTCCAGCACTGGTAACTCCACATCATACATCAACTAATGTAATTATTTTTGAAAAATGAGCTTAAAACATATTGACCTTTTCACTACAATTGATTTAAATACAAAATTTCCTTTTTTTTGTTTAAGAGGACCACTATTTTCTGACACACTACTTCAGTGATACTTCAACAATATCTAATTTATAATATTGAGAAAGGAATGCAGTAGATCTTAGATTACAGCTGTCTATTATGAAGTTGAAATAATTTAAAACCCCTTTCCCAGCGAAAACCTTACTGAATTTTTTGCTTTTTCTTTTGAACAATGCTGCAAAGCTTTTTCAATAGAAGAACTGTCAGTGCTGTAATCATTACTAATACAGATAACAGGAAGATCATCACATCTATGCAATAGTAAGTATACCAGGGGAGTTGGTAAGATTTTGAGCGCAAATGTGCTGCACCTTTGTGTCGAGCAACAAACTCAATCCAGAAAATGGCTCTCTCCATTGGAGACTCGGGTTGGTCCCTATGGAGAGCAGAGAGTTTCTGCATGTTATCCCTATAAGATGTGTTGTTTATGACTTCGTTCAGTGCCTGCAATAGATCTGTTGACTGCATGCCTGAGATGCTAATCACTTTTGCAGCCCCTCTGATTTCAAGTCTGAATAAATTATCAAACTGGTCAAAAAGCAGAGGAATACCAACCACTGGCACCCCATGATGGATGGCTTCATAAATCCCATTGGTGCCTCCATGGGCAATGAAGGCTCGTGTTTTGGGATGTGCTAAAAGATCATTCTGAGGGATCCATTTTGCCAATAGCGTATTATTTCCGATGTTGGGAGGGATCTTCCCATCATATCTCCAAATAACTTTTTGAGGTACCTGAGCAAAAGCCTCTGCAATTTTCATTGTGATATGCATTGGTAAATGGGTAATACTTTTCCCCAGTGACATCACAACAATCCCATGCTCCCCTGAGGATTGGACAAACTCTTGAAACTCTACTGCCAGAGGTTTGGGTGGTTTACACTGGAATCCTCCAATGTAAACAATATTTGGCATGGTGGGTCTTGGGAACTCAAAGATAAAATCAACCCTCAACAGCCACACATCTGCCCCATGGAGAACCGTCTCGACATCTGTGTCTGGGCCCAGATATCGATGGCAGAGGTCATTGTAAGTGGGGTTAATCACAAATTTTGAATGATATGATTGTAAAAAGTACATGATGATATTTAACATTCTTTGAAGAAAATTCATTTGATGTGTCAGGAGCGTGGGGGATGGTACATAAGAAAGGGGCGATGGGGCAATGAAAGAATGAGGGTCTCCATTACTGAGCCATCGAACATTGTACACCAAAGGAACTTTTAAAGTATGAGCAAGTAGTGAACCTGTTGGAAAAACTGGATCAGTAAGTACTAAGTCAAAGTGTGCATTTTCAAGTTGTCTTAACAAACTTTTGTTTTCATAAATTTTAATAATCAGTTCCTGTGACCAAGTATGACAGAAATGCAGAAAAGTCATCATTTCAGATTGGAACGTATACCATGGCATCCAACTGTCCTCTAAGACTTCTAGAGCCCTTTCAAGCAAAGGTTGCAGAAAATCTTTGGTTTCATTTTTCCTAAATATTGTTGGCATTTCTACCAGAATGGATTGGTATAGGTCCGGCTGCTTTTTGATGTACCAAGCTGTTGAGAAAGAAAGGACTGTGATGCTGTGCCCACGAAGTTTCAGTTCTTCCAATAGAATTTTCATATTGAGCCAGTGGCTTCCATCCACGGGAACAACCAATATGTTTGCCCCCTCTGTAATTGGATAGAACAGGGTGATGATGATACCAAGTATGTATGCAACCTGGAACCTGCGTTTGCACACGAGATTCTCCATTTTGCAAGCAAAGTGATATCCAGATCCTATTAGAGAATGGAACAGAAACATTGGTAGTTCAACACAAATTTAAAATCAGATCACTTCTAGACTTCGACAGTTATCAATGGCATCCAAGACCAGTCTGTGTGAGGAGTAAAAGGACTTTACAATCTCTGACCTCACACTGAGTGTCCACCACAACTGCAAAATTAATTTTAACTTGCAATTTACTGTTTTCCCAAGAAATTATAACTTTTCCCTTACAGAGGGGGAACAAATGAAGTATTGCCTTGGCACTCTTAGCAGCTGAGCTTTCAACTAAAGTTAATGCAACTAAGCAGTCCAAAGTCTAAATATATTTCTGCCTTTCAAATATTAATCTCCATGTAATCGACTATTCCCATTTTACAATGATCTTTTCGTTGCCATGGCCAACACATAATTCCAGATGAGTTGTTTCCCTGAGTCATCAATACCTTTAGAATTAATCTGTAGATTCTAAATTCCTAAAGGTTTCAATTTCAGGGAGAGAACCAATACAATGTAGGACTATTTTTGTGTCAAATAACAAATGCTGCAACCAATAGACAAATTGAGCAGCTCCACAACCAGCATAATTTGAATCATCGATAGTCACGGGTGAAGTGCCTGAAGATTGGAGAGTGGCAAATCTTGTGCCTTTGTATAAAACAGGTTGCAGGGAAAAGTTTGAGAACTATAACCAGTGAGCTTCACATCTGTGGTGGGTAAATTGTTGGAAGGTATCTTGAGAGGCAGGATTGACAGGCATTTAGAGACGCAAGGACTGACTAGGGACAGTCAGCATGGCTTTGTGAGTGGAAAATCATGTCTCACAAATGTAATTGAGTTTTTTGAAGGGGTAACCAAGAAGGTAGATGAGGGCAGTGTGATTGAAGTTGTCTACATGGAATTTAGCAAGGCCTTTGACAAAGTACCACATGGTAGGTTGTTGCATAAAATTAAACCTCACGGGATCCAGGATGAGGTATGTAAATGGAAACAAAATTGATTTCTTGACAGAAGCCAAACAGGACATACTCCTGTAGTATGTACGAGGTGAGGGACACCAGTAGTGTTCCTGCTGATTATACCTGCAGGAAGTGTGCCCATTTGCAGCTCCTTGAGGATCGTGTTAAGGAGCTGGAGCTGGAATTAGAGGAACTCAGGGTAATTTGAGAGGTTGAGGAGGATATTGGCAGGAGTAACAAAGAGATAGTCACTCCTAAAAGTGATTCTTGGGTAACTATTAGGAGGAGGGGTAAGAAGCAATCGGGTAGACAATCCCCTGGGGCTGTTCCCCTCCAAAACAAATTTTCTGTCTTGGAGGCTACAGTTGAGGAAGAATCAACTGGAGATGACCAAAGGGAGCAGGTCTCTGGGGGTGAGCCTGCTCAGAATGCTCAGGTGGGTAGGGGGAATAAGAGATTGGGCCTAGTAATTGGAGACTCCATAGTTAGAGGGACAGATAGGAGAGTAAATAATAATAAAAGGGACTCAGGGCTGGAGTGTTGCCTCCCAGGGGCTGGGGTCCAGGATGTCGCAGATCGGGTTTTTAAGATTCTTAAGGGAGAGGGGAGTCAGCCCCAACTCATAGTTCATGTAGGGACACATGATATAGGAAGGACGAGGGAAGGGGATATTAAACAGAAATTTATGGAGTTGGGGTGGAAGCTTAGGGCCAAAACTGGCAGAGTGGTTATCTCTGGACTCTTGCCTGTGCCAAGGGATAGTTTAGAGAAGAATAGAGAGAGGGAATGTTTGAACTCGTGGCTGCGGGGATGGTGCAGGAGGGAGGGGTTCAGGTTCCTGAACAATTGGGACTCATTCTGGGATAGGTGGGACCTCTACAAGAGAGATGGTCTACACCTGAACCAGAGGGGAACTAATATCTTGGGGGGAAAATTTGCTAAGGCTATGCAGGGGGCTTTAAACTGATTCAGGAGGGGGGTGGGATCCTAAGTAGTTGGGGTGCTAAGAGGGATGAGAGTAAGGGGGTCATAGAGGAAAGCTGTAAAACACAGCAGCATACGGGTGGGGTAGGGCATGGTTTGAAATGCGTATACTTTAATGCAAGGAGTATTCGCAATAAGGGGGAGGAACTTGCAGCTTGGACCAGTACCTGGAACTTCGATGTTGTGGCCATTTCAGAGACTTGGGTAGAGCAGGGACAGGAATGGATGTTGCAGGTTCCGGGGTTCAAATGCTTTAGTCGGAGTAGAGAAGGAGGTAGAAGGGGGGGAGGAGTGGCATTACTAGTCAAAGACTGTATCACAGTGACAGAAAAGAAGTTTGATGAGGACTTGTCTGTTGAGGTAGTATGGGAGTCGATGACGATGAACATCTCGCTAGGGCCATCCCCACTCCCCCACTTCTTGCTTTCAGACAACCGCACAACCTTAAACAGATCATTGTTCGCAGCAAACTACCCAACCTTCAGGAGAACGGTGACCACAATACCATACAACCCTGCCACAGCAACCTCTGCAAGACATGCCAGATCATAGACATGGATGACATAATCAAACGTGAGGATACCATTCACCAGGTACACGGTACATACTCTTGCAACTCGGCCAACGTTGTCTACCTAATACGTTGCAAGAAAGGATGTCCCGAAGCATGGTACATTGGGGAGACCATGCAGACACTACGACAGCGGATGAATGAGCATCGCTCAACAATCACTAGGCAAAACAGTTCCGTTCCTGTGGGCGAACACTTCAGCAGTCATGGGCATTCGGCCTCCGACCTAGGGGTAAATGTTCTTCAAGGGGGCCTTCGTGACACACGACGACGCAGAGTTGCTGAGCAGAGACTGATAGCCAAGTTCCGCACACATGAGGACAGTCTTAACAGGGATCTTTGCTTCATGTCACACTATCTGTAACCCCCGTAACTTGCCTGGACTAGCAAAAAACCTCACTTACTGTGCTGTCTGGAGAAAATACACAATTCTCTAACCAATGCTCAGGATTTCCTTCACACACATTGTTAGCCACTTTAACACTTGAATAGCAGGTTAGATGTAAGGATTCGCATTCTAATCAGCAATCTGTAACTGTCTGTGTGGATATGTGTGCCTCTGCAGATCAGAACACTGCATTTGCCTGACGAAGGCACAACATAATGTTGAAAGCTCGCGGATTTACTATCAAATAAATTGGTTGGATTTAAAATTGGTGTTGCAAAACTTTACTGAGATTAGAAACAGGAGAGGAGAGGTCACCCTGTTGGGAGTCTTTTATAGACCCCCTAAAAGTTCTAGAGAGGTTGAGGAAAGGATTGCAAAGTCAATTCTGGTCAGGAGTGAAAGTAATAGGGTAATTGTTATGGGGGACTTTAACTTTACTAATATTGATTGGAATAGCTATAGCTCCAGCTCGTTAGAGGGGTCAGTTTTCGTACAAAGTGTGCAGGAAGGTTTTTTGACTCAGTATGTAGATAGGCCAACTAGAGGTGAGGCTACATTGGATTTGGTGCTGGGCAATGAGCCAGACCAGGTGTTAGGCTTGGAAGTTGGTGAACATTTTGGTGATAGTGACCACAATTCGGTTACGTTCACCTTAGTGATGGATAGGGATAGGCATGAAGCTGGGGGCAGTAGTTATAGCTGGGGGAAGGGTAATTATGAGGCCATCAGGAGAGAATTAGGGTGCATAGATTGGACTAGGAAACTACAGGGACTGGGAACATCTGGAATGTGGAGCTTATTCAAGGAGCAGCTGCTGCGAGTCCTTGATAAGTATGTCCCTGTCAGGCAAGGAGGAAATGGTCGAGTAAGAGAACCTTGGTGTACGAAAAAAGTTGATTTGCTGGTTAAAAGGAAAAAGGAGGCTTATGTCAGGATGAGGCTTGAAGGCTCAGTTAGTGCAATGGATAGCTATAGATTAGCCAGGAGGGAGCTAAAGAGTGAATTGAGGAGAGCTAAGAGGGGACACGAGAAGACTTTGGCTGATAGGATTAAGGAGAATCCTAAAGCTTTCTTTAGATATGTTAAGAATAGAAGATTGGTTAGGACAAGATTAGGGCCAGTCATAGACAGCAGTGGGAAGTTGTGCGTGGAGCCTGAAGAGATTGGAGAGGCACTGAATAAATATTTCTCTTCGGTATTCACGCAGGGTGATGTAAATGTAGTTATGGAGAACACTGAGGTACAGGGTAGCAAACTGGAAGGTATCGAAGTAGATAGGGAGGATGTGCTAGATATTCTCGAGGGTTTGAAGTTGGATAAGTCCCCTGGGCCGGACGGGATTTACCCTAGGATTCTCTGGGAGGCAAGAGAGGAGATTGCAGAGCCTCTGGCTCTGATCTTCAGGTCGTCGTTGGTTACGGGTGTGGTTCCGGAGGACTGGAGGATAGCGAATGTGGTCCCGTTGCTCAAGAAGGGGAAGAGAGACCTTCCAGGGAATTATAGGCCAGTGAGTCTTACTTCTGTTGTGGGCAAAGTATTGGAGAGAATTATTAGGGATAGGATTTATAGTTATTTAGAGAGAAATGAATTGATTGGGGATAGTCAGCATGGTTTTGTGAAGGGTAGGTCGTGCCTTACTAACCTTATTGAGTTTTTTGAAAAAGTGACCACAGAGGTGGATGGGGGTAAGGCGGTTGATGTGGTATATATGGACTTTAGTAAGGCGTTTGATAAGGTGGCCCATGGAAGACTTCTGCAGAAAATGCAGATGTATGGGATAGAGGGTGATTTAGCTAATTGGATTAGGAATTGGCTAGCAGATAGAAGACAGAGGGTGGTGGTTGATGGGAGATATTCATCGTGGAGTTCGGTGACAAGTGGTGTACCTCAGGGGTCTGTTTTGGGGCCCCTGCTGTTTGTAATTTTTATAAATGATCTGGATGAGGGTATTGAGGGATGGATTAGTAAATTTGCAGATGACGCTAAAGCCGGTGGAGTGGTAGATAGTGAAGAGGGGTGTTATAGTTTGCAGAGAGACTTGGACAGATACAATTTTATCTTTTGAAAAACATTTAGATAGTTACATGGGTACAATGGATATAGAGGGATATGGGTCAAATGCGGACAATTGAGATTAGCTTAGGGGTTTAAAAAAAAGGGCTGCATGGACAAGTTGGGCCAAAGGGCCTGTTTCCATGCTGTAAACCTCTGTGACTCTATGATTCAACTGATGGTAGGTCAGATCTAAATTCTGCAGTTCTGCCACATCCAGCTGTGAATGGTGGTGGACAATAAAATTGCTCACTGGAAGAGGAGTCTTTACGAATATCCCCACCTTCAACACTAAGGAAATTGGGCATGTCAGCTACAACTCTCAACAACTTCTATAGATGTGTCAGAGAAAGCATTCATTCTGGTCGTATCGCAGCTTGGTTTGGCTCCTGCTCTGTCCAAGAACACAAGGAAATACAACACGTTGCGAATGTAGCCCAATCCATCATGCAAGCCAACCTCCCATCCATTTCTCGGTCTACACTTCCCGCAGCCAGCATAATTAAGGACCCGATGCACCATGGACATTCTCTTCCTTCCTTCGGGAAAAAGATACAAAAGTCTGAGGTCACTCAAGAACCTGCTGCTGTCAGACTTACGATTGGATTTGCCTTGCATTAAGTTGATCTTTCTCTACACCCCAACTATGACTGTAACACTAAATTCTGCACTCTCATTTCCTTCTCTATGAACGGTATGCTTTGTCTGCATAATGCTGAAGAAACAATACTTTTCACTGTTTTTTAACACATATGACAAGAATAAATCAAATCAAATCAAATCAAAGCAAAATCAATGATGGAGGAGCCCAGCGTATAAGGCTAGCAAGGTTGTATTGGGGTGTGGATCTGAATGACCCTGGTGGAACCCAAACTGAATGTCAGTGAGCAGGTTATTTCTAAACAAGTTCCACTTGATAGCACTGTTGATGACCCTTTCTATCACTTTTCATAGAGTCATAGAATCCCTACAGTTCAGAAGGAGACCATTCGGCCCATCGAGTCTATACCGACTACAGTCCCATTCCCATAACCCCACACATTTACCCTGCTAATCGCCCTGTCACTAAGGTCAATTCAACATGGCCAATCAAACTAACCTGCACATCTTTGAAGTGTGGGGAGAAACCGGAGCGCCCGGAGGAAACCTATACAGGCCACAGGGGGAACATGCAAATTCCACACAGACAGTGAGCCGAAGCCGGAATTGAACCCGGGTCCCTGGCACTGTGAGGCAGCAGTGCTAACTACCGTGTCACTCATTAACAAGATGACAGATGTACCCAAGATTTCTCAACAAACCATCCGGAAGTCAGTGTTACACTTCACTAAAACTCGCTAAAACTCTGTCTCCCTCATGAGGAATTTCAATCATCACTTTCAAAGATTTAGGCCAGAATTTTCTGGACATTCACGGAGATTCTCTGGAACCACCGGCAGCACACTCCCGACTGTGTATTATCTGCTGGCGTGGGATGATGTCTATGGTAATTCCCATTGACACTGGCATTACCAGAGAATCTCACCGCTATCAAACACTCTCCACCTCCTGCCAGTGGGAAGCATGCAGCTGGGAGGCCAGACAATCTCACCCCTAGTCTCTGAATTCCTTTCATATGTTGCTTACAGTTGGACTCACACCCAAATGATTAAACCTTTTTCCCTGGGACTTCTCCATCCCATTCTCCACTGTGCTGTGGAGAATGGGATGGAGCGCTTACAGGGAGTGGGGCGTGAACAACTGTAGCTGAGGTAGCTGTGGAAGTTGGTGGGTTTGTAATGAATGTTAGTGAGGTCAGTCTATCATCAAAAATGGAGACAGAGAAATCAAGGAAAGAAGGGAGGTGTTGGAGATAGGCCAGGTGAAGATGAATGAAGGGTGGAAATTAGAAACAAAATCGGTAATTTTTTCCAGGTGCAGACAAGAGCATGAAGCAGTACTGATGTCATGGAGGAAGAGTTGTGAGAGAGGGTTCTGAGTAAGACTGGAACAAAGAATCCTACACATACCCCACAAGAAAACAGGCATAACTGGTACCCATGCTGTTACAAATAGTCACACCTGCAGGATTCAATGAAATGGCTGGGGGGGGCAGAAGGGTTCCTGCCCAAAAATATTAACATTACAATGGAGGTAAGGGAAGAAGAGTACAGCATCGTGCCGAGCCCAAAATACAATGAGGCGAGGGTGCAAAATGATCAAATGGAGTCCTTTGCTGACTACAGAACATTCAGCATCAGAGAAGGGAAAGTCAGAGGAGAAGAGAATACATGGCAAGAGATGGGATTGGAAGAAGGAATGGGGTCAAAAGAATGAGAAGGTGTGGAGGAGCTCGGATGATTTTGGTATCCATAAATTGTTGGAGCTTGTACTTCTTAACATCTGAAAGGAAGAGAAAGAGCTTTTTGTTAAGGTGTTGGATAAGGCAAAGAATGAAATGGAACTGGGGATAGGAACAGTTTTGTGTTAGGTTGAGTCAAGGGTGTACGTATGGCAATGCCTGGCACTGAATGTGGATCTCAGAATATGGCGAAGACAATACTCTGAGGGGCATTGTATGTCCCAGAGATATAAATAATCCTAGACAGATCCAAAACATGAGGGATGGAGCTGGAGCTGGAAGGCACATGGCATGAACTGGATTCAGGAGTAGTCACTGAGGAAGGAGACGTGGATATGGAAGTGAGTTTTGGTAAATAATTTGTCAAACTCCAAAAGTGAGATGAAAAACAATGAAAGTAAACATGGTAAAAGAGAAGAACAGAAATTTCTTCAAAGAGAGGAGTAGTCCTTCTTCGGGGCATTTCTGAAAAGGTAATGGCCATGAATTAAACACTCAAATCTGTTAAAGATCTCAAAGGATTTGATATTTTTCAATGAGGTCACATTTCATTGTTCTAAACTCTAAATAATAAGGGAATATTCTACTCATTTGTTACTCATAAGGCAATTCTCACAACCTGGGAATCCACCTTGTGAACCCTAAGTCAACTCGTTCATAGGAGACCAAAACTGTTCTCAACAAAAGCTCCCACCCAAGTCTGTCTTATTCTGCTGCTTTAACTCCATTGCAATGAAGCAGAACATGTCATTTGCGATCCTAATTACTTAATGTACCTCAATGTTAACTTTGCGTGATTTAGTTACAATCTTATAGCGACACCTAAATCCCTGTCAAATGCAATATTCGCTAATCTCTCACTGAGAAAATATTCTGCTTTGCTTAGCTTCTTACCAAAGTGAATAATTTCACTTATTCCCAGGAGCATGCCTGCAACAGTGATGTGTTTATAGGGCGTTGTTTTACTGACATTACATCTCTGCGCTAAATGAGTAACTTCTCATTTGAAATATATGGTTGATGACAGGAATGATAATCGCAGAGGGTTCACCACTATTTGCAACTCCTCAAATACGGAAAGAGTCTGTGTCTGCACAACCTGACCTTAAATTGATAAGTGAAATAAAGCAGACACACCACACAACTGTCAGACACTGAGCATCTTCAACGAGGAAGAATCTAACCAACTTCCCTTGACCTTCAATGAATTACCATCACTGCATCCCCCATCAGCAACATGCTGGGGCTTACCATTGAGGAGAGGGTTAACTGCAGATAAATTCTACAAGAACAGTTCAGAGGCTATGAATTCTCCAGTCATGAGCTTTACCTCCTTACAGCCAAAGCTTGTCCACCAAGATACAAGTCTTGAGTGCGGTAGAAAACTTCCTAATTGCCCAGATGAATTTATTCCAAAAAATTCAAGAAGATGAAAACTACACAGAAGATTGGGCATTTACCCACCATTGGTGCCTAATAGTGGCAATGTGTGCCAACTACAAGATGCACCACAACAATTCACCAAGCTTTTTCCAATTCCATATTGGCAAACACCACCATCCTCGAAGGACATGAGCAGCATGAGGTATTTGCATTTCACTACCTGCAAGTTCACCTCCTTGCCACACACTATTTTGATTCAGAACAATATCAACATTCCTTAATCATCAAAATCCTGGACTCCTTTCCTAATGGCACTGTAGATGGAAGCGCAACACATAGTTCAAATTGATGTTCATCACCAGCTGCTCAAGTATCAGTTAAAGATGGGTAAAAATAATTGGTCTTTTCAATGGAAGTTGCTTCCCATAAATGAATTAATGAAAGCAAATTGAAATTCCGCCGCAGAGACCTTGGGATTGCCATTGTATTTCTTTCTGCTTTCAACTGGTCTATCATGTTCTTATATTTGCATGTTTTATGTCATGGGTGTTAACTGAGTAAGAGGTCTGGCAACACCAATTTTAAATCCAACCGATTTATTTGATAGTAAACCTGCTAGCTTTCGGCGTTTGTGCCTTCGTCAGGTGAATGAGGTGTTCTGGTGTCCAAAAGCACACATATCAGCACATCCAGTTTACAGATTGCTGATTAGAATGCGAATCCTTACACCTACCCTGATATTCAAGTCTTAAAGTGGCTAACAATGTGAGTGGAAGGAACACTGAGCACTGAGGTTAGAGAGATGTGTATTGTCTCCAGACAGCACAGTAAGTGAGGTTTTTTGCTAACCCAGGCAAGTAATCCAGGGTTACAGATAGTGTGACATGAAGGCAAGATCCCTGTTAAGACCGTCCTCATGTGTGCAGAACTTGGCTATCAGTCTCTGCTCAGCGGCTCTGCGCTGTCGTGTGTCATGAAGGCCCCCTTGAAGAACGTTTACCCGGGTCCAACGCCAGCATCTCTACATCATGGGTGTTAACTACAGATTTCAGCTGCAGTTTAGAATAAATATTTTTGCACTGTTCCTGCTGAGTTGTGATTTTAGCGTCACTGGTTCTGACAGTGGCTTAAAGTGCCACCAGACTCCAAGAGAGATAGTTCAAGAATATAGTTGTGGGTGAAGTTTTATACATGGGTCTCTCACTGCAGCTGCTCCTCTGCCTTTCTGCCCAAAGAGGAGACCAGGGCCCCTTGAGCCACCGACAAGGAGGAAGGAGGAGAATCTTTTCTTGCACAAAAGTAGTAATGGAGCCCACAGCAAATTGTGAAGTCAACTTACCTCACAGGATCATTAGCAGCAGCAGTGCTCCTCCATATCCCTGAGGGAAAGTCTGGGTCTTTTGGGTAAGTTTGGGTCTTGCTGGAAAAACACTGCAGATATGTGGAGAGAGAAAGAAAGTTAAAATTTTTGATCCGTGCGACTCCTCCACAGAGCTGTCTCCACTGCTCTGGGTTCCTCCTCACAGCTCCCTCCTATTTTTATCCTCTGGCTCGTTCTGCTGGAATTGCCCAAACAGCAAACCATCCGGATGTCAGTATTACACAGTCTTGCTAAAACTTCCTCATGAGGCTAAGCCCTGCCAGTTAAAATCCGTTAGTCCACCAAGATTCTGACTTCTTCCAACCTCACAAGATTACCGTTATCACTCATGGTTTCCTGTTATCACACTTTCTTGTCTTTCATCACATTTGACCCATCTTTTAGTAACTGATGCGTTACATTTGTTGCTTTTGTTGATTTCAATTTCTGCACGTGCTAATGTGAATGGTCATAGGAATAGCAGGAGGACATTTATATCTGTCCTGCCATTTTGTGATAATATCTATGAGCTATCTCCTTACAACCAACTTTGCCCCAAATCCCTTAATGCATTCGAATGACAAAATACTACGTATTTCAGTATTAACATTAATAACAGCCCAGTACCATCTACCATGAATAGAACAGGGTTTCAAATTTATTCCCCATGTACCCTCTCTGCTCCAACAGTTATAAACAAAATTTACGTACACCTTTCCAGTGTCCATAATCTATAAGGGGCAGCATGGTGACACAGTGGTTCGCACTGCTGCCTCACACCACCAGGAACCTGCGTTTGATTCCTGGCTTGGACCACTGACTATGCACAGTCTGAACGTTCTCCCTGTGTTTGTGTAGTTTTTCTCCAAGTTCTCTGGTTTCCTCTCACAGGTTATGTGCTGGTTAGGTGCATTGGCCATGCAAAATTCTCCCTTGGTGTACCCAAACAGGTGCTGGAGTGTGGTGACTAGGGGATTTCACAGTAATTTCATTGCAGTGTTAATGAAACCCTACTGCGACACAAACAAAGTAACTTTAAAACTTTAAGTTTGGTATGTGATCGGTGTGCTTTATTACTGAGACTGAGCGGCAAAATTGAAATAAATTCCGAGAACAAGATTTTGCAGTTTAAACATAATTTATTCTCACAGATTTAGCCCAGATTTTAAAAAGCTCAAGTGCACAATAATGAAATGTAGATCAAGGTAAAACAATATGTTTGCAACTTATATTTATTTCAGTCTCATTTGTGGCAAGGCTGCAGTTTCTGAGATGACGTCTGAATTGAAAGTTTGGTAAAGCAAATGGTTCTCAGTAAGCTGCAATGTTTCTTGTAGTCAAATTTCCTGGTGCTTTGTTCCCAAATGAACTCAAAGTTGGAACATGTTTGGTTGAGACCTTTTCCCACTTTCAAGGTATCGCTGTATATTACCATAACTGCTTGACTGACTTGCAGGCAGTTCGATTGCTTTAAGTGGAATTCTTTCTTGCTCTCTTGCCTTCAAGCACCTTCTAATTAAAAGCAGAAAATGAAAATACTCTCTTCATCATGTGACTTCCACAATTTCAAAGCACTTTTCATAAACCAAAGGTAGGGTTTCTGCATATTCCAACCATCTGCATAGTCATTTGACACCTCAAAATTTTGAGGCAGGGACCAGGGTGCCATTAGGGCGATGTTGTGCAGACAAAGTCATTTCTCTGATGCAGACTCCCCAATGCTTCTGATGCTCACCACTGCCACAAGGACAGTCCTGTTGAGGGCCTAAGCAGTGGGATTGATGTGATGAGGTGATACTTTCCCTGTGACTGGATTGTGTGGTGCTTTTCACCGCTCTAGGAAGACCTTCAATCCCTTAGAGGCACTGGTATGAATGATAAGCTGTGTCAGTGTCAGGCTACACCAACCAATGAGGCGTCTGTCTTGCAGAGAGGAGATGGAGGAGGCTTTATAGAGAGCATCCAGTCTCTCAATGGTTGCCTCATAGCACCAACAGCATTTTCTCAGGCGTTGGGATTCCTCCAGTCGGTCCTGCAATCTTAGGAGTGATGCGGACATCCCTTCCTGCTGCTTCCTACCTTTGGAACTCCAGCAACTTGGAGATGACCAATTCAGGAAGGACATCATCGGACTGTCTGACTGGGAGTCCTGACCTCCAGCAGTGCTCTGATTGCTGGATTCCTGGGATGTCACTGCCTCCGCCTGCTGTGGATCATCAAAAGTGAGGTGCCGTTTGTGGCCGTGAAGCCTCTCTACTACTAAATCCCGCTGAGGAGTGTTCCTCTGCCCTGATGGAGGGTGTGATGCTTCTTCTGTCTGCACATCAGAGAATTCATTAGATTTGCTCTCTGGGCTGGTGTCAATTACCTTGCTGTTGGATGCCTCAGATTGCTCCCATGCTGTCTCTGCAAGAGAAGGGAGGTGACATTAGTGCATGGAATGGCATTCAGATATAAGAAATAGAATTTCCATGAGTTGGCAAGACACATGTTGTTGTTGTAGCTCCTCACATTTTTATTGCTTACCCACTTCACACTCAGCATAGGTGTGGTCCTCATGCTCCAATGTCTGACATGCTTAGCCTTTAGAGCAATGATTCCTTGTTGCCCTTGGATCCTGAAGTTTTAGGGAATCTTGGATTGTTGTCTCTATCCAAACACTGATGTGAAAGGAATATGAGTATATTGTACTGTAGCCTCGATTGATTCAGTCTTGTTTCAGCTGATTCAGTCAGGGGGGGAGGAGTGGCGTTATTGGTCAAAGACTGTATCACGGTGATAGAAAAGAAGTTTGATGAGGACTTGTCTGTTGAGGTAATATGGGCTGAGATTAGAAACAGGAGAGGAGAGGTCACCCTGTTGGGAGTCTTTTACAGACCTCCTAATAGTTCTAGAGAGGTGGAGGAAAGGATTGCGAAGTCAATTCTGATTAGGAGTGAAAGTAGTAGGGTAGTTGTGATGGGGGACTTGAACTTTGCTAATATTGATTGGAATAGCTATAGCTCTAGCTCGTTAGAGGGGTCAGTTTTCGTACAGAGTGTGCAGGAAGGTTTTTTGACTCAGTATGTAGATAGGCCAACTAGAGGTGGGGCTACATTGGATTTGGTGCTGGGCAATGAGCCAGACCAGGTGTTAGGCTTGGAAGTTAGTGAACATTTTGGTGATAGTGACCACAATTCGGTTACGTTCAACTTAGTGATGGATAGGGATAGGCATGAAGCTGGGGGCAGTAGTTATAGCTGGGGGAAGGGTAATTATGAGGCCATCAGGAGAGAATTAGGGTGCATAGATTGGACTAGGAAACTACAGGGACTGGGAACATCTGGAATGTGGTGCTTATGCAAGGAGCAGCTGCTGCGAGTCCTTGATAAGTATGTCCCTGTCAGGCAAGGAGGAAATGGTCGAGTAAGAGAACCTTGGTGTACGAAAAAGTTGATTTGCTGGTTAAAAGGAAAAAGGAGGCTTATGTCAGGATGAGGCTTGAAGGCTCAGTTAGTGCAATGGATAGCTATAGATTAGCCAGGAAGGAGCTAAAAAGTGAATTGAGGAGAGCTAAGCGGGGACACGAGAAGATGTTGGCTGATAGGATTAAGGAGAATCCTAAAGCTTTCTTTCGATATGTTAAGAATAGAAGATTGGTTAGGGCAAGATTAGGGCCAGTCATAGACAGCAGTGGGAAGTTGTGCGTGGAGCCTGAAGAGATTGGTGAGGCACTGAATATATATTTCTCTTCGGTATTCACGCAGAGTGCTGGAAATGTAGCTGTGGAGAGCACTGAGGTACAGGGTTGCAAATGGGGGAGTATTGTAGTAGATAGGGAGGATGTGTTAGAAATTCTCGAGGGTTTGAAGTTGGATAAGTCCCCTGGGCCGGACGGGATTTACCCTAGGATTATCTGGGAGGCAAGAGAGGAGATTGCAGAGCCTCTGGCTCTGATCTTCAGGTCGTCGTTGGTTACGGGTGTGGTTCCGGAGGACTGGAGGATAGCGAATGTGGTCCCGTTGTTCAAGAAGGGAAGAGAGACCTTCCAGGGAATTATAGGCCAGTGAGTCTTACTTCTGTTGTGGGCAAAGTATTGAAGAGAATTATTAGGGATAGGATTTATAGTTATTTAGAGAGAAATGAATTGATTGGGGATAGTCAGCATGGTTTCGTGAAGGGTAGGTCATGCCTTACTAACCTCATTGAGTTTTTTGAGAAAGTGACCAAAGAGGTGGATGGGGGTAAGGCGGTTGATGTAGTATATATGGACTTTAGTAAGGCGTTTGATAAGGTGGACCATGGAAGACTTCTACAGAAAATGCAGATGTGTGGAATAGAGGGTGATTTAGCTAATTGGATTAGAAATTGGCTGGCAGATAGAAGACAGAGGGTGGGGTTGATGGGAGATATTCATCGTGGAGTTCGGTGACGAGTGGTGTGCCTCAGGGGTCTGGTTTGGGGCCCCTGCTGTTTGTAATTTTTATAAATGATCTGGATGAGGGTAGTGAGGGATGGATCAGTAAATTTGCAGATGATACTAAAGTTGGTGGTGTGGTAGATAGTGAAGAGGGGTGTTTTAGTTTACAGAGTGACTTGGACAAGTGCAGAGCTGGGCCGAGAGGTGGCAAATGGAGTTTAATGTGGAAAAGTGTGAGGTAATGCACTTTGGCAGGAACAATAAATGTCTAGAGTATAGGGCTAATGGTAGGGCTCTTAATAGTGTTGAGGAAAAGAAGGATCTTGGTGTATGTGTCAATAGATCCCTGAAAGTAGGCAGTCAAGTGGATAAAGTTGTTAAGAAGGCATATGGAGCCTTAGCTTTTATTGGTAGGGGGATTGAATTTAGGAGCCGCAGCATCATGTTGCAACTGTACAAAACTCTAGTGCGGCCGCACTTGGAGTATTGTGTGCAGTTCTGGTCCCCACATTATAAGAAAGATGGGAGGCATTGGAGAGGGTACAGAGGAGGTTTACCAGGATGTTGCCTGGTATGGAGGGCAGGTCCTATGAAGAGAGGGTGAAGGATTTGAGGTTGTTTTCGTTAGAAAGGAGGCGGCTAAGAGGGGATATTATTGAAGCATATAAGATGATTAGAGGTTTAGATAGGGTGGACAGTGATAGCCTTTTTCCTAGGATGGAGAAAGCTAGCACGAGGGGACACAACTTTAAATTAAGGGGTATGAGTTATAGGACGGATATCAGAGGTAGTTTCTTTACTCAAAGAGTGATTAGGGAGTGGAATGCCCTGCCTGCAGCTGTTGTAGATGCGCCTAGTTTGGTGGCGTTTAAGAGGTTAATTGATAAGTATATGGAAGAGAAGGGAATGGTTTAGGTTGGAGGGGCATTGCTTTTTATTTTGGTCGGCACAACATCGAAGGCCGAAGGGCCTGTTCTGTGCTGTATTGTTCTATGTTCTATGTTTCTATTTCTGAAAGCATTTGGTCATTTTCACCATGGACCACCAGCGCCGGTGAATGGATTGGTGTGAATACACTTACCAAGCAGTGAATGTTGAGAGGTGAATGTGGAATTGTACCAGCACTTCCTAACATCTGGGTTTCGACTTTGATCCTGTCTGATGATTCGCCCAGTGATGAAGTTTAATGGTTGCATTCAGGTCCTTGTTGATCCAGAAGTTCCATTTCTTCTTCAGGCTAATGAAGTTTATCTTTATCTCTCTGGGAAAGAGCTGCATTATCTGCTTGTTATTTATTTAAATAGTTGCATGATTGCTTTAAAAGCCAGTCACATGATTTATTGATGATTAGGGTTTTGCACAGGCTGCTGTTTTAGTTTAAGTTGTACTTTGCAAGTAAACTTTTCTTTCAATAAGCCAGTTGTATGTTACTTTGGATCTACGTATGCAAACTGTTTTTTTACTTCTTGTATGAAACCCACAACTCCTAATATATTTAGGACATTACACTGCTTCAGCAGTGATGTTGAAAATTCTGCACTAAAATCTCAGCTGAGGCCATCAGTGCTGTTGGGAAGTTTGAGTGTCTCCAACTTGATACCCTCAATGATTGTCAGTTTCTTCAGATCTTCTAACGATGCTGATGAGGTTGAGAGAAACACATAGAGTGATTCTAGAAGCCAACCTTATAACTGGTCATCAAATCCCACATAGGCCACATAATAGGGTGTCTGTTGTCTGTAGCCAAAGATTGGCTAGCCACAGTTCTCTATCAGACAGGACAGTTACACTTAGATCCATAGAAAGGTTACGCTACAGAAAGCGTTATGTTTTTCAGTTATGAAAAAGTGAGTAAAGTTGTGATCATGGCAGCGTGGGTGGTCATTATCACTCCCACTATTGTTACAAGACTTGCATTGTGCTGATCCAGGCCCGACAAAGATGAAGATTCTCGCACGCACTTCGTGCGCTAGCCTGGGATAGAACATAAAACATAGAACATAGAACACTACAGCACAAACAGGCCCTTCGGCCCACAAGTTGTGCCGAACACATCAAAACCTACCCAGCCATAGACCTATCTATAACCCCCAATCCATTGGATCCCATATACTCATCCAGAAGTCTTTTAAAAGACCCCAGCGAGTTCGCCTCGACCACCACCGACGGCAGCCGATTCCATTCACTCACCACCCTTTGAGTGAAAAACTTTCCCCTAGCATCCCCTCTGTACTTGCTTCCCTGCACCTTAAATCTGTGCCCTCTCATCGCGACCATTTCAGCCCTGGGAAATAGTCTCTGAGAGTCCACCCTATCTATCCTCTCAACATCTTGTAAACCTCTATCAGGTCGCCTCTCAACCTTCGTCTCTCCAGGGAGAACAGTCCCAGCTCCCTCAACCTGTCTTCATAAGGCATGCCTCCCAATCCAGGCAACATAGATACCGACATTGAGAATCTGGTCCTTAAGTGGACACTATATTCCTGCTCATAACAGATACTCACTCCAAATAGTTGGATATACACTCAGTGAAGTTCACAAACTCAGCAGCAACAGTTGAGAAATTGCGCCAGACATTTGTCACCCATGGGTGCCTGAAGTGCTAGTATTCAATAACAGGAATGCTGTCACTGTGGAGGAATCCCAGAATTACATGAGAATCAATGGTATTCAATGTATTCAAACTGCACACTACCATCCTGCTTCAAATGGACTGGCTGGGAGAGCTGTCCAATTATTCAGAGTTGCCATGAAGAAACAGCCATCAGCTTCTCTATGGTCCCAACTGGCCCCATTTCCTGATCACCCACAGAATAACACCTCATGTCACTATAGGTATTACACCTACTGAGTTACTAATAGGCAGTTGGATTAGTACAAGTTTGGATTTCCCATTTCCAAATTTGGTGGGGAGAGAGGAGGTGAAACAGAAGGCATTGAAGAGAATCACAACACAACAAAGATGGAGAGGGTATTTGAGGTGGAAGACTTAATATGTGTAAAGAATTATAGTGCTGCTCCAAATTGGATCCCTGGAATGGTTGTGAACAGAACAGCCATTAGAAATAATTGTCCAAGCAAAAAGGGTAAGAAGCACCTGGATATGTTTGGACTCGCATGTAGTCTAGACCAGGTAAGGATGGCAGATTTCCTTCCCTAAAGGGATATTAGTGAACCAGGGATTTTATGACAATTGATAATGGTCTCACGATCATCATTAGACAGTTTTAATTCCAATTCTTTTTAAATTCAAACTTCATCATCTGCTGTGGTGGGGTTGAACCCAAGTTCTCAAGAATTACCCTGGGTCTTTGGATTAATAGTCCAGTGATAACACCACTGCACCATGCCTCCTCAAATTGATCTAAATAATAATAGTCTACAGTCTTACAAACTTATGCACTTATTAAAAGTGTAGTAAACTATAGGATATTTTTAATAGAAAAGACATCAGGGAAACCAATCTGGAAAATTATGGGCTAACTTTAGAGAAGCTAAGTTTGGCTTACGTGAACTGTCTTACAGTCCATGATTAAATGATTAAAACCTGGTTTGGATATGTGCATGATAAAGTTAACCTCTACTTGCTAAAATCATCGAAAAAGACAAACAAGTCACCCAGGGGAATTTCTTTATTAATACCCGTGATTATACAATTAATATTGTTTTAAAATCAGATAGTACAAGCAAATTGTTCTTGTTCAAGAAATGGGACCCTTGCTTTAACTGTGTGTGCCTAGATCTGACCAATAATGAAAAACCTGTGCTTGGTGTAGAAGGTCCTTTGTCTTTCTTCACAACTCTGTCTTTGAATGACATATGGTTCTTCTAATTGATACATTGGCTGGAATTTTACTGACCCGCCCACCACAGGATTCGGAGCGGACAAGGGCAGACCATGGAAAGGTCCATTGACCTCGAGTGCAATTTTACAGTTTTGGGATGAGCGGGGCTATAAAATCCTGCCCAATCTGTCGTCCCAATCTCCTGAAGAATTGCTGATGGTGCCATCAAATCTATTTACATTTTGAGGCATTTTTCATACATAATGTTACGACATGCACACAGTTTACAGCAGTGTAACTGAGGCCAGTAGGTTTATGTTAAACCTATTGCAGCTCACCAAAGAGAAACTAATCATTAACTTACCAGGACATGATCAACACAAATGGAGGGTGCAAAATTTGGAGAGAGCTGCACTGGAAATTGTTGGCTATGAAAGGGTGGATTAGATTATTGCAGTGAGATGGGCTGTTCTACCAGTGAGTTCTAGAACGGATGGCACAGTGGCACAGTGGTTAGCACTACTAACTCACAGTGCCAGGGACCTAGGTTCGATGGTCAGGCCATTGTCTGAGTGGAGTTTGCACATTTTCCCCATGCCTGTGTGGGTTTCCTCCAGGTGCTCCAGTTTCCTCCCACAGTCTGAAAGATATGCTGGTTAAGCGCATTGATCCAAAAGGGTTATGGAATTTGGCGACTTGGGGAATTTCACAGTTACTTCATTGCAGTGTTAATATAAGCCTTACTTCTGACTAATAGATAAACTTTAAGAAATTTCACATTCTTATTGTTTGTTCTAACCACACATCGATGAACATGAAGATTAATATCAAAAACGCTTGTAAAACATGTTGATTTTTCCATTAGATTTGAGATAAGGACAGCATTTCCCACTTATTTACTAGTCAAAAAGATTGATGTCTACTCCATGGATAGTTCACCAGAAGCCTGTCATAAAACTAATGGTATCCAGAAAAGAATTAAATAGATACGTCATTAAATTGTTGTTCAAGTAAAATAATTCAAACCCCTCCCTTTTCCAGCAAAAGCATAAATCTTACTGAGTTTTTTCCTTTTTCTCCTGAATGGTGTCAGAAAGCTTTTTCAATCATAGAACCGTCAGCACTGTAACCATTAGTAGCACAGATAACAGGAAGATCATTACATCCATGTAATAGTAAACATACCAGGGGAGTCTGAGTAAGTTGTCAAACTTCTCACGAAGGAGAGGAATGCCAACCACTGGCACCCCATGATAAATGGCTTCATAAATTCCATAGGTGCCACCATGGGAAACAAAGACTCATGTTTTGGGATGCCCTAGAAGATCATTCTGAGGGATCCAATTTGCCAGCAGCGTATTATTACCTATGTTGGGAGGGATTGGCCTATTGTATTCCCAAATAACTTTCTGAGGTACTTGAGCAAAGGCCTCCATTATTTTCATTGTAATCTGTGTCAGCAAAGAGTTGACAATTGTTCCCAAAGATATCACAATAACCCTATGCTCCCCTGAGGATTTGACAAACTCTAAAACTCTGCTACAAGAGGTTTGGATTGTTTACTCTGGAATCCTCCAATATAAACAATATTTGGCATGGTGGGTCTCAGGAACTCTGATATAAAATCTACTCTCATCAGCTACACATCGACCCCGTGGAGAACCATCTCAATATCTGTGTCTGGGCCCTTGGAGGGCAGTTTAGAGACAACCACATTTTTGTGGCCTTGGAATCACATGTAGGCCAGATCTGGTAAGGATGGAAGATTCCTTTCCCTAAAATTAGTGAACCAGATGGTTTTTTTTTGGAAAGTTGACAATAGTTTCATGGTCATCAGTAAATTCTTAATTCCAGATATATTTTATTGAATTTAAATCCCAAAATGGCCATTGCACCTAACTAGGACATTTTTTTTCGGAGCACCCAGAGGAAACCCATGCAGACATGGGAAGAACATGCAGTTCCATGCAGACAGCGGCCCAAGCCAGAACCAAACCCAGATTCCTAGTGCTTTGAGGCAGCAATGCTAACCACTGTGCCACCATGCCACCCGATCTTGATAGATTTGATCAAATTGATGGCACAGTGGTTAGCACTGCTGTCTCACAATGCTAGGGGCCTGGTTTTGATTCCCGGCTTGGGTCACTGTCTGTATGGGGTTTGCACATTCTGTCTGTGTGGGTTTCCTCTGGGTATTCCAGTTTCCTCCCATTGCCCAAAGATCTGCAGATTAAGTGAATTGTTGTGCTGAAATTCTCCCTCAATGTGCCTGAACACTTGTTGGGAGTGTGGCGATGAGAAGATTTTCACTGTAACTTCATTGCAGTGTGAATGTAAGTCTACTCGTGACTAATAAATTAACTATATTTTTAATTCATTTAAATTCCAGGGAATAATACCTTAGTTTGTGTAAAATCTCCTCATAATTTAACACTGGGAGTCCAAGCCTGCTAAATTCAACACCGCACTCCTCCAAGGCTGGCATATCCTTTCTGTAAAGGTCCTTTTACTCTTCACACAGACTAGTCACAGATGCCACTGATAACTTCTCTCTCCTGCCAGTATCCAACTCACAGCCTGGAATTGTCTCACTATGACAGCTGTGCAAGACAGAGGGAAAAGCCTCTCTGTTTATTCGTGACCAATGAGCTGACCCTTATGCCACACGCGTTACCCTGGCTGCCACTTATGACTGTGTGTCTCTCTTTCTTGTAGGTAGTAAAGTAAAACCCAGAAGTGTCATAGTGGGACAGTTTCACAAGAAAGAGAGAGAGAGACTACTGTTTATTTCTGATCAGTAGACCCCATTGAGTGAGCAGTTTCAAAGTGCTCGGCCCCTTTACAGTTCTGTATCCCGGAATTATGTTCTGGCATTTTAGTGACTCACCAAGCTGGACGATGTAAGAGACAGAAACTGTTCAAAGTGAATTTAAAAATAATTTGTTCAAAAATAACTCCAGCAAACTCAGTCAATAAAACACAGACACTACAATACTATAATATGGAAAGAAACTCTAACAGCACAATGTGGATTCTTAGCATTACACAATTTACATCATTTACATAAAAACAAAAAGAACCCTAGACCCTTTTCAGCCTTTACTTAATTGGGGGATCTCTGAAGGCTGAGAGATTATATTCACCGATCGTCAGATTGTTTTAAAAACAAAGGTCCTTTCTGCTGCTGAGAACATTGTTGAGATCTTGTCTTGCTCCTGGACCTTCCTTGTTCTTTCCTCTTCCACGAAGCAGTTGTCCCACTGGATACCTAAATTCACTCTTTTCCGACTCACAACTCTCCTGCCTCGAACTTCACAGAACCCCTTTCCAGGTTAACTGCTGACAGGCCAATATCCCTCCTCCTTGTATGTGTCTTCTTGATGTGGAGATGCCGGTGTTGGACTGGGGTAAACATATTAACAAGTGTCATAACATCAGGTTAAAATCTTACAGCTTTATTTGGTAGCAAATGCCGCTCGCTCTCGGAATGCTGCTCCTTCGCCAGCTGTTTCACTGCGTGGCTTCTTGGCCAGAGTTCGATATCTTTTGAAATGCGTTTTCCTGAATCAAATTAGCTGGTTTCTCCCATTGATCAGTTTCAAAACAATGGGGTGAAAGTACTAACAGAATGAAACTGATTTGATCAGTTTCAATGACAAATAGCCCAATCTGTTTTAGGAAATATCTGATAGACTGCTAAGTGTCCCAATGTGGTTCTCTGCAACTGCTAAATGTTTTCCAGTTAGTGGAGGCATTACTCTATATAGTTGGCATAAAGCTCGTTATCTCCATCGTCTTTCAGTCTCTCACTGGTCAGGGCTATCAACGCCCCTCTGCGTAATCTTGCCAGATAGCTTTGCCACAACTCGTGACCCTGTTTGATCACTCCTTGGTGGGTATTGTATATTCTGATGTCTGGTTTGCAGACATTTTGCTTGAATGTAATCTTTTAAAATAACACAGCCTTTAAAATGTGTTATTTTAAATTGGCCATGTTGTGCCAGGTTTAATATGAATGTGTATCTTATGGCGTTCCTCCAAATAGTGGATTTGCTGCATCTTGCAGATGCCCCTACAATCAGATCCAAATCAGATTTTATCATGGAAAATGATAAGCAACTCCATCAACCTCAGAAATCGCAGTGCCAATGACCCCTTACTTCTAATCTAAAATGATAATCAAACAGCCACATGGCTGCTCTAGTCCCCTACGTGTCTCTTGACTTAGCAAACACTCTAGCACCTGAGTGATTACATAATCTCACTTCTGATTAGTCCAGCTAGCCAAGTGACCTTTACTCTGTTGAACGACATTTAAGGGACAATTATCGCAAATCACCACAATTACTCTTTAATCCAAGGGCAATATTCTATCAGCCTGCTTGATTATTTTCTGTAACTTTTGTGCCAATGAAGATCTGCAGAGATGAAAAGAAACACACAAGTAAACAAATTGCATACAAATACTTCTTCCTTTCTTAACCAAGAACACTGTATTGTGTACAGACTGATAAGAGACCACAGTTGGGTAGAAAATTTTACATGTTCTAATCTTAAAATACAGGCATGTGACTTACATAAAACATTTGACCAAGCACGAGTTTACACAAGATTCCTTCTCATGAAAGTTGTGAGTAATCTGACTTGACAAGATACCTTCCCTTCAAATTTAAGAGGGCTATCTTTGAGTCGAAATTAAATAATCAAAACCAAATTTAAGTATTGATCAAAAAAAATCTTTGCAATTGACAGACCACCGACTGCATAAGGAATAAATTACGCAGTCATAAAACATACTGTAAGCATTGAAGAACAGAGGGACAGCCAGATTCACTCAGTTGCCTTAGGCAGTTGCAGCCTTAAAAACATAACATTTACAATTTAATTTTCAGCAACATTAACTGTCTGCAGACCTCTGTATGATGTGACAGGAATGAAAGTTACCAATGTGTAGAGTTTGTTAGGAGAGTCCTCATCCTCATTACGTTTTCTGGATAAACGCACACGAATGGTATGGAACATCCCTTATGCCTTTTGTCCAAACAGCCTTGTTCAAAACGAGTATCAATTGCAGACATCTGGAGTACCCATGTCCTTCACCGCAAATTTACGGATCTCCTTAATGGCACGGGCAGCACATCCGTTAAAACCCATACCATGGATGCGCTTGTGCACATTTATTGTGTATTCCCTCATAACCACCTCATTAATGGCTAAACAGCCCTTCTTTTTCTCTCCACCTTTCTTAGTGGGAGCCATCTCACCGGGAAAACATCGGAAAGGGCTTTACTGCACCTGATATTCCCTGGGAATATCGTATCATCCAAGTACGAACCAGGCCTGGGGCTGCTTAGCTTCCAAGATCGAATCTTTTCAGATGAGTATGGCCGGACTGGTATAGTGAGTATGGGATAGGTTGGGAGATTTGCGTCATTGGTCTTGTTCCGGGATTTGCCAATGCACTGGGAATGCATGCACATCTCCCCAAGCCAGAGAACAGTTGGAGACCAAACCACATTGGAAACCGACAGGAAGGCAGCTACGTGATTTGAATCTTTTTTTAGTTTAAAATTATCTTGCATTTCATTATCAGGAACTTTCAGGTCCTGATAGAATCGCCCACCCTGTCAGGAGTACTTCATTCTGGCGGAATTTAGAGTAGCTCCTCACATTCAGGGAACTAGCGAGAGATCCCACCAGAAAGAAGGGGGCGATCGGGGCCTGCCAAGGGATTATGCAGTGGGGATGCCTCAAGGGGCAGAGTGCCCATGCTGAGGGCACCTCAACACTGCCCTCCAGGCATCGGGCAGTGCCCAGGCAGCAGGGCTTACTCTGTTTGGGGCCTAGGGGTGATCGGTGTGGAAAGGGGGTCTGGGCTGGAGGGAGGCCAGTGATCGGGGCAGGTTGGGAGGATCTGATGGTCAGCCTGAGGGGAGGCCTGCCAGGTGGTTTGCCCATTGATTTAGCCAATTTATTTCCCATTGAAACCTCCTCATGTCCTCTTCACACTTAATTCCTGCCTTTGTGTCATCAGCAAATTTTGCAACCATACCATCTGTCCTTTCATCCAAGTCATCTATACGCATCATAAAAAGATGAGGTCCCCCCATCTGATCCCTGCAGCACACAACTCATTACATATTACCAATCAGAAAATGGTGTATTTATGCCTATTCTGGGAACACGTAAAATTGTCAAAGTAGGAGAAATAAAAACAAATATATTAATATTATCTGACTAGAGGCAGTGGCATAGTGCAATTACTACTGGATCTGGGGATCTGGAATCAAATCCCACCATGATAGATGGTTAAATTTGAATTCAATAACAATATGGAATTAAAAGTCCCATGATAATATAGATTAGACCTCTCTTTAATGTATCAAAATCATGAGCAATAAATAGTGTAGTTGTGGCTATAAAGTTTTAGTTCTTCCATTAGAATTCTCAAATTGACCCAGTGGTTTCCATCCACAGGGACAATCAGTGTATTAGAGTTATTGGACAAGATGGGGTGGTGATGAGACCAAGGTTTCAACCTGGAATCTGCTTTTCCATTCTACAGAGTCATAGTGTCATAGAGTCTTCAAGGTTTATAGTATGAAAACAGGCCCTTCAGCCCAACTTGTCCATACCACGCCCTTTTTTTAACCACTAAGCCAGTCCCAACTGCCCATATTTGGTCCATTTCCATCTATACCCATCATAGCATGTAATTGTCTAAATGCTTTTTAAAAGACAAAATTGTATCTGCCTCTATTATTAGCTCTGGCAGTTTGTTCCAGACATTCACTACCTTCTGTGGGAAACAATTGTCCCTCTGAACCCTTTTGTATTTCTCCCCTCTCACCTTAAACCTATACCTTCTAGTTTTATACTCCCCTACTTTTGGGGAAATATATTGATTGTCCTGCTGAGCTTATGCCTTCCATTATTTTATAGACCCCTATAAGATCACCCCTTAGCCTCCTATACTCTAGAGAAAAATGTCCCAGTCTATCCAGCCTCTCCTTATAACACAAACCATCAAGTCCTGTTAGCATTCTACTAAATCTTTCCTGCATTTTTTTTAATTTAATAATAGGGTAACCAGAACTGTATACAGCATTCCAAGTGTGGCCTTGCCATGTGTTATACAACTTCAGCAAGACTTCCCCACCCTTATATTCAGTGCTCTGACCAGTGAAACCAAGCATGCTGAGTGCCTTCTTTACCATTCTGTCCACCTGTGACTCCACTTTCAAGTAGCTATGAACCTTGTGCCCTTAGATCTCTTTGTTCTATACCTCTCCCCAACACCTTGCCATTAATTCATTCCAGCCAGGAGTCAAACAAACCTTCTGGTCTGTAGTCAGATGCACTATCCACTACGCCACTGGTTACTCTTTAAAATTGAAAGCAAGTCACATCCCGATCCTGTTGAAGAGCGACAGTGGAAATACAACATCATTTTGAAAATATTATTAAAAATAGGAGCAAGTTTAAGCCAATTGGCCGTGCAATTCTATAAGAAGCCTGACAACACCAGGTTTAAGTCCAACCAGTTTATTTGATAGTAATCCTACAAGCTTTCAGAAACGGTGATCCTTCGTCAGGTATGTAGAAGGTTCTAATCAGAGAAAGGCTTATAAAGACGCACACAGTTTACAAAATACTGATTAGAATACAAGTTTACTTGGGGACTAATGAGTATTCTATAAACTGTGTGTGTCTTTATATGCCTTTTTCTGATCAGAACCTTGCACACACCTGATAAAGGAACACCATTTCCGAAAGCTTGTGGAATGACTAGCAAATAAACTGGTTGGACTTAAACCTGGTGTTGTTAGACTTCGTACTGTGTTTACTCCAGCTGGCATCTCTACAACGTGACTGCAATTCTGATCAGTGTTTCAATGAAATGATGACTGAACTGCCTCTCACGATCTTATAGTTCCGAAAAGGATGAGTAGCTGAATATGTTATTTAAAAATGTTTAAATCCATATTTGAATGTAATTATCAAACACAGGACATGGCCTTGCTGGGGAAGATTCACATATTACTCCCCCCATCAATGGAGACTAGACATGCTGGCCTCCTGGTAGAACTGGAGGTCATTGAGACCCCCCAGGAGGTCAGGGGTAAGGGATGGTCCTTGGACACTGCCAGCCTTGCACTGCCAATCTAGCACTTTGGCACTGCCAACCTGATACACAGTGCCAAGAGGTGAGGCCTGAGGGGGTTCGGTTAATATTAGGGGTGGGTTGGGGCGCTACTGCACACTCTGCTGCAGTAATTGGTGGAGAGATGGTGCACCACTGCCATGCTGTGTTAACAATCATGGAGGTGAAGAGTTGGGGACCATTGCCATTCTGCAGTAGTGATCGGGGAACGCAGGGGAGGGAGGGTCATGATTATACCAGGCATGGTGGTGGGGGAGTGTGGTTTGTGAACTGCCCCTGAGCTTTGTGGTAGCACGGCGCATTAGGGGTCTGAGCCACAGAGGCCGGCTGGTAACAACAGAGGCAGTGAAGATCTCTATGTTCTTACAGCAGAGAAGACTGCACATGTGCAATGATGCCTCTGCTGCTATCAGCCAGCCTTCGAGTGATTTAGGCTTCACTTTCTTTTCCCCCTCCTGGCAGGAAACAGATGAAGGTTTTTTATTGCACAGAGCTTCACAAGATTTCACTGGTAGTTTTGCCAAAATAATGGATCTGAAACTTTCATTTTCATGCTTGTTCTGGATTTGGAATGTTTTTGGTAAAATCACCTCCATTGTATCTGCATCAGCTTTCCAAATGAGCACCATGGTTTCAAATCATCATCCAATAGGCTCTTGAATGCCTTAATTGAACCTGCTTCCACACACTTCCAGGCAATGCATTCCAGCCATGGAATTAAAACTGAACAAACTACTAACCTTCTGTCATTCTTCTTAACCTGAAAGAAATTACAAAAATACCACCTTGAATTCAACGTTTTAGGGTGAGACTCGTGAGATATGATTCACTTACTGAGTACGTTCAAGGAAAGTATGAGACAACAGCTGATGCACTAAAAAAAATGCCAGTGGAAGAAATCAAACTGGAAGATTTAAATTTTATTGAAGAATTAGAAGCATTACTAAAGACTTATCAACCAAGGAAAAGAGTTCAAGAAAGTGAGTGGGCACAAGAGCAGGATGAGGAACGTGTACAAATAAAAGGGTATATCCAGAATTAATAGCCAGATTATATCCCTAACAACGCAGTACTTTGCCATTAGAACAAAGAACAAAACAGCACGGGAAACAGGCCCTTCAGCCCAACGAGCCCGTGCCGCCACCCCGATGTTCCCACCTCTACCTCTGATCCCTGTCTATGTTTATAGATCTATGGATTAAAAACCAAATTTGAGACAATTTAGGGAGAATTTGTTTTGCCAATCCGCTTAAGAGCACATCTTTGGGATGTGGGAGGAAACTGGAGCACCCGGAGAAAACCCACGCAAGCACGGGGAGAATGCGCAAACTCCCACAGACACAGGCCCAAATCCATGTATCTGCACAGCACAGCGATAGTCACTGAGCTGTCGTGTTGCCCATCACATGGTCCAGGTCAAGCGTACACTAACGACGTGAAGCACTAGGATACTCTCGAAAAAATCCAAGAGCAGCCCTCTCATGACCCATCGCGTGTATGCCCCTTGTTAGACAACAAGGTGGACCAAAGCCCCTGTAGGATAAAAACAAGTACATCAATATCATCATCTATTTACACACTTCCCAGGGACTCCCAAGGCTCATGATCCCTATTTTAAATCAGTTTTCTATACCCCTCCATTCCCATTCTGTTCATGTGCCCATCTAGTATTTCTTAAATAACTCCAGAGTACCTGCCTCCACCACTTTACTTGGCAGCGCATTCCATATCCCCACCACCCTCTGTGTGAAAAAACTCCCTCTAGCATCCAAATTATACCTTACCCCCCTCACCCTAAGCCCGTAACCCCTCGTGCTATTAGAGTCCATCCTAGGAAAAAGCTTAACCCTGTTTACTCTATCTATACTCTTCATAATCTTGTACACCTCTATTAGATCTCCTCTAAGTCTACGTCTTTCTAAGGAAAACAGTCCAATTTGCCTAACCTCTCCTTGTAACTCAGACCTTCCATACCAGGCAGCATCCTGGTAAACCTCCTCTGCACTCTCTCCAGACTCTCCAATTCTTCCGGTAGTAAGGTGACCAGAACTGGATGCAGTATTCCAAATGAGGTCTAATCAGCATTTTATACAACTGCAACGTTAAAGGCCCTCTCTTGTACTCTATACCCCTTCCTATAAAGGCTAGCATACCATATGCTTTCTTCACAACCTCCTCCACTTGCTCTGCCACCTTCAGAGACTTTAGGCTTCACTTTCTTTTCCCCCTCCTGGCAGGAAACAGATGAAGGTTTTTTATTGCACAGAGCTTCACAAGATTTCACTGATGGTTTTGCCAAAATAATGGATCTGAAACTTTCATTTTCATGCTTGTTCTGGAGTTGGAATGTCTTTGGTAAAATCGCCTCCATCGTACCTGCATCAGCTTTCCAAATGAGCACCATGGTTTCAAATCATCATCCAATAGGCTCTTGAATGCCTCAATTGAACCTGCTTCCACACACTTCCAGGCAATGCATTCCAACCATGGATTTAAAACTGAACAAACAGATGGAAAAGGATGCTTGTTGCCCTAGGGGCAGGGTGCTGAATTGGGGAAAGGCTAACTACGGTTGAATTAGGCAGGAACTTAGGGAAACTGATTGGGAACAGTTGTTTGAGGGAAAGTCCACGCTAGGCATGTGGGACTCTTTCAAGGGAATACTGAAAATGTTGCAAGATAAGTATGTGCCGGCCAAGAGGAAAGATGGGAAAGGTAGGATTAGAGAGCTGTGAATTACTAGGGATATTGAGGACTTGGTTAGGGAGAGAAGCGTATGTTAGGTCGAAGCAGCTGGGAACGGAGACAGCGTTGGAGGAATATAGAGAGAGTAGGAGGTAGCTCAAACAGGGAGTTAGAAGGACAAAAAGGGGGCATGAAATGATTTTGGCGGATAGGATTAAGGAAAACCCAAAGGCTTTTTATTCCTATGTTAGGAATAAAAGGGTGGTTAGAGGAAAAATCGGACCTCTTAGGGACATAGGAGGGGAACTGTGCTTAGAGCCCGAGGGAATGGCGAAGATCCTGAATGAATACTTTGTGTCGGTATTCACGAAGGAGAGGGGCTTGTTGACAGCTCCTGTCTCTGAGGGAGCTGTGGACCAGTTGAGGGAAATATCCATACCAAGGGAGGAAGTGTTAGAGCTTCTAGGCAGCATTAAAACTGATAAATCTCCAGGGCCTGATGGCATTTATCCCAGACTGCTTAGAGAGGTGCGAGGTGAAATTGCTGGGCCTCTTACACAAATCTTTGTCTCTTCCTTGGACACAGGTGAGGTCCCAGAGGACTGGAGAATAGCTAATGTTGTACTGTTGTTTAAAAAGGGTGGTAGGGATAACCCTGGAAATTATAGGCCGGTGAGTTTGACATCAGTGGTAGGGAAGCTGTTGGAGGGGATTCTTAGAGATAAGATGTATAGGCACTTAAAGCGTTGCAATCTGATTAGGGATACAAAAAAAAAATTTACCAGGATGCTGCCTGGTATGGAAGGTCTGAGTTACGAGGAGACATTAGGCAAATTGGGACTGTTTTCCTTAGAAAGACGTAGACTTAGAGGAGATCTGATAGAGGTGTACAAGATTTTGAAGGGGATAGATAGAGTAAACAGGGCTAAGTTTTTTCCCAGGATGGACTCAAATAGCACGAGGGGTCACGGGCTTAGTGTGAGGGGGGTAAGGTATAATTTGGATGCTAGAGGGAGTTTTTTCACACAGAGGGTGGTGGAGGTATGGAATGCGCTACCAAGTAAAGTGGTGGAGGCAGGTACTCTGGAGATATTTAAGAAATACTTAGATGGGCACATGAACAGAATGGGAATGGAGGGGTATAGAAAACTGATTTAAATAGGGATCATGAGCCTTGGGAGTCCCTGGGAAGTGTGTAAATAGATGATGATATTGATGTACTTGTTTTTATCCTACAGGTGCTTTGGTCCACCTTGTTGTCTAACGAGGGGCATACACGCGATGGGTCGTGAGGGAACTGCTCTTGGACCTTTTTCGAGAGTATCCTACTGCTTCACATCGTTAGTATATGCTTGACCTGGACCATCTGATGGGCAACACGACAGCGCAGTGACTACAGCTGTGCTGTGCAGATACATGGATTTGGGCCTGTGTATGTGGGAATTTGAGCATTCTCCCCGTGCTTGCATGGGTTTTCTCTGGGAGCTCCGGTTTCCTCCCACATCCCAACGATGTGCTCTTAGGCTAATTGGCAAAACAAATTCTCCCTAAATTGTCTCAAATTTGGTTTTTAGTCCATAGATCTATAAACATGGACAGGGATTGAGTGTAGAAGTGGGAACATTGAGGTGGCAGTGCAGGCTCGTTGGGCCGATGGGCCTGTTTCCCATGCTGTTTTGTTCTTTGTTCTTTGTACTAACCTGCACCCCCAGGTCCCTCTGTGTTTCTATACTCCTAATAGGTCTACCCTTTATCATATACCTCCCCCTACATTCTTTCTCCCAAAATGCATCACCTCGCATTTATCAGGATTAAATTCCATCTGCCATCTATCTGTCCAAGCTACCAGCCTATCTATGTCCTGCTGCATCGCCTGACAATGCTCCTCACTATCTGCAAGTCCAGCCATCTTTGTATTGTCTGCAAACTTGCTGATCACTCCACTTACTCCCTCTTCCAAGTCATTTATATATATTACAAATAGAAGAGGTCCCAGTCCCGAGCCCTGCGGCACACCACTAGTGACCGACCTCCAGCTCGAGAAACACCCTTCCACTATTACTCTCTGTCTCCTATTACTAAGCCAGTTACTTATCCATCTAGCTACCTGTCCTTGTATCCCACTAACCTCCCATGAGGGACTTACTTTGAGCAGAAAAAATATTTCACGTTTTGATTCTTTGTAATTGCATGTTTCAACGTAGAATGGTTATACTACCAACTACCATTACATCATCAGCATATTTGGATATGTATGAGCGAAGCTTCCCATTCCGCCATGGGAATCGTAGTGGGTGAGGAGCGAACCAAGGAAAGGTCCATTGAACTTGGGTGGGATCTTCCGGTTTTGGTTTGAGCACAGCTAGAAAATACCATCCCTTGGTTCTTTAAAAGACAAAGTCACTAAGAAACATAATGAACAGTTGAGGCCTCAGCCCAGGAACAGATGGTTTATTCTGGATAAACCATCTGGATTATCCAGGATTATTCTGGATTATTCTGGATTAACCATTTATTGGGTGACACATGATACAGTGATTAACGCTGCTGCCTCACTGTGCCAGAGACACAGGTTCAATTCCAGCCTTGAGTCACTGTCTGTTTGGAGTTTGCACATTCTCCCTGTGTTTGTCTGGGTTTCCTCTGAGTTCTCCAGTTTCGTCCCAGAGTTCCAAAGGTGTGCAGGTTAGGTTGATTGGCCATACTAAGTTGACTCTAGTGTCAGGGAGATTAGCAGGATAAATGTGTTGGTTTACAGGACTCGGACCTGGATGGGATTGTGGTCAGTACAAACTCAATGAGCCAAATGGCCTCTCCTGTACTTTAGGGATTCTATGATTCTATCTCACCTTTCTGACCAAAATGTATCACATACCAGCTTGCAGATCATGGCCATTCTCAGGTGAGATTCGTAGCGGACACGCCAAATTTGCCCTCTCACCACATGTCTTTGAAGTGGGTGGTCAGTTTGCCAATGCTCCCAGCTGATCCCATCCTATTTTATATCAGATTCAGACCACACCAGTAACGGTGTGAAGTTTGGATTCTCTTGCTTATTTCTTTTTTGTAAACCTTTTCTCCTGACCTCTCCTCCATTACCCAGGACTGTCTATCTTGCCATGCCCCCTTTCATTTCTCCACTGACAGGCATTGCTACTATCCCCAACCCAAATCCGAGAACAACACTTCACACTCTTCAAGCTACCCTCTCACTTGTCATCCCAGTTTTAACTCACTTTTAGATATTTCAAGCTTTCAAAAATAAAATTATTCCATTTTTAAAGTTACAAAGCCAATGTTCAGAGCAGACTGGGCAGACCCAAATCCATTCCTTGCTTGCTTCAAAAATCAAATTCACATTCTAATTGAATCCAATTATTGTCACACAAGAGAGACAAATAAGACCTAAGCTGATAAGGTGAGGTATTGCACCCCATCTTGGGCTTGATCTGACACTTAGCCAAAAGCTTATAACTTCCCATGACCTCTTGTTGGTATCCTCCAAGTGTCACCAAAATGGTGCATGTTTCTACCCTCACACTGCCACATCTTATCTTCTTATCAAACATGTTGGTCAAGTCAAACTCCTGGAGCCTGATTGCATCAAACTTTATTGCATCCTGTTGATCCATCCCAGAGATAATATGTGAAATCTACCAGTGGAGTGTATTTCATCAACATCACCATCTCTGACGTGCAATGTCTCGCCCCAATCCTCATAAATGAAGCATCACTACCTGGCTATGCATACTGTCGTTGTCCCTATCCAGAATGCTATGGTGGTGACGTGATCCTTATCACTAAATCACTGCCTGATCTGACCCACTCCTCCCCTGGAACCTCTGCTTCTTTGGGCTTCTAACCCTGCTACAACTCTCAGTTTTGAAATTCATGTTCTCTACTATGCACTGAAGAACTCCATCTCAAATTAATCACCAAGATAGCTTCACTGTTCCCTCCCTCAGCTTGTGGATCAAGTGACTTTCCCCCAAAGTTTGTGACCTTTATCTCAAGTCATCATTGTCCTTTTTTCTCAGACTTTGTTGTTTCCTGCCCTCTCGAATTCCCTCTTTTCATATAGACTCCCTTATCCATATTCATAGATACCCTTTCAACTTGTGCCTTCTCAACACCCTTCATGTTAATCACAGATATCCCATCTCTGCTCATTTCCTTGTGTTCTTCTCACTCATGTACCCATTTTCCTCTGTCAATCCCTGGACGAAAATGATTCAGGGATTATTGGCATGGGGGGAGCAGGGTCGGTTGTTTGTGACCTGGACATCTATAAACTTGAAGCTCTCAATCCTTTGTACTTCACCCCCGTTATCCCTGGCTGTGTAGTTACTTGAAAAGAGCAGCGATAAGGGAATTAAACAAAAAGATGGTTCACAAAATTACACATTTGTTAAAACAGTCATATTGTTATTGCCAAAACTATTAAGGAAAATTATTGGTCAGTAATAGTGAAGATGCAGAAGTGTAAATTTGGCTTACGTAAATTGTCGGAGAGTAGCTGATCCATACTTACATGATCAATGCCTGATTAGGATGAATGTATGAAAGAGTAACTTGTCAAAATCATTGAATCCCCTAAAGTGCAGAAGGAGGCCATTCAGCCCAATGAGTCTGGACCAACTCTCTGAAAAAGCACCCTACCCATAATCCACCTTATCCCCATAACCCTACATATTTACGCCATAAATCCCCCAACATACGTATCTTGAGACATTAAGGTACAATTTAGCATGGCCAATCCACCTAACCTGCACATCTTTGGACTGTGGGGGGAAACTGGAGCACCTGGAGAAAATGCACACAGACATGGAGAGAATGTGCAAACTCCACCCAGACAATCACAAATCAAAGAAGGCAGACAAATTATCCTTATTATTATTAATTATTAATATCTGTGATCACACAATTTACATGAATTTAAAATCAGATCGCACAAACACTTATTCTTGTTCAAGAAATTTGACCCTTCATTTAACCATGACAACACCAAGTGTCTCTAAATCTGACTATAATGAAAAAACAATGTTTTGTCAGAAGATCCTTTGACGTCCCAACACTATCTTAGAACAGCACATGATCAACATTCAGATCAACACTGTCTGACCCCCAGAATTGTTAACTGCTCTGTTTTGCCCAACATCTGCTTGCATTGTGAAGCATTTTTTGTGCATGATGTTGCGACACCAGGTAGAGTTTGCAGCAGTGTAATCAAAGCCTGCTCTTTGTGTAAGTCATGCATTCAAAGCTATCAAAGCACATGCGAGAGAAACTAATCTTCAACTTGCCAGGACATGACCAATACAAGCGGAAGATGTAGTTGAGGCACCAAACGTGTTGTGAAACACAGAGAGAACAGGGCTGGAAAATATTCGGCTATGCAAAATTGGACACGATGACTGCGCTGAAACAGGTTTCTGGAAACAGAAGTCTGGAATTTTTATTTTACGTTTGCAACCATACATCGTTTTGTGAAGCCAATCCTACACTCACCTCATGAAGAGGCGGTGCTCCAAAAGCTCATGCTACCAAATAAACCTGTTAGACTTTTAACCTGATGTTGTGAGATTTCTTACTGTGCCCACTCCAGTCCAGCGCTGGTAACTCCACATCATATATCAACTAATGTAATTATTTTTGAAAAATGAGCTTAAAACATATTGACCTTTTCACTACAATTGATTTAAATACAAAATTTCCTTTTTCTTTTGTCTAAGAGGACCACTATTTTCTAACACATTACTTCAGTGATACTTCAACAATATTTAATTTATAATATCGAGAAAGGAATGCAGTAGATCTTAGATTACAGCTGTCTATTATGAAGTTGAAGTAAATTAAAACCCCTTTCCCAGCAAAAGCAAAAGCTTTACTGAATTTTTTGCTTTTTCTTTTGAACAATGCTGCAAAGCTTTTTCAATAGTAGAACTGTCAGTGCTGTAAACATTAGTAACACAAATAACAGGAAGATCATCACATCTACGCAATAGTAAGTATACCAGGGGAGTCGGTAAGATTCTGAGCGCAAATGTGCTGCACCTTTGTGTCGAGCAACAAATTCAATCCAGAAAATGGCTCTCTCCATTGGAGACTCGGGTTGGTCCCTATGGAGAGCAGAGAGTTTCTGCATGTTATCCCTATAAGATGTGTTGTTTATGACTTCGTTCAGTGCCTGCAATAGATCTGTTGACTGCATGCCTGAGATGCTAATCACTTTTGCAGCCCCTCTGATTTCAAGTCTGAATAAATTATCAAACTGGTCAAAAAGCAGAGGAATACCAACCACTGGCACCCCATGATGGATGGCTTCATAAATCCCATTGGTGCCTCCATGGGCAATGAAGGCTCGTGTTTTGGGATGTGCTAAAAGATCATTCTGAGGGATCCATTTTGCCAATAGCGTATTATTTCCGATATTGGGAGGGATCTTCCCATTATATCTCCAAATAACTTTTTGAGGTACCTGAGCAAAAGCCTCTGCAATTTTCATTGTGATATGCATTGGTAAATGGCTAATAGCTGTCCCCAGTGACATCACAATAATCCCATGCTCCCCTGAGGATTGGACAAACTCTTGAAACTCTACTGCCAGAGGTTTGGGTGGTTTACACTGGAATCCTCCAATGTAAACAATATTTGGCATGGTGGGTCTTGGGAACTCAAAGATAAAATCAACCCTCAACAGCCACACATCTGCCCCATGGAGAACCGTCTCGATATCTGTGTCTGGGCCCAGATATCGATGGCAGAGGTCATTGTAAGTGGGGTTAATCACAAATTTTGAATGATATGATTGTAAAAAGTACATGATGATATTTAACATTCTTTGAAGAAAATTCATTTGATGTGTCAGGTGCGCGGGGGATGGTACATAAGAAAGGGGCGATGGGGCAATGAAAGAATGAGGGTCTCCATTACTGAGCCATCGAACATTGTACACCAAAGGAACTTTTAAAGTATGAGCAAGTAGTGAACCTGTTGGAAAAACTGGATCAGTAAGTACTAAGTCAAAGTGTGCATTTTCAAGTTGTCTTAACAAACTTTTGTTTTCATAAATTTTAATAATCAATTCCCGTGACCAAGTATGACAGAAATGCAGAAAAGTCATCATTTCAGATTGGAACGTATACCATGGCATCCAACTGTCCTCTAAGGCTTCTAGAGCCCTTTCAAGCAAAGCTTGCAGAATCTCTTTGGCTTCATATTGCCTAAATATTTTTGGCATTTCCACCACAATGGTTTGGTATAGGTCCGGCTGCTCTTTGATGTACCAAGCTGTTGAGAAAGAAAGGACTGTGATGCTGTGCCCACGAAGTTTCAGCTCTTCCAGTAGAATTCTCATATTGACCCAGTGGCTTCCATCCACGGGAACAACCAATATGTTTGCCCCCTCTGTAATTGGACAGAACAGGGTGATGATGATACCAAGTATGTATGCAACCTGGAACCTGCGTTTGCACACGAGATTCTCCATTTTGCAAGCAAAATGATATCCAGATCCTGTTGGAAAATGGAAGAGAAACATTGGTAATACGGCATAAATTTAAAACCAGATCGTAACAAAATAGGTGCAGATTTCTGTCTGTTATCTGGCCTGTGTAATTGACCCCTTGATCCCATCTTTCAATAAGGTAATGGCTAAACTACCTCAACTGCACATTCTCTTAATTCCCTTCATGCTCGTAAATCTATTGATGCCATTCTTGAATTACTCAATACCTGAGTTTCCACAGCACTCTGACCAGAGAGAATGTCAAGTGTTCATACCCCGGATGAAAAATTGTGTCCTTATTCTGACACTGATCCTGAATTCTCAGTGCTGCAGTGAGGAAACAGCCTCTCGGCACCTTCACTGACAAGCCTTCTAAGAATGTTGTATTTTTTGATGAGATTACTTTTCAATATTCTGAATTCCAGATAACATTTTGTTTGATTATTGTACATTTAGAATTGAAGTGAGGAGGAATTTCTTCAGCCAAAGGGTGGTGAATCTATGGAGCTCATTTCCACAGAAGGTTGTGGAGGCCCCAAGTCATTGAGTGTATTTAAGACAGAGATAGATAGGTTCTTGATTGGTAAGAGGAATCAAAGGTTATGGGGAAATGGCAAGAGAATGGGGTTGGGAAACTTATCAGTCATGATTGAATGGTAGAGTACACTTGACGGGCCAAATGGCCTCCTTCTGCACCATAACACTTCTATGAATCTTTGAAATATTTGCAGCAAGTCTTCTTTACTCTTATATTGCAACCCTCTTGCAATAAAATGGAAGCGACTATTTGCCTTCCTCATTACTGTGTGTTTTTTTAATTCATTCATGGAACATGGGTATCACTGACTGGCCACCATTTATTGCCCATCCGCAGTTGCCCGAGGGCAGTTGAGAGTCAACCACATTGCTGTGCTTCCAGAGTCACATGTAGGCCAGACCAGGTAAGGATGGCAGATTTCCTTCCCTAAAGGACATTAGTGAACCAAATGGGTTTTTCCAACAATCAACACTAGTTTCATGGTCATCAGCAGATTCATAATTCCAGATATATTTTATTGAATTCAAATTCCACCATCTGCTGAGGCTGGGTTTGACCATTAGCTGAGTTTCTGGATGAATAGTTTAGCAATAATACCACTAGGCTATCACCTCCTCTACCTGCATATTAGCATTGTTATCGTTGTTTACACACACAAATATCTGTAAATGACAACATTGAGTAGTCTCTGTTCTTCGGAAATTATTGGAAGTTTTTGCTTACCTGTTAAAATTGATCATTTCATCTGTGTTTAAGATTTCAAAAACAACAAAGAACGATTAAAAAAGTGATAAAAAACTTCGAGTATGAAGCTAAACTAGCTCTAAATATAAAAAATGATTGTAAAAGATTTTCCAATTATATAAAGAAGAAGAGACTGGCTAGAGTGAATGTTGGACTCTTGGAGGACGAGAAAGGGGGATTTAACGGTGGGAAATGGCTGAGACTTTAAATAAGTTTTTTGTGTCGGTCTTCTCAAAAGAGAAAACAAATAGCTTATCAAATATTAAAGATAGAGGGTTGGTAGGACATGAGGTCCTTAATATAATAACTGTTACTAGAGAGGTAGTGCTTGATAGACTAATGTGACTGAAGGTAACAAGTCTCCGGGACCGGATGAAATGCATTCCAGCCTTCTGAAAGAAATGGCAGAAGTAATAGCAGATGCCTTAGTAATTATTCGTTAAAATTCATTGCACTCTAAGGAAGTGCCAGCGGATTGGAAAACAGCTGCTGTTACGCTGCGGTTTAAAAAAGGTAAGAACTCAGTAAGAATTTAGCAACACCAATTATTAATCCAACCGACTTATTTGATAGTAAAATAGCGAGCTTTCAACACTCCCGTGTCTTCATCAGGCAAGTGCAGTGCAGAACACTGCACTTGCCTGATGAAGACACGGGAGTGTTGAAAGCTCGCTATTTTACTATCAAATAAGTCGGTTGGATTAATAATTGGTGTTGCTAAATTCTTACTGAGTTCTTACCACTCCAATCCAACGCCGGCATCTTTACATCATGTTTAAAAAAGGTAGCAGACAAAAGGTAAGGATCTACAGGCCAGTTAGCTTAACGTCCATAGTTGGAAAAATGCTGGAATCCATCATCAAAGATGAAATAGCAGGACACCTAGAAAAGAACGCTTTGATCAAACAGACGCAGCATGGATTTGTGAAGAGGAAGTCGTGTTTAACGAATTTACTGTATTTTTGTGCAGATGTGACAAGCTGATTACAAAGGCATATGGTATGCTTGCCTTCTTCAGCTGGAAAACTGAGTACAAAAATTGGGAAATCAGGTTGCAACAGTATAAAACTTTCGTTAGACCGTATTTAGAGCATCACGTGAGGTTCTGGTCATCACATCGCCAGAAGGATGTAGAAGCTTTGGATAGAGTGCAAAGAAGGTTCACCAGAATGTGGCCTGGTCTTGAGGGTGTTGGCTATGAGGAAAGGTTGAATAAAGTAGGATTTTCATTGGAAAGACAAAGGCTACAAAATTATGAGAGGCATAGACAGGGTGAATAGTTGGACACTTTATCCAAGGGCAGAAGTATCAATTACAAGAGGGGGCACAGATTCAAGGTCAGAGGGTTGGAAATTTTAAGGGAGATGTATAGGAGAGATTTTTCATGCAGAGCGTGATGGGTGCCTGAAATGCACTTCCAAAGGAAGTGGTGGAAGCAGGCACATTAGTAGCAATTAAGAGGCATCTGTATGGGAACATGAGTGGGGAGGGAATAGAGAGATTCAGTACAAGTAAGGACAGAAGGTTTTATTTTAGTTTAGTTAGGGCATCATGATCAGTGTGGGCATGGAGGGCTGAAGAGCCTGTTCCTGTGTTGTATTTTTCTTTGTTTTTTGTTCTTTGTTCTTTAGTAACCTTTTCTTTCGTTCTCCTCAAAAGATACCTGTCCTACTGTACAATTCCAATATTTTCTGTTCATATTTCAGACTTTGGTATTAGTGTAGAAGAAAATTTCCAGGCCTGATCAGCACAGCATGGTGACACAGTAGTCAGCACTGCTGCCTTACGGTGCCGGAGACTGGGTTCAGTTCCAGGCCTTGTGTGACTGTGTGGAATCTGCAATTCTCCCCATGTGTGTATGAGTTTCCTCCGGCTGCTCCAGTTTCCAAAGATGTGCAGATTCTGTGGATTGGCCGTGCTCCATAGTCTCAGGATATGTAGGTTAGTGGGATTACTGGGTGTAAGGGAAGTTAGGAGTCAATATATTGGCCAGCCTCCTAAGCAATACGCACACTATGGGAATGTAAATTTGGCCTACCTTTGTGTTTTGCACAATATGATAATACCACAGTAATCACAAACCAGATAGAGCTGCTTGTATTTCTCTTTGTATATTTTCCAACTATGTTCATACAGAAGTTCTTTGTGACACACTATAAAAGGAGGCTTGGATTTGAATCAATTGGGCTCCAACTTGAACAGGGTTTGTGAACAGTTCCAGGATCGCTCGATTATTCCCAGGACCATTCGAGCTCCAGCCATCATTACTGGGCTTCCTGACGGACATAAGGCCATAAAAATTGTTGCTTATTTTTATTTTTCTTGTGTTTCTTTTATATTATTTGATCTTTTTTCAATAAACAATTATAATAGTTAAGAGATTATAATTCTAACCTGTTTCTTATTTAATATTGTCCCAGACCTTTCAAGGAACATGAAGTAAACGTGTGGTATTTTAGAGTTAAGACAAAGGAAGATGGCCCTGAGTAAGATGCTCTGTCCGAGTGTCAGTGCAGACTCGATGAGCCAAATGATCCTTCTATAATGTAGGGATTCTATGATTCTATGTAAACTGTACATATGAAATAAAAAAGGTCTCAGCAACAGCTTATATGCAACTGTTATAAAACATCCTTACTCTTAGAAACAACCCTTCGCAATGAGGGCTTTGGGTGGAATTTTCTATTCTGAGATTAAGTCCTGTGACAGAAGCCACAGGGAATGCATGCCACATCATGCATTGAATAGTGTGCATCCTGCCATCATATCTGGTTTCCATATTTAAATAGATGCCCAGACAACATAGCCAAGGTTCAGGAAGGAGATGGCCATGGAGGATCAACACCCAAATTCACCAATGCATTCTGCAATGACACCTGGCCTCACCGCAATGGATGGGGAGGCCGATCAAAGTGCTGAACCCAGCAGAGGAGGAATTCTCCAGGATCCAATGTTGCAGGGCCCTCATTCTGCCACCCTACTGACCCCTGGTGTCACCTTTAACACTCACTATCCCTTTCTATGGGTGGCACGGTAGCACAGTGATTAACACTGCTGCTTCACAGCGCCATGCATTCGATTTTCGGCTTCTTTTGTCTTAACTCTAAAACACCACACATTTACCCCATGTTCTGTTTTGTTCCTTAAATGGTCTGGGACACCGTTAAAAAAGAAACAGGTTAGAATTATAATCTCTTAACTATCACAATTTTTATTGACAAAAACAAAATAATATCAACTCACCTATTCAATGATCACTACAGCTTTCCCCTGCCACTCGCAAACTCTCAAACAGCACTAGTCCTCCACCTCTTCAAATCTACCTCATGTAATCCTCCCCACTATAGCACAATCACCAGCCAACAAAACCTTCTGTAGTTGCTCATCTGCAGCTGAAAGAGCCACTATCTGGAAGAGGCTACTGCACAGAGGTCCACGTGATGGATGCTCCACCCGACCACTACCACCTGGTGTTCCGTGATCCAGGCCTCCCTCTTTCATCCAAAACTCCATACGTTGCCCCCGTCTGTCTTGCCAATGCGTATGCTCTATTGACCTGGCCTGGGGTGATTTCCCACTGGTGCTGCTAACAACTTGCAGCGGGGGTGATTCCAATCTCTGGTGAGAATCAGACCCCACCAAGTCAGGTAGGAACCGAATTTTCAGTTTCCATCCATTGTCCCTACCCCATCCATCTTTATATCCACCAGGGAGAACGGGGGAAAGGGGCAACTGAAAAACCCTACCATCTGAGTTGCCTTCTCAACTGCTCATTGTATCTGCATGCTAACTTTATATGCTGTGCATTGAAGGACATCTGTGATTCTTGTGAATGCAAACTTTGGCAACGTTGTAAAAATATTCTGCTTTTACATTCTTCAGGATTTACAGATATTTTGAATACAATTGTGACTGTGCTTGACAATATATTTAACAAATCAAACCCGAGGGCTACATATCCTCTCGTGTAAAATGCATGTTTGGATACAATGGGAGCAAATTGCGTTACGATTTGATGGCATTGAACCAGGAGCAGCAAGTTACAAAACTTGACAACGGATTTCGCAAGTTGCTTGTTCACTTAATATTCCATTCAATTCACTGATGGCTGTTAATTCTTCTCTCTGGGATACTTTTCTCGGTAGTTTTGTTTGTTGTCCTTCCTTGCACTCTCAGTAGCAATGGAAATCAAACCCGCACTATTGGTGTTATTGTGTATCACATGCGAACCAGTTCCTATACTTATTAAACTAGGAATTTCTATCTCTGACTGCCACACACTCTTCTGCATCCTCTTCGTTCTTTCTTCCCTATCTACTTTACAAACATTATGTTTTGTCTTTATAACATGTAAGAAACAATACTTTTCACTATGTCCCAATACATATGACAATGATAAATCAAATCAAATCAAATCAAAATTCAGTACTTGTGTCAGTATTTTACAGATAGAGGTGTGCAAGATTTTGAAGGGGATTGATAGAGTAAACAAGGTTAAGCTTTTTCCTAGGATGGACTCAAATAGCACGAGGGGTCACAGGCTTAGGGTGAGGGGGGTAAGGTATAATTTGGATGCTAGAGAGAGTTTTTTCCCACAGAGGGTGGTGGGGGTATGGAATGCGCTGCCAAGTAAAGCGGTGGAGGCAGGTACTCTGGAGTTATTTAAGAAATACTTAGATGGGCACATGAAGAGAATGGGAATGGAGGGGTATAGAAAACTGATTTAAAACAGGGATCATGAGCCTTGGGAGTCCCTGGGAAGTGTGTAAATAGATGATGATATTGATGTACTTGTTTTTATCCTACAGGTGCTTTGGTCCACCTTGTTGTCTAACGAGGGGCATACACACGATGGGTTGTGAGAGGACTGCTCTTTACCCAAAGGGTGGTTCGGGAGTGGAATGCCCTGCCTGTGGCAGTTGTAGATGCGCCAAGTTTGGTGGCGTTTAAGAGGTTAGTTGATAAGTAGATGGAAGAGAAGGGAATGGTTTAGTTTGGAGGGTCATTGCTTTTTATATTGGTCGGCGCAACATCGAAGGCCGAAGGGCCTGTTCTGTGCTGTAATGTTCTATGTTCTATGCTCTTGGATCTTTTTCAAGAGTATCATACTGCTTCACGTTGTTTAGTGTATGCTTGACCTGGACCGTCTGATGGGCAACATGACAGCTCAGTGACTATCGCTGTGCTGTGCAGATACATGGATTTGGGCCTGCGTCTGTGGGAGTTTGCGCATTCTCCCCGCGCTTGCGTGGGTTTTCTCCAGGAGCTCCGGTTTCCTACCAAATCCCAAAGATGTGCTCTTAGGCTAATTGGCAAAACAAATTCTCCCTAAATTGTCTCAAATTTGGTTTTTAATCCATAGATCTATAAATGTGGACAGGGATCGCGGGTAGAGATGGGAACATTGGGGTGGCGGCGCGGGCTCATTGGGCTGAAGGGACTGTTTCCCCTGCTGTTTTGCTCTTTGTTCTTTGTCCCTCTAGCCTAGTGGAGATCATGGTCCTGCCAAAGGAAATGGCAAATTAAATGGCCCACCACATCTGCTGGTGCTGGGAGGGAAGACGCACTGTGATGAAGCCATAAAATCGTTATCCCTATGTTAGGGCAATGCATTTAAACTAAAGAAATGCTTCCCGAATCAAGAAAAGTGTGAAGATTTTAGTTATGCTGCCTTCAATATCATTATATAGAAATTAGATGCAATTTAAACCTGCCTTGCTTAGGAGATCTATTCATTACATTTGAGAGAGTACTTTGAACTTTTAGATTATGAAAAAGTCATGAAATTAAACTTTTACTTACAGATGATGCAAGTATCGAGCACTGGAGGAAGTCTTGTATTTTCAGGCTACCGACAACTCGCAAATTCAAAGACTGCTATGAATTTCTTATTGTGTAACACTGAGTGATTAACTACTCCTGTTTGCAATAATCCTTCTGTTGGCATGGGTCCATGTCAATTCTAATGTTGCACTGCAACCACGTTGGGAAACCTGAATTTCCCAATGTTGAATCCTAATGTTTACCCAAGATCAGAAACTCCAAGGTATGTTGATGCCATCAGCTTGGACCTCACCTTTGCATTTGATTTTGGCATTAAGCTGAGCATAATGTATTTCAATACAGGTATGATTCAAACGATTTATTAGGAAGCTTTTATCAAGATAAATTTTAATTACGATCACAGAATATAACAAAAAGAATTAGCATAACCAATTAAAATACATAGAGTGGCAGAAGGATGCACTGCAGAGCATACAGGAGGGCAGGTGTGATAAACACTAGTTATAGGAAGGTTCTCACAGCAGGGAGTTAAACAGGTAGATGTGTGACCGGCAGGAGAGGCAGGCAAATAATGCTCGAGGCTCCTGTGGCTATTGTTCTCTGGGACAGAGTGTTTGGAAGTGCTGGTGGCTGAGTGCGAATTTTTCAATTTGCTTTTTTTTTCTGTCTCTTTTTGAGTGCTTTTTGCTGCTGTAGTTAGGCCTGCGGCTAGCTGGGAAGGGAACCGTGGAGTATAAAAAGAAAGTGGCAGTAGACAGCGGGCAGCGTCGGGAGCGGGCAGCGGAGTGAATAGGGAAGCAGAGTGAGAGATATAAGGGTTTTGGCTCGCAGAGCTTGGGCTAGAGCAGGCTTAGACACAATGTGCTACTGGTTTTCCATTGGAATTCACACCTCCAAAGGTGTCCATGACAATGGCAGGGATTAAGGGAAGACGCCTCACCTGTGTACGGTGTCACATGTGGAAGTTCCTGGAGTCAAGACCTCTCCCGAAAGCCCACGTATGCGCCAAGTGTTTGGAGCTGCAGCGTCTGAAGGCTCGGGTCAAGCAACTAGAGCGCCAGTTGGAAGATGCATTTTTAGTCAGGGAGAACGAGGCAATCATGGAAGGGAGGCAAAGTAAGGTGGCAGACCCAGAGCCTAAGGGGGGGAAACCTGACCCTTACAGGTGCATTACTGTCAGGAAGGGGGAAAAGGAGAGGGGAGACAGTCCAAAAACTTCCCCAGTGGCAGTCCCCCAAAATATCGAGGGCGGAGGGTTAAAAAAGGCAAGGCACGAGGACCAAAGTACCTCAAAGGGGAGGAAAGGGGCTAGAAGGGAGATAGTGGTAGGGGATGGGAGGGTTAAAGGAATAGATAGACGCTTCTGTGGTCCAAGGCAGGACTCCAGGATGGTAGTTTGCCTCCCTGGAACAGGGGTGCAAGATGTGTCGGACAGGGTAGAGGGCATTTTGAAGGGTGAGGGGGCTCAGTCGGATGTGATTATTCACGTAGGAGAGAAGGATGTAGGAAGGAAGAGCAGGGAGGATATAAGAAGGCAGTTCAGGGAGTTGGGGGGAAGGCTGAAGAGCAGGGCCTCGAGAGTGGCAATCTCAGGGCTGCTTCCAGGCGCGGGTAATAGCGGAGCCAGGAGAAATGAGATCCTACAGCTGAATGTGTGGCTGAAGGACTGGTGTAGGGCAGAGGGTCTCATATTTGTGGATAACTGGGAATTCTTTGTGAAAGAAGGGCACCTGTATAGAAGGGACGGGGAACACTTGAATGGGAAGGGTGTGAATATCTTAGCTGGGAGGTTAGCTAGAGTGTTTCGGCAGGATTTAAACTAATATGGAGGGAGGGAGGGGCTGAGACCGATAGCTCGGTAGAGAGCGAGATGGGAGATAGAGTAAGCTTGGACGAGAAGAGATGCACTGGGGAGAAGAAGGTTCCGAGTGGTCTTGGAGGTCTGGAGTGTGTCTGTTTCAATGCGAGGAGCATAACGGGAAAAATGGATGAACTTAGGGCCTTAATGTTTGCGAGAAACTTGGATGTGGTTGCAGTGACAGAGATGTGGTTAAAGGAAGGGGAGCAGTGGCAACTGAACATTCCTGGGTATAAGTGTTTCAGGTGTGACAGAGGAAGGTACAGAAGAGGTGGGGGAGTGGCGTTGTTAGTTAAGAAGAGCATCACGGTGGTGCAGAGGGAGGACAATACAGAGGAGTTAGGAGTGGAGTCGCTGTGGGTGGGGTTGAGGAATAGAAAGGGGGCAATTACTATGCTAGGGGTGTATTATAGGCCACCCAACAGCCCACGGGCAGTTGAAGAAAGCATATGTAAAGACATTTTGGATAGGTGCAGAAAGAACAGAGTCGTTATAGTGGGAGATTTTAATCTCCCTAGGGTGGATTGGAAAGTACCTAGAGCTGGGGGTTTGGATGGGCAGGAATTTGTAAAATGTGTACTGGAAGGATCGTTGGAACAGTATGTGGCTAGCCCGACTAGAGAAGGGGCTATATTGGATTTAGTTCTGAGTAATGAGCCAGGGCAGGTGGTTGATGTTGTAGTGGGGGAACATGTGGCTAACGGTGACCACAATTCTGTCTACTTTAGGATACAGATGGAAAAGGATGCTTGTTGCCCTAGGGGCAGGGTGCTGAATTGGGGGAAGGCTATCTACGGTTGAATTAGTCAGGAACTTAGGGAAACTGATTGGGAACGGTTGTTTGAGGGTAAGTCCACGCTAGACATGTGGGACTCTTTCAAGGGAATACTGAAACTGTTGCAAGATAAGTACGTGCCGGCCAAGAGGAAAGATGGGAAAGGTAGGATTAGAGAGCCATAGATTACTAGGGATATTGAAGACTTGGTTAGGAAGAAAAGAGAAGCGTATGATAGGTCGAAGCAGCTGGAAACCGAGACAGCGTTGAAGGAATATAGAGAGAGTAGGAGGGAGCTCAAACAGAGAGTTAGAAGGGCAAAAAGGCATTAAGGAAAACACAAAGGCTTTTTACTCCTATGTTAGGAATAAAAGGGTGGTTGGAGGAAAAATCGGACTTCTTCGGGACAGAGGAGGGGAACTGTGCTTAGAGCCCGAGGGAATGGCGGAGATCCTGAATGAATACTTTGCGTCGGTATTCACGAAGGAGAGGGGATTGTTGACAGCTCCTGTCTCTGAGGGAGCTGTGGACCAGTTGAGGGAAATATCCATATCGAGGGAGGAAGTGTTAGAGCTTCTAGGTAGCATTAAAAACTGATAAATCGCCTAGGCCTGATGGCATTTATCCCAGACTGCTTAGAGAGGTGTGAGGTGAAATTGCTGGGCCTCTGGCGCAAATCTTTGTCTCTTCCTTGGACACAGGTGAGGTCCCAGAGGACTGGAGAATAGCTGATATTGTACCGTTGTTTAATAAGGGTGGTAGGGATAACCCTGGAAATTATAGGCCGGTGAGTTTGACGTCAGTGGTAGGGAAGCTGTTGGGGGGGATTCTTAGAGATTGGATGTGTAGGCACTGAGAGCGTTGCAATCTGATTAGGGATATGCAGCATGGATTTGTTAAGGAGAGGTCGTGCCTTACAAATGTGGTAGAATATTTTGAGGAGGTGACGAAAACGGTGGACGAAGGGCGAGCCGTCGACGTTGTCTATATGGATTTTAGTAAGGCGTTTGACAAAGTCCCTCATGGGAGGTTAGTCGAGAAGGTCAAGGCTAATGAGATACAAGGACAGGTAGCTCGATGGATAAGCAACTGGCTTGGTAATAGGAGACAGAGAGTAATAGTGGAAGGGTGTTTCTCGAGCTGGAGGTCGGTCTCTAGTGGTGTGCCACAGGGCTCGGGACTGGGACCTCTTCTATTTGTAATATATATAAATGACTTGGAAGAGGGAGTAAGTGGAGTGATTAAGTGGAGTGATCAGCAAGTTTGCAGACAATACAAAGATGGCTGGACTTGCGGATAGTGACGAGCATTGTCAGGCGATGCAGCAGGACATAGATAGGCTGGTAGCTTGGGCAGACAGATGGCAGATGGAATTCAATCCTGATAAATGTGAGGTGATGCATTTCGGGAGAAAGAATGTAAGGGGGAGGTATATGATAAAGGGTAGACCTATTAGGAGTATAGAAACGCAGAGGGACCTGGGGGTGCAGGTGAACAAGTCTCTGAAGGTGGCAGAACAAGTGGAGAAGGTTGTGAAGAAAGCATATAGTATGCTAGCCTTTATAGGAACATAGATAGAACATAGAACATAGAACATCACAGCACAGAACAGGCCCTTCGGTACTTCGATGTTGCGCCAACCAATATAAAAAGCAATGCCCCTCCAAACTAAACCATTCCCTTCTCTTCCATATACTTATCAACTAACCTCTTAAACGCCACCAAACTTGGCGAATCTACAACTGCTGCAGGCAGGGCATTCCACTCCCGAACCACCCTTTGGGTAAAGAACCTACCTCTGACATCCGTCCTATAACTATCACCCCGTAATTTAAAGCTGTGTCCCCTCGTGCTAGCTTTCTCCATCCTAGGAAAAAGGCTATCACTGTCCCCCCTATCTAAACCTCTAATCATCTTATATGTTTCGATTAGGTCCCCTCTTAGCCGCCTCCTTTCTAACGAAAACAAACTCAAATCCCTCAGCCTCTCTTCATAAGACCTGCCCTCCATACCAGGCAACATCCTGGTAAACCTCCTCTGTACCCTCTCCAATGCCTCACATCTTTCTTATAATGTGGGGACCAGAACTGCACACAATACTCCAAGTGCGGCCGCACTAGAGTTTTGTACAGTTGCAACATGACGTTGCGGCTCCGAAATTCAATCCCACTACCAATAAAAGCTAAGACTCCATATGCCTTCTTAACAACCTTCTCGACTTGACTGCCTACTTTCAGGGATCTATGCACATACACACCAAGATCCCTCTGTTCATCAAGACTACTAAGAATCCTACCATTAGCCCTATACTCTACACATTTATTATTCCTGACATAGTGCATTACCTCACACTTTTCCACATTAAACTCCATTTGCCACCTCTCGGCCCAGCTCTGCAACTTGTCCAAGTCCCTCTGCAAACTATAACACCCCTCCTCACTATCTACCACTCCACCGACTTTAGTGTCATCTGCAAATTTACTAATCCATCCTTCAATACCCTCATCCAGATCATTTATAAAAATTACAACAGCAGGGGCCCCAAAACAGACCCCTGAGGTACACCACTTGTCACCGAACTCCCCGATGAATATCTCCCATCAACCACCACCCTCTGTCTTCTATCTGCTAGCCAATTCCTAACCCAATTAGCTAAATCACTCTCTATCCCATACATCTGCATTTTCTGCAGAAGTCTACCATGGGCCACCTTATCAAACGCCTTACTAAAGTCCATATATACCACATCAACCGCTTTACCCCCATCCACCTCTTTAATCACTTTTTCAAAAAACTCAATGAGGTTAGTAAGGCACAACCTACCCTTCACAAAACCATGCTGACTATCCCCAATCAATTCATTTCTCTCGAAATAACTATAAATCCTATCCCTAATAATTCTCTCCAATACTTTGCCCACAACAGAAGTAAGATTCACCAGCCTATAATTCCCCGGAAAGTCTCTATTCCCCTTCTTGAACAATGGGACCACATTCACTATCCTCCAGTCTTCCGGCACTATACCCGTAACCAACGACGACCTGAAGATCAGAGCCAGAGGCTCTGCAATCGCCTCTCTTGCCTCACAGAGAATCCTAGGGTAAATCCCGTCCGGCCCAGGGGACTTATCTAACTTCAAACCCTCAAGAATATCTAGCACATCCTCCCTATCTACTTCAATACTTTCCAGTTTGCAACCCTGTACCTCAGTGTTCTCCACAACTACATTTACATCACCCTGCATGAATACCGAAGAGAAATATTTATTCAGTGCCTCTCCAATCTCTTCAGGCTCCACGCACAACTTCCCACTGCTGTCTATGACTGGCCTAATCTTGTCCTAACCAATCTTCTATTCTTAACATATCTAAAGAAAGCTTTAGGATTCTCCTTAATCCTATCAGCCAAAGTCTTCTCGTGTCCTCTCTTAGCTCTCCTCAATTCACTCTTTAGCTCCCTCCTGGCTAATCTATAGCTATCCATTGCACTAACTGAGCCTTCAAGCCTCATCCTGACATAAGTCTCCTTTTTCCTTTTAACCAGCAAATCAACTTTTTTCGTACACCAAGGTTCTCTTACTCGACCATTTCCTCCTTGCCTGACAGGGACATACTTATCAAGGACTCGCAGCAGCTGCTCCTTGAATAAGCTCCACATTCCAGATGTTCCCAGTCCCTGTAGTTCCTAGTCCAATCTATGCACCCTAATTCTCTCCTGATGGCCTCATAATTACCCTTCCCCCAGCTATAACTACTTCCCCCAGCTTCATGCCTATCCCTATCCATCACTAAGGTGAACGTAACCGAATTGTGGTCACTATCCCCAAAATGTTCACTAACTTCCAAACCTAACACCTGGCCTGGCTCATTGCCCAGCACCAAATCCAATGTAGCCTCACCTCTAGTTGGCCTATCTACATACTGAGTCAAAAAACCTTCCTGCACACTTTGTACGAAAACTGACCCCTCTAACGAGCTAGAGCTATAGCTATTCCAATCAATATTAGTAAAGTTAAAGTCCCCATAACAATTACCCTGTTACTTTCACTCCTGACCAGAATTGACTTCGCAATCCTTTCCTCAACCTCTCTAGAGCTTTGAGGAGGTCTATAAAAGACTCCCAACAGGGTGACCTCTCCTTTCCTGTTTCTGAAGGGGTATAGAGTACAAGAGCTGGCCTTTAATGTTGCAGTTGTATAAAACGCTGGTTAGACCTCATTTGGAATACTGTGTCCAGTTCTGGTCGCCTTACTACCGGAAGGACGTGGAGACTCTGGAAAGAGTACAGAAGAGGTTTACCAGGATGCTGCCTGGTATGGAAGGTCTGAGTTACGAGGAGAGATTAGGCAAATTGAGACTGTTTTCCTTAGAAAGACGTAGACTTAGAGGAGATCTGATAGAGGTGTACAAGATTTTGAAGGGGATAGATAGAGTAAACAGGGCTAAGCTTTTTCCTAGTATGGACTCAAATAGCACGAGGGGTCATAGGCTTAGGGTGAGGGGGGTAAGGTATAATTTGGATGCTAGATGGAGTTTTTTCTCACAGAGGGTGGTGGGGGTATGGAATGCACTGCCAAGTAAAGTGGTGGAGGCAGGTACTCTGGAGTTATTTAAGAAATACTTAGATGGGCACATGAAGAGAATGGGAATGGAGGGGTGTAGAAAACTGATTAAAAATAGGGATCATGAGCCTTGGGAGTCCTTGGGAAGTGTGTAAATAGATGATGATATTGATGTACTTGTTTTTATCCTACAGGTGCTTTGGTCCACCTTGTTGTCTAACGAGGGGCATACACGCGATGGGTCGTGAGAGGGCTGCTCTTGGATCTTTTTCGAGAGTATCCTAGTGCTTCACATCGTTAGTGTACGCTTGACCTGGACCATTTGATGGGCAACACGACAGCTCAGTGACTATCGCTGTGCTGTGCAGATACATGGATTTGGGCCTGTGTCTGTGGGAGTTTGCGCATTCTCCCCGTGCTTGCGTGGGTTTTCTCCGGGAGCTCCGGTTTCCTCCCACATCCCAAAGATGTGCTCTTAGGCTAATTGGCAAAACAATTTCTCCCTAAATTGTCTCAAATTTGGCTTTTAATCCATAGATCTATAAACGTGGACAGGGATCGCGGGTAGAAGTGGGAACATCGAGGTGGCGGCACGGGCTCGTTGGGCCGAAGGGCCTGTTTCCTGTGCTGTTTTGTCCTTTGTTCTATTCCTCTTTCAAACAAGTATATAGTTTTAGATACTGTTGAGGGGGATAGCCTGCCAGGGGGAGCTACCAGCGGCAGTTGGGCCTGTTTCTGCTATGACACAGGGTTGGGCAAAGAGCATCAAGCAGTATTAATAGGGGACTCGCTAATTAGAGGCACAGACTGGTGTTTCTGTGGCTGCAATCGAGACTCCAGGATAGTGTGTTGCCTTCCTGGTACCAGGGTCAAGGGCACCTCTGAGCAGTTGCAGGACGTTTTTAAGGGGGAGGGTGAGCAGCCAAAGGTTATTGTATATGTTGGTACCAACAACATAGATAGGAAAACGAATGAGGTCCTGAAGTGTGAATATAGGGAGTTAACAGAAGGCTAAAATGCAGGACCCCAGAGATAGTATTTTTCTACCATGTGCTACTGAGGGTAGGAATAGGAAGATTAAGCAGATGAATGCGTGGCTTGAGAGAGAGTGCAGGGGGCAGGGATTGAGATTTTTGGCTCATTGGAATCTTTTCTGGGGAAGGGCTGACCTGTTCAAGAGGGATGGGTTACATCTCGACGGGGACTAATATGTAGGTGGGGAAATTTGCTAGAGCCACTCAGGAGGGTTTAAACTAGTTTGACAGGGATCCAAAAGAGAAAGTTGAAGGCAGCACAGAAGTTAAAGAGAGTACATTAAGTAGTAAAGACAGTGTCATTATCCCAATACCAGACAGATCAGACAAAAGCAAGACAGAGCAAGGGAAGTTTGCTTCTTAGATTAGACTAGACTGCGTTTATTTCAATGCAAGACACCAGATGGACCAGGGAAATGAACTCAGGGCATGGATGGGTACATGGAGCTGGGATATTATAGCAATTACTGAAACATGGCTAAGGGAGTGTCATGACTGGCAGCGCAATGTTCCAGGGTATAGATGCTGTAGGAAAGAAAGAACAGGAAGTAAGAGAAGACAGGAGTTGCACTTGTGCTTAGGGAAAGCATCATGACCGCACTGAGAGGGAATATATCCAAAGGTTCGGCCATTGAAATTATATGGGTAGAACTACATGAAATAAGAAGGGGGAAATCACTTTGACGGACTTGTACTATAGGCCCCCAAATAGTCAGCGGGAAATTGAGGATCAAATATGTAAGCAGATTACGGATAGCTCCAAGAAAAATAGGGTGGTAATAGTTGGAGATTTTAACTTTCCCAACACTGAAAGCATTGGACGGAGAGAAACTTGTTGAGTGTATTCGGAAGGAATTTCTCATTCAGTATGTGGATGGCCCGACTAGAAAGGGGGCAAAAGTTGACCTCCTCTTGGGAAATAAGGAAGAGCAGGTGACAGAAGTGTTAGTGAGGGATCGGTTTGGGACCAGTGTCCATAATTCTACTGGTTTTAAGATAGCTATGAATTTAGTAAGGTCTAGCCCAAAAGTTAAAATTCTAATTGGGGCAAGGCCAATTTTGATGATATTAGGCAGGAACTTGCAAAAGTTAATTGGGGGAGTCTGTGGGAAGGCAAAGGGACATCTGGTAAGTGACAGGCTTTCAAGAGTGTGTTAACTAGAGTTCCAGGTAAGTGAAGGAAAGGCTGGCAGAAGTAGGGAAGTCTGGATGACTTAGAGATATTGAGGTCCTGGTCAAGAAGAAGAAAGAGGCATGTGACATGCAAAGGCAGCTGGGATCAGGTGAATATCCTGAAGAATATAGGAGGTGGAAAAGTAGAGTTAAGAGAGAAATCAGGTAGGCAAAAAGGGGATACGAGATTGTTTTGGCAAATAAGGCAAAGGCGAATCCAAAGATCTTCTACAAATACATAAAGGGCAAAAGAGTAACAAGGGAGAGAGTAGGACCTCTTAAAGATCAACAAGGTCACCTGTGTGCCGATCCACAAGAGATGAATGAGATCCTAAATGACTATTACTCTTTAGTATTTATTATTGAGAAAAGCACGGATGTTAGAGAACTTGGGAAAATAAATAGTGATATCTTGAGGAGTATACATAGAACGTAGAACATAGAACATAGAACAATACAGCACAAACAGGCCCTTCGGCCCACGAGTTGCGCCGATCACATCTACCAATCCACAGACCTATCTATAACGGGCAGTTTAGAACAGAGTTGAGGAGGAACGTCTTCACTCAAAGTGAATCTCTGGAATTCAGAGGCTACCTCACTAAATATATTTAAGTCACGGGTAGATAGGTTTGGAATGGACAAGAGAATTAAGGGTTATGGAGAGAAGGCAGGAAAGTGGAACTGATCCACTTCAGATCAGCCATGATCTTATCGAATGGGAGGACAGGCTCAAAGGGCTAGATGGCCTATTCCTGCTTCTATTTCTTATGTTCTTAGTTGTGGCCCCATCAGCACCTTATACAGCTGCAATATAATCTCGCTGTTTTTAAACTCCATTCCTCTAGCAATGAAGGACAAAATTCCATTTGCCTTCTTAATTACCTGTTGCACCTTCAAACCAACTCCTTGAGATCCCAGCACAAGGACACCAGGTTCCTCTGCACAGCAGTATGCTGCAATTTTTTTACCATTTAAATAATAGTGCATTTTGCCATTATTCCGACCAAAATGGATGATCTCACATTTTCCAAAACTGTACTCTATGTGCCAGACATTCGCCCACTCACTTAAACAATCTGTATCCTTTTGCAGACTTTCAACATCCTCTGCACATTTTGCTCTTTCATCCATCTTAGTATCATCTGCAAATTTTAATATGTTATACTTGATCCCCAACTCCAAATCATCTATGTAAGTTGGAGAGAATTATGGTCCCAACACTGAACCCTGAGGCACACCACTACTCACTGATCACCAACCAGAAAAATGCCCATTTACCCCCACTCTTTGCTTTCTGTTAGTTAACTAATCCTCTATCCATGTTAATAAGTTACCCGTAACACTGTGCACCGTTATCTTATGTAGCAGTCATTGGTGTGGCACCTTGTCAAATACCTTTGGGAATCCTGGTACATAATATCCACAGGTTCCCCATTGTCCACTGCACATGTAATGTTCCCAAAGAATTCTACCAAATTCGTCAAACATGACTTGCCCTTCATGAACTTATGCTATTTCTTCTTTGATGATGGATTCCAGCATTTTTCCAACTATGGACGTTAAGCTAACCGGCCTGTAATTCCCCGTCTTTTGTCTGCTACCTTTTTTAAACAGCAGCGTAACATCGTAACATTAGCTGTTTTCTAATCCGTGGCACTTACCCAGAGTCTAGCATATTTTGATAAATAATTACCAAGGCATCTGCTATTACTTCTGCCATTTCTTTCAGAACCCTGGGATGCATTCAACCTGGTCCTGGGGACTTGTCCACCTTCAGTCCCATTAGACTACAAGCACTACCTCTCTAGTGACAGTAATCCCATTAAGGACCTCATCTCCCACCAACCCTCTATCTTTAATATTTGGTAAGCTGTTTGTGTCCTCCTTTGTGAAGACCGACATAAAAAACTTATTTAAAGTCTCAGCCATTTCCTCGTTTCCCACCGTTAAATCCCTCCTCACATCCTCCAAGGGTCCAACATTCACTCTAGCCAGTCTCTTCTTCTTTATATATTTGTAAAAATTTTACTATCTTTTTTTATATTTACAGCTAGTTTAGTTTCATACTCGATCTTTCCTTTCTTCATTGCTTTCTTAGTCATTCTTTGTTATTTTTTAAATCTTTTCCAACCTTCTAATTCCCTACTATTTTTAGTCATTCTGTATGAATCGGTTTTTAATTTAATACTCTCCTTTATTTCCTTCGATATCCACGGCTGGTTATCCTTTTTCTTACAGTCTATCTTCATCACCAGAATATATTTCTGCTGAATACTGAAAAAGATCTGTCGTGGTTCCCCAGGACGACAATGTACTCTTAGCTTATTAAATGAGAGTCTGAGCCTTGATTTTCCAGGAAGTAAGACTTTATTCTCCAGCACACGAGAATAAAGCCGGGATGTCCGGAACACTCCAGTGAAATGCTCACTTACAGCTTGTCTTATACAGTTTGCAGATACATGCCCTGAGATTCTTATCTCATCCTCAAGGCTGGCTTATCTTTAACCACCATTAGTGCTGGCTCTGCTAATAATTTACCTTGTCGTGGATTGGTCACTAATCGATGCATTTACTACTCTGTGAAACCAGTTTGTTTATAGACAGTTCCGACCTTTGCCCTCACCCCATTAACGTTGTTTATACACAATGGTGGCTTAGCTAGACTTTAAACTAAGTGACAAAGAGAATATATGTACTCCATCCCTGTTTTCTGGGCCATAGTGTGACCATTGTTTCTCAAGGTTTAACTGCCTGCAGCTGCTTACACTCAATGTTTAATAAATGCTTACCATTCCTGATTCTATCACATTAGCCATCATACATTCAATTACATTAAATAACATACTGGGCTCATTATATTTCAACATCCTGCCCATCACATGTTGATGAGACGATATTTCGCATTTTACTGCTGCTACTACAAATATTCTCTTACATTCCCCCCTTTGAGACTCCTCTGAGTCTCACCCAAAAATACCACCCTACATGATTACATTCTCAAGCTATCTATATGTGCCCCTGTAGGTTTAGTAGGAAATGTGGAGGAGCCAAGTATTTGGGTCAGGGATCAATGTCCCTATTCTAACTTTATTATGACTTATCTATCAATGTTCTGATTATAGGTTGCTCCCCCAGATTACCTATGACTAACAGTCATCAGCCAAAAACCTTCCCGCTGTTGACTAAAGAAGGGAAAAAGACCAATAACTGTGTACAGACTAAGTTCTCAGGTCTTAACAGGGCACCGGTATGTTGTTATCACTTCGGTAGGGCAACTTCGTGGTGGCGTCATTTTCGCAGGGCACTGCACCTGGTCTTCGATCATAGTTGTTGTGAGTCCATTCAGTGGGGGCAGCTCGACATTTTCCCACTCCTCTGTTTCTGTATTGAGAGGTTGATCACAACTCATTCGAGTCACCATTTGTCGCACCATCAGTCTAGTTACGAGAGATCTCAGAACAGGCAAAAAACAGCAAGTCATTAATCCCACAATGAGTAGTGTAACTACTGCTATAATTCCTGCTCTAGCAAGCCATGCTCCCCATTTCCCTAGCGTACTGTCTAGCCAGTCCCAAATCTCATGACCGAACCCAGCATTCTCATGTATTTCTTTTTTCAGGCTTTGTAGCTTAGCCATGGCTTTGGTAAATGATCCTTCTGAATTAGTGTTATTGGGGATAAACGTACAGCATTGCTTTCCAAACATTACACACACACACCCTTTTTCCGCTAGCAGCCAGTCTAGCGCTTGTCGGTTTTGCCAGGCCATTCTGCTAGTTGCATCTAACTGCTCACCTAGTGCAGCAAGAGCATCATTAGTGTAGTTGATAAATCTCTGTTGATTGTAATAAATATAATTAATCCATTCAGTGTTTTTGTCGGGAGTGACCCAAACCAGGATCGACTCAAACCCTGCAGCTATTTCATTCCTGGCTTTAAATTCATTGGGGATACCGCGAGGCTGCCCAATTGCATCCAATTTTATCTCTGGATCGGGAGTGTAAGACTGCTTCATCCTTTGGAACCCAGTTTTATAATTTACTGGGAGTATGACAGTGCTCTGTGCTAACATGACCCGGGCACACAACCCAGTCCAGTTTGGAGGCAGTTTTGCCATTAGTCCCCTCTCGGGGTCACATAACCACCATAGGTCAGCTAGTTGTTTTACTTGTAAGTCTAGTACGTGCGGAGGAGGTGGCGTTCCCCCTCTCATTGGGACATATAGGCTACGGATGTCAGTTACATTCCAAATTCTTTCACATTCTCCTGTGTAGTTTCCTAATTTACTTCCTGTGCTGCTGCTTTCTCTCCAATAGCAATCTTGGATTTGTAAGTTGGGCTCTGCCTTCCATTTCCTTGGGGCCATGTCCATTGCCGTTTTTGGCCACTTTGGACATCTGTGGGCCAGATTGTAGGTGTCTTTTCCTACCCCAGCATATAAAATGCAGTGGTATTGACATGCCGGCATTCTCCCTTCACAGAGGTTGTCACATGCGGAACCCGAACATTTTATCATTCCGTACGTGACTGTCTGATTCCCTATTGTGTGTATGCGTTGATATAAGGTATATGTACCTCGGCAATTTTCCTCTTTCCAGTTTTGCTGCCAGGTCCTACAGTCCCCTGATCCCCATGGTATATCAATTACCTGAGTGTGAGGTTCTTCTGCTGCACAAACTATGCATTCCTCTCCATTGGTGTTCTTTTGACCTGTGTATTTAGCCCATTCCCACCACCTGTTCCCTTGTGCTGTTTCCCAGATTGTGGTTGTGTCTATTGATCTCTTATGACCCATCCGCCTTGGCGGGTTAATATCTTTCTCAAGTATCTTATTTTTTCTTTCTCTTAGTATTCTGCCTAAGGGTTCTTGCACTTTTAATCTCAATACTTTCTTATTTTCTTTTAACCTTAATTGTGGGTTTTCTGCATTCTGTTTCCCAGGATACTGTTTTGGTACAATGATTTAAATGATACCACAGTGTACTGCCTTCTACTTGCATAGCCGTAGGAGAGACTTTGATTACTTCAAATGGTCCTTCTCTCCTGGGTTCGTCCCAGTGCCTTCAGAACTTTCTGATATATACGCGATCTCCAGGTTTGATCTGGTGTTCTGCCACCGGATTCTCCTCCTCCTTGGCTTTCTCCTGTTCAAATATAGTTATGGGTCAAGAAAGTCTGGGAGGGAGATGGTCCCCAAGTCCCAGGCGGGAAAAGAGGCTTCTGCTCTTTCCCCATTACCTCCTGAGTCTTGGCCAAGGGCATCAGGCTGGACATCGGGATCATCAGCCAACTCAGACATAAAATCGTTCTTACTATCTTCAATTTCTGCATTCCTATCCTGACCCTGTGTTTGGCTAGAAGGACCTTCCCCTGGCTCTCCTTCCTCCTCATCGCTACTCCTATCCAGGCTTTCGGTACTTTCAACTCCCCCATCAACCTCTATCTCTGATACTGTTTTGGTACAATGATTTAAATGATACCACAGTGTACTGCCTTCTACTTGCACAGCCGTAGGAGAGACTTTGATTACTTCAAATGGTCCTTCTCTCCTGGGTTCGTCCCAGTGCCTTCGGAACTTTCTGATATATACGCGATCTCCAGGTTTGATCTGGTGTTCTGCCACCGGATTCTCCTCCTCCTTGGCTTTCTCCTGTTCAAATATAGTTCTGTGTATAATAGTTAATTGTTGTATATATTCTTTTGTGCTTTGATCTAAACATTCTAATGTAGGACCTCCCGATCCCCTAATTTTTGGTACCGGCATTACTCTTCCTGTCATCATTTCATGTGCACTTAAATGCGTGGTTCTGTTTTCTTGACTTCTGCATTGCATTAGTGCTAGTGGCAGGGCATCAATCCAATTTTTCCCTGTCTCACCGCAAATTTTACTTATTTTGGCCTTGAGGGTCCCGTTTGCCCTCTCCACCATTCCTTGAGACTGGGGATGGTACACACAACCAAACTTCTGCTTTATCCGTAGTGCTGAGAGAGTTTCTCTCAGTACCCTTCCGATAAATGCGGATCCATTGTCTGAACTCAATTGAGTGGGTATGCCAAATCTTGGAATGATCTCTTTTGACAGCAAGTTAATTACCGTTCCAGACCCTTGGTCTTTGGATGGTGTTGCTTCTATCCATCTGCTGAATCTGTCAATTATCACCAACATATATCTCTTTCCTCTTACCGATTTCCCCATGTCTACATAATCCATGCATAGGTGCTTAAACTGCCCTTCAGGAATTGGTATGTGCCCTATAGGAGCAGTTATACCTTTCCTGATGTTATTCTGGGCACATACCTCACATTGACTTAACATATAATCAATTGAATTCTGCAGGTAAGGTGACCAGAATCCTTCCTTCTTTATTTTTCTGGTCACCTCCCCCCTTGCACAGTGATCGACTCCGTGTGCTTCGCTGATTAGTAAGGTTAGTAATGATGTAGGCGCTACGATCAGCCCTTCCCCATTTCTCCACACTCTATCATGTAGTCCCTGCACTGCTCCTCTATCTTTCCACATTGTTTTTTCAGCTATCGTGGCTTCCTCCTGTAACTGCACCACATCTTTCAGGGTGGGTTGGGGAGCAATGCTCCCCATCCCTGGTCCAGGGTGTGATCTTACCTCGACTGGGGCTATTGTGGTCATGATGCATCCTGATACTTCTTTGGCTACCTCATCAGCTTTAGCATTTCCCTTGGTAACATTATCCTTTCCCTTTTTGTGCGCTTGACATTTGATTATGGCCAATTCTTTTGGACCCATCATTGCTCGTATTAATGCTTTTATTTGACTTTCGTGCTGTATTGGTCCTCCTCCACTTTTTATGAATCCCCTCTGTCTCCATATCGCTCCAAATAGGTGGCACACTCCATGCGCATAAGCTGAATCCGTATATACCTCCACTATTTCCCCTTCTGTCAATTTGCATGCTCTGGTTAATGCTTTGAGTTCTGCTAATTGGGCTGAGCAAGGTTGCTCACACTTTTCTGCCTCTAACACTTCAAATGTCTCCCCTTTCTGTTCGATTATAGCATAACCTGCAAGGGTTCCTACATGATCCCTATAGCACGAGCCATCAACATAAAGTACTCTTTTCCTTTCTGTGTCTAGTTTTTCTGCTTTTAAGTCTTTTCTTAGTTTCATGAATGTTTTTGCTTCTCTTACACACTCATGCTCCTCTCCTTCATGAGGTAATGGCATATAGTCGGCTGGATTAACCCTGTTACATCTCACTATCGTAATATCTGGAAAGGTGGTCAGCATTCGGTAGTGATGGATTCTGGCAGGCGTCAGTACAAATCTCCCCTGTTCGATCAATTCAGCTACCTTATGGTATACATGTATGTTTATTGGATATCCCATCGTGACCACGGCTGCTTTTTCATATGCCCACCAGGCTGCTGCCAGACCTTGGTAGCACAGGGGGTATCCCATAGCCACATTGTCTAGTTTGGTGCTGTAATAAGCTATGGCCTGCCTTTTCCTGCCTTTACAACTTTCCTGCATCAGCACTGCTGTTGCAAATCCTGCTTCCCTGTTACCCACGAAGAGATCAAAGGGTTTATTATACATGGGAAGAGTCAATGCTGGTGCCTGTGCCATTTCCTTTTTTTATGTTTTCGAATGTTTCCAGGGCTTCTCTATCCCATATTAGGTTTGTTTTTAGTTCTCCACATCCTGCTTCCTGCATGATTTTCCTTAGTGCCCACGTCTTTTCTGCATAGCTCTCTATCCATTCTGAGCTAAATCCTGTCATTCCCAAGAATGTCATCATCTGCCCTACTGTTTGTGGCTTCGGGACTTTCAATACAGCCTCTATCTGTTGAAAGGCTATCCTCTTTTGTCCCGCTGTTATTTCCCTTCCTAGATATTCTACCTTTCTTTGACACAATTGCAGTTTTGTCCTGGACACTTTGTGTCCTCCTTCACCCAATCTCTTTAATAATTTTAGACTATTCTCTCTGCATTGTTCTTTTGTTTCTGCACACAACAGCAAATCATCAACATATTGTATCAATGTTCCTTCTAATTGTAGTCCTTCCAAATCTGCTCTCAATACCTGATTAAATATATGCGGTGAATGCTTAAATCCCTGGGACATCCTATTGTATGTGTATTGCTTTCCTTCGTATGTAAATGCAAATAGGTACTGACTTGCTTGAGCTAGTGGCACACTAAAAAATGCTGAGCATAGATCTACTACAGTAAACCATCTGCTTTCAGGTGGAATATTAGTCAGCAAGGTGTAGGCGTTCGGTACTTCTACCAGCATGTCTTCTACTACCTCATTGACTGCCCTCAAGTCATGTACTAATCTCCATTTTTCCCCATCGGCTTTCTTGACTGGTAATAATGGTGTGTTACATCTGCTGTGGGTTTCTTTTAATACCCCTACTTCTACTCGTCCTCTGATTGTTTCTTTAATGCCTTTTATTGCTTCCGGGTTAATTGGATACTGAGGCTTGTAGGGTCCTCGGCATCCTGGTTTTAGCCTAATCTCTACCGGGTTGGCTATCTTGATCCTACCTACGTCAGTGTCCTGCTTCGACCATAGTTCTTGCGGGAGAGAGTTAAGGTCTTTTTCCAGTTTTTCCCTCCACTCTTGTTCTTGTTCTTTATTCTTTACCTCTATTGTCACCTGTTTGGGTTTTCCCACCATCTCAGTGTCTGAGAGTATTTTCATCATTTGTCCGTCAGTGGACACCCAAATATTTGCATTGTCTGTTTCAACAAATTCTAGTTCCCTTGCTCTAAGCACCATTGGCCCCAGGTCTTTTGGTCTATATCCGGGATTTACTTTTAACATAATGTGCAGTTCTGTTCCAAGAACGGAGAACCATTTGTTAACCCATGCATCTTTCATGATTGTGAGGGCTGCTCCCTCTGGTCCAATTAGAATACTTCCTGACTTTACCTCCTGTTCTTGTCCTTTCCCATTCCAGTTATTTTGGTTCTGGGGTTTCCAATTATTTTGGTAATTTGGATTGTAACCTCCTGGAGTCATGGACAGTGGGAAACCAGAAATGTTATAGTTTATGATGGGCTGACTTCCACCTCCACTTCTCCCTTGCGGTAGTGTGGGTATCTCTCCGATCGTTAGGTCAGCCACCATCGGTGCCATTTTCTTGGGTGTGGAGTCCTCTTTTAATTTCTGCTTTTCTTTGTTTTTAATTTCCTCCAATTGAGCTTGGGGAAGTTTGCGCTGTACGTCTTTCAGCTGCTTGTCTGCATTCTTTTCCTCCTTGCGGTGTCTTTCTACCGCGTGGATGATATGGTCTAAGAATTCTCTATAGCTTTTTGACTCCAGGCCTACCACTTCCTCCAATTTAGACTTAGCTGAAGACGGTAGACACTCTAAAATTGCTGCTCGGAACATGGAATTGATCAGTGGATCTGTCAGAATGTCCCTCTCAGTGTCCCTTCTCCATCTTTTCAGCTGGTTTTCTACATATGTGGCCGCATTTTCTTCCTCACCCAATGGCTCCCCCTTCAGTGTTTTCATGTCCACTCGATTGGGGTACATGCCTCTTAGTGCCTGCCAAATGTCATGGCGATATAAGTCTATTGGCACTCCATCCACATCTGGGTCAAGTGCTGCCGCAGGGATGCCTGCAAGTCTCATTACTTCAGTCATTTGATTCATTCCCAACACCTTTGCCAGGAGGGCTTTGATGTCACCCAGCGCCATCCTCTTTCCTACCTTTCCAGCTTCCAACTGTCCAATCCATCTTCCGGCCCCATCCAAAATATTTGGTAATTCACTAATCAAATTAGGCAAGTCCTGACTTGACCAGGGAATATATTGTAGTCTGCCACCCTTCAGAACCATAGGGAATATAATTTCCTCTCTTTGTTCTTCGTTTGGGTATTTTATTGGTGGTCTTCTTACCCGTAGTGACCTTCTCTGTGGCGCTAATGCTGCCAATAAATCCCCTTCTTCTTCACTACTACCCTCTGTCTCTCTTTCTATTTCCTCCTTTCTCCCTTTTTCTGGAAGTTTCCAGCCCCAGTCCCCTTTTTGCTTCCAGTTGTCCTTTATGCCTACATTTCTGTCTCTTCTCCCGCTTTCCTGTTTCCTTCTATTTTCCCTTTTATCACATCCGCCTTCACTTGCCTGCTCCTCATCTTCCTTCCTTTCCATTACTTTCTTTGCCCACTCTAGGACATCTACCATCTTCACTTCCTCTTCCAACCGTTGTCTCATCTGGATGACTTTGTCCAAATCCTCTTCTACTTTTTTACTTTCTTCCTCAATGTTTTGTCTCCTTTCTGTCTCTTGTGCTACCCATTTTTCTTTTGTTATTTGTTTTACATCATACTCTCCTTCAAAATTCATTGTACCTGTTATGATTGGATATAACCCAGTGGATCTCTGTTCCTCCAGATATGGAGGTGGAGCTGCATTTGGGCCTTTCAATCCCTCCTTTTCCTGAGCTTGCACCAGCATTTGCATCCTACCTCCCTCCCATACCCTTCTCCTTTCTTTCCTTCTTTTTCAAACAATGTCAGTATCTCCAGTTCTTTTTCTCGCTTTTCTTGTCTTTTTTTAGATTTATCTTTTATTTTATAATTCTTCAAAAATCCTTTCTGCTCCTCGCATCTCTCCACACACCATGTGTCCTCTTCTGGCCATCGTGTATTTGATTTGTTTGTTCTTTTAGTCCATTTTTTGGAGATGTATGCTATATCTCCTCTAAGGGCTGGAAACTTATCTCCTAGTATTTCTACTGGTGTTTTAGCCTTGCTTGTCATTGTCTGTACTCTTGAATTATTGTTATGAATTCTGTTGTTTAATTCATCTGAATTTGGTATTATAGTTATTATTACACAATACACTGTGTTTTCTTGACCAATCCCCTGTTCACTCTCCCACTGCGCTTCTCTTACTATCACTGTACTTCTAACCGGCGTTCCGATATCCACTTCCCTGTTTTCCCTTTCCCTGGCAATATTCTTCTTTCACTTGCTAAAGAATAATATGCCTTTACTTGTTGGTCTATGTGTATTAAAGCCCTACGCGATCTGGGTTCCTTTATTAATTCTATTAACGTCTCTGCTATTGTTTCACTTATCCAATTTCTGCTTATTATTCCTTCCCAGTTCACGTACGGCCACTCGTTTCTTACTCATCCAAATTAATTATATGTGTAATCTTTCTCAACAGAGCGTCTTTTTCGCCCTTATGCCACTTCCTAACTTCCCCTCCAACTGCTTTCATTAGTTCTTTTTTCCAAGTAATGTGTGCTAACACTACTGCTCAGAAGAATCTGTTACTACTCTGAGTACGTCCTGAGTGCCACATTCACCATCAATCCCTGCACCGCTGTTCTGAACCATTCATCAGAGACTAGTCCCTTACAGCCCCTTTGTCACACGTCCAACCAATTGTCTCCTTCTCTACTGATGTGTGCTTTAGTAACCCTGACAACTGTACAACTGTATTAGGTAGGAGATCAATCTCTCACAGATCTCTCCTTCTCTCGGATGACATCCTTTGTCCGAGGTCCTGGGTAGGTTCGGACTGGCAGGCCTTCCTACACTTACTCTCCTTGGGCAAGTTGTAACCTGGAATCCCGCTCCAAACCGCTCGACTAACCTAATTGCTTCCGTTAGCGTTCGGCTTTTTCATCATCTCGCTTTTTACCCATTCACAGACAATACAGCATTCATAACGCGCTTTGCATGCAAAACTCTACTCTTCAAATCGTACTCAGTCTCTCAAAAATTTTTACACAATTCAATTTTATCCACGCAGGGTATCTTTTGAGTTGGGGAGATCTAGGATTGGCAGAGAAACGGGTATGCCGGACCTCGAGATCCCTTTTCCGACGACAAGGATTTACATGCATGCAAGTCTGCTTACCTTGTCGTCAGAATGCCGGCTTTGGGATTCTCGGCCCTGGTCAGACCACTGCCTCCTCCGCTCCTTCCGGACTTCAATTTTCCGGGCGATCTCTCATCGGACCCTGCTCGCAGCGCCAATTTTGTCGTGGTTCCCCAGGACGACAATGTACTCTTAGCTTATTAAATGAGAGTCTGAGCCTTGATTTTCCAGGAGGTAAGACTTTATTCTCCAGCACACGAGAATAAAGCCGGGATGTCTGGAACACTCCAGTGAAATGCTCACTTACAGCTTGTTTTATACAGTTTGCAGATACATGCCCTGAGATTCTTATCTCATCCTCAAGACTGGCTTATCTTTACCCACCATTAGTGCTGGCTCTGATAATAATTTACCTTGTCGTGGATTGGTCACTAATCGATGCATTTACTACTCAGTGAAACCAGTTTGTTTATAGACAGTTCCGACCTTTGCCCTCACCCCATTAACGTTGTTTATACACAATGGTGGCTTAGCTAGACTTTAAACTAAGTGACAAAGAGAATATATGTACTCCATCCCTGTTTTCTGGGCCATAGTGTGACCATTGTTTCTCAAGGTTTAACTGCCTACAGCTGCTTACACTCAATGTTTAATAAATGCTCATCTTATCATACCTCATCTTATCATACTTCTCTCTGTTCAAGCAGAGAACACTGGTTTGGGACCCTACTTTCTCACCTTGCATCTACATCAGAAATTTAACCATATTGTGATCACTCATCCCAAGAGGATCCTTCACAAGAAGATCCCTAATTCTACCGGCTTACCATTCCTGATTCTATCACATTAGCCATCATACATTCAATTACATTAAATAACATACTGGGCTCATTATATTTCAACATCCTGCCCATCGCATGTTGATGAGACGATATTTCGCATTTTACTGCTGCTACTACAAATATTCTTCTCACACACATTTTACTGCTGCTACTACAAATATTCTCTTACAGATCTCCTTAAAAATCCTCCACTGTTCCTCAGCTGTCCTTCCAGCCAATCTGCGACCCCAATCTACATTAGCCAATTCTGCCCTCATCTTATCATACTTCTCTCTGTTCAAGCAGAGAACACTGGTTTGGGACCCTACTTTCTCACCTTGCATCTACATCAGAAATTTAACCATATTGTGATCACTCATCCCAAGAGGATCCTTCACAAGAAGATCCCTAATTCTACCGGCCTCGTTACACAGTACCAGATCTAAGATAACTTGCTCCCTCGTAGGTTCCATTCCATACTGTTCAAGGAAACTATCTCGACAGCATTCCAAGAACTCTTCCTGAAGCATCAACGTCTGACTTGAGTCAACCAATCAATATGCAGATTGAAATCTCCCACGATTGACGCTGTTTTATTTTTGCACACATCAATTATTTGCTTGTTTATTGCGTGCCCCATCTCAAAGTTATTATTTGGGGGCCTATAGACCACACCCCAGTGACTTTCTCCCCTTATATTCCTTATCTCCACCCACAACGATTCCACGTTTTGCTCTTTGGACCCTATATCGTCTCTGACTACTACCTAATATTATCCTTTATTAAAAGACCTATCCCACCTTTTTCTTCCTGTCCATCTTTCCTAAACGTCTGATAACTCTGGATATTCAGTTCTCAGTCCCGGTCACCCTGCAACCACGTTTCCATAATAGCCACTAGATTTGTGCTGATTTGTGCCATCAACTCATTCACGTTGTCTTGAATGCTTCATGCATTCAGGTAAAGTGATTTTATGCCAGTCTTTATCTGGACCCTATTTGTAGAAACGCTACTAACCTCTCCCATGCCCCCTATTCCTTTAATTAGTGGAATTCCTCAATATTAACCTGCACTCGTACTCTCTCCTTTACTTTAGATTTTGTCATTCCCCCTAACCTTGCACCCTCCCCCACTACCAATTAGTTTATAGCCCTATCTACAGCCCTAGTTATACAACTTGCCTGGAATCTGATTCCAGCACAATTCAGACGAAGACCATCCCATCTGAACAGGTTCCATTTGCCCCAATACTGGTGCCAATGCTCCATGAATTTAAACACATTCCTCCCACATCAATCCTTGAGCCAAGCATTTAGCTCCTTAATCCTATTTACTCTATGCCAATTTGCACATGGTTCAGGTAGTACTCTAGAAACCACCTTGTTGGTTCTGCTTTTTAATTTGGTTCTCACATTTTCATACCCCCTCTGCATATCCTTAGTTCCTGTTTTGCCTTTGTCATTGGCACCTACATGAATCTCAACAATTGAATTCTTACCCTCCCACTCCAGATTCCTCTGCAGCCCAGATGAGACATCCAGGACCTGAGCACCAGACAGACAACACAACCTTTGGGATTCTTTATCCTTGTCACAAAGGACAGTGTCTGTGTCCCTCACTACACTATTCCCAATCACCACTACATTTCTCTTTACTTCTTCCACTTTGACTGTTCCCTGCACCACTCTACTTTAGGCAGTTTGCTCATCCACTTTGCAGTCCTCATTCTTGTCCACATGGGGAGCAAGAATCTCAAACCTGTTGTGCAGATTCAGGGGCTGAGGCTCTTGGGTCTCCACTTCCTGTACCTGACTCCCCACCGTCCTCTCCCCACTCCTCACCCTAGCTGCTGCTACCCTCCCTTGTTCCTGACCACCTTCAGAGTTAGTCAGTTTAGATGGTGTGACATTTTCTTGAAACACATTATCCAGGTAACATTTCCTCTCCCTGATGTGTCTCAGTGTCTGTAGCTCAGAGTTCAGCTCGTCTACTTTTAGCTGGAGCTCTTCAAACAACCAGCACTTAGCTGGAGCACTGTGTATAGTTTTAATCTTGAGAGAGGATATAATGGCACTGGAGGGGGTGCAGAGGAGATTTCCTAGGTTGGTTCCAGAATTGAGGGGTTGGCTTATGAGGAGAGACTGAGTAGATTGGGGTTACACTCATTGGAATTCAGAAGAATGAGGAGAGTTCTTGTAGAAACATATAAGATTGTTATATGACACTGTTATTCTCTCCTTGGATACCGAGGAGGGAATGTCAATGGAGTCTCTGTGGGTGGAAGTTAGGAATAGCAAAGGGTCGGTGACATTGCTGGGTGTATTCTATAGGCCACCCAATAGTGACAGGGAAGTTGAGGTGCAGATAGGGAAACAGATACTGGAGAGATGTAGAAATAACAGAGTTGTTGTGATGGGAGACTTCAATTTTCCAAACATCGACTGGAATATCCCAAGGGTAAGGGGTTTGGATGGGGAGGAGTTTGTTAGGTGTGTTCAGGAGGGTTTCCTGACACAGCACGTGGACAAGCCTACGAGAGGAGAGGCTGTACTGGACCTGGTACTAGCTAATGAACCAGGACAGGTGATGGATCTCTCGGTAGGAGAGCATCTTGGGGATGGAGATCATAATTCTATCTCCTTCACCCTTGCATTGGAAAAGGATAGGATCAGGCAGGCTAGGAAGGTGTTTGTCTGGAATAAGGGGAAATATGAAGACATCAGGCAGATGTTGGGGCGAATAAACTGGAAGGAGGTGTTCTTGGGGAAAAGCACAGAAGGAAGGTGGCAGATATTCAAGAAATGCTTGTCTGGAGCTCTGCACGACAACGTTCCGGTGAGACAGGGAGGTTTTGGTAGGACGCGGGAACCGTGGTGCACGAAGGCTGTGGTGAACATAGTCAGGAAGAAAAGAAAGGTGTATAAAAGGTTCAAAGAGCTAGGAGATGTTGGGGATCTAGAGAAGTATAAGGCTTATAGAAGAGAGCTTAAAAAGGAAATTAGGAGAGCCAGAAGGGGTCATGAGAAGGCCTTGGCTGGTAGGATTAAGGAGAATCCCAAGGCCTTCTACAAATATGTGAAAAGTAAAAGGATGAGAAGAGAAGGGATAGGACCTATAAAAGGTGAAGGGGGAAAAGTCTGTATGGAACGGGAAGAAATGGCAGAGGTGCTTAATGAGTACTTTGCCTCAGTATTCACGGTGGAAAGTGATCTGGGAGGATGCACTACAAGTTTGCGGCAGACTGAAAAGATTGAGTATGTAGATATTAAGGAAGCGGATGTGTTAGAACTTCTAAATGCTATCAAGATAGACAAGTCTCCGGGACCAGGTGGGATGTACCCCAGGTTATTGTGGGAGGTGAGGGATGTCATTGCAGAGCCCCTGGCGATGATCCTTGCGTCATCGATGGAGACGGGAGGGGTTCCGGAGGATTGGAGGATTGCGGATGTGGTTCCTATTTTCAAGAAAGGGAACAGGGATAGTCCTGGAAATTACCGACCGGTGAGTCTGACCTCAGTGGTTGGTAAGCTGATGGAGAGGCTTCTGAGGGACAAGATTTACGAGCATTTGGAGAAGTTTAGGTTGATTAGAAATAGTCAGCATGGTTTTGTAAAAGGCAGGTCGTGCCTTACAAGCTTAATTGAGTTCTTCGAAAATGTGACTGAACACATTGACGAAGGAAGAGCAGTGGACGTGGTGTACATGGACTTCAGCAAGGCATTTGACAAGGTCCCACATGCAAGACTTCTTGAGAAGGTGAGAGGCCATGGGATCCAAGGGGCTTTGGCCTTGTGGATCCAGAACTGGCTTGCCTGCAGAAGGCAGAGGGTGGTTGTGGATGGCTCTTTTTCTGCATGGAGGTCGGTCACCAGTGGAGTGCCCCAGGGATGTGTTCTAGGACCCTTGCTGTTTGTCATTTTCATAAATGACCTGGATGAGGAAGTGGAGGGATGGGTGAGTAAGTTCGCCGATGACACGAAGGTCGGTGGTGTTGTGGATGGTCTGGAGGGATGTCAGAAGTTGCAGCATGACATCGACAGGATGCAAGACTGGGCGGAGAAGTGGCAGATGGACTTCAATGCGGATAAATGTGTTGTGGTCCATTTTGGCAGATCCAACGGGATGAATGAGTACACTATCAAAGGTAGGAGTCTTAGCTGTGTGGAAGAGCAGAGGGATCTTGGGGTCCGGGTCCATAAGACTCTCAAATCGGCCTCCCAGGTGGAGGATGTGGTTAAGAAAGCTTACGGTGTACTGGCCTTCATTCATCGAGGGATTGAGTTCAGGAGTCAGGAGGTAATGCTGCAGCTTTATAGGACCCTTGTCAGACCACACTTGGAGTACTGTGCGCAGTTCTGGTCGCCTCACTATAGGAAGGACGTGGAAGCTATTGAAAGGGTGCAGAGGAGATTTACAAGGATGTTGCCTGGATTGGGAGGCATGCCTTATGAAGACAGGTTGAGGGAGCTGGGACTGTTCTCCCTGGAGAGACGAAGGTTGAGAGGCGACCTGATAGAGGTTTACAAGATGTTGAGAGGAATAGATAGGGTGGACTCTCAGAGACTATTTCCCAGGGCTGAAATGGTCGCGACGAGAGGGCACAGATTTAAGGTGCAGGGAAGCAAGTACAGAGGGGATGCTAGGGGAAAGTTTTTCACTCAGAGGGTGGTGAGTGAATGGAATCGGCTGCCGTCGGTGGTGGTCGAGGCGAACTCGCTGGGGTCTTTTAAAAGACTTCTGGATGAGTATATGGGATCCAATGGGATTGGGGGTTATAGATAGGTCTATGGCTGGGTAGGTTTTGATGTGTTCGGCACAACTTGTGGGCCGAAGGGCCTGTTTGTGCTGTAGTGTTCTATGTTCTATGTTCTATTGTGAAGCGAATAAAAATGGTAGAAGCAGGGAACTAGAGGGCATAGCTTCAAAATAAAGGGAAGCAGATTTAGGACTGAGTTGAGTAGGAACTTATTCACACAAAGGATTGTGATTCTGTGGAATTCCCTGCCCACTGAAGCAATTGAGGCTACCGCATTGAATGTTTTTAAGGCAAGAATAGGTAAATTTTTGAACAGTAAAGGAATCAGGATAGTGGTGAGCAGGTGGGTAAGTGGAACTGAGTCCACAAAAAGATCAGCCATGATCTTATTGAATGACAGAGCAGGCTTCAGGGGCCAGATAGCCCACTGTTCCTAGTTCTTATGTTCTTTTGTCCTGTAAAGTGATCACCCAATCTGCATTTTATCTCTCTAATGTAGAATAAACTGCAATGGGAGCAGTGAATCCAACAGACCAGATTAAACAAAGTGTGCAAGAGGCGCTGCTTCACCTGAAAGGAATGTTTCAGCCCTTGCATGGTGAGCAGGGCAGAGGTAAAGGGCAGGTGTTACACCTTCTGTGATTATAACAGAAAGTGCCCGGGGAAGGAGATGAAGTGTTGAAAATGATGGACCAGGAGATCCCAGAGGGAATGGTCTCTTGCAGAATGTCAACAACGGGATCATGTATTTGGTGGTGGCATCATGCTGGAGTCGGCAGAAATGGCGGAGGCTGGTGGGGTGAAAACTAAGGACAAGGGGATCCCTTTCCTGGTTCTGGGAGCAGAGGGAATTAGGATGCAGATCAGCCATGGTCGAATTAAATGGCAGATCAGGTTTGAGTGGCCGAGTGGATTTTTCCTGTACCTATCTTGCCAGCAGTGTAATTACATATAAGGTGGTGC